>JAVANC010000023.1:15124220-15198566 GCA_033319125.1 Parnassius glacialis | reverse complement strand
ATGATGGAATTTTACGACTGGAAATAGTCCGAAAAATTCCTTATAATAAAAATAAAATACATTACTTAATCATTAGAATTCTTCAAAAAAATCAACCTTTGGTGAATAATGTTCAAAAAGTCATCCTCATTACAACCAGAAAAGGTTTAATATGGCTACAAAATGATGCAAAAATTATTATCCTTTAACATATTTTTCCGTACATCTGTACTCATGGAAATAAATCTACTGGAAAATGTGAAGTGAAAGAAAAATCTGTAAAATTTATTTCCGCCATCCGTAAGTATCGAATACAAAGGTGAAGGAACTGGTATTGTTGAGGGCGAGGGCGTATAAAATTTCATTCGTAATTGGGACCTGTGAAAAATTGCGAGATATTTTAAGCCTCCAATCTGATACAATCGGAACTAACAAACTAGAACTACCACTTTTTCTCGAATAGAAATCATTCTTATAATTCATTTATTCATTACAGCCTGTCAAAAGACCACTGTTGAACATAAAGCTACTCCGACTTATATACCATAGATACCACACTTGGCGGGAGGGTAGCAACCATATTTTTATTATTATTTTGAGCTATTAACACAAAACCGCTGCTGCTTACCTCCTCTTTCACTACTGTCTGTCACATTTTACGATACCCACAGGATAATATATGATAGGATAGTGAGGTATTGGATTCTCCTATGGCACGCCGTGTAGTGGCGGTAAAATCATTTGTTTTCACAACGTTATAAAAGATATTTCTCGTATAATTTTTTTGAGTATGTTTGGTGAGGCAATAAAATTAAGAGAAAATATACTAGGAAAATCGCGGTCTATTCTTCTGTGATAAAAAAATAGATGTTGTGCGACTTCAATTAGCTAGCCCTAGGCTAATTATGAATGTATCCCGGCCTGTCCTCTCTGTGCCTGCCTAGCAGGATTATACATACAAAATCTTTATATTTTACTAGCTTTGCACCCCGTACTTCCGCTCATATTAAATCAAATTTTCTCGTGAGAATCAGGAATTTTCCTTAAAGTATTTTTGTAAAAGTTCCCAAAATCTTCAGGGTGCAATCAGTCAATCTTCTTGCCTTGTTGAAATCTGTTCAGCAGGCGTAAAAAGGTAAGAGCCATTCGGAGAGACTGAGTTCTTTCGCTTTTTATTAGTGTGTGTATAATATACATGTTTTACATATTCGGTTATATATTAATTCATTAATATGGATATGGAGAGAAGAGAGCATAATCACTTTAAAATCAGTGACCAGTCAGTCAATTAAAGACGAAAGACACGAAATAATTCAAATATTTATTTTTACAATCTAATTGTTTATTTTGTAAGAAGTAACAAGTAAAATGTTTGCGGCACATGGTCTATTATTTATTAACAATATTATATCCAATTTTATTCTGTAACTAAGTGGTGCTTGCATAGCCAAGCTTAGCGGCCTAGTAAATAATAGCGCCTTATGTTTTACCTAATGAAACTGCTTCTTCGTAATCAGCTAAGGGTGTGCACCAATATCGCTCAAATTTTTTTTTTACTTATTTGAACTGTATGTAAAGTTCATAGTAAGGGAGTTTGTTGAAAATTGTTTGGCTTAACGATCGTCCTAACAAGTGGACATGGCTGTGCTTCAATAGTATTGAATTTTTTAACTGCGGTAGTTGCATATTGAATTTTAAAGCGCTTTTTTGATGAAAGTTACAACAGAAGAATTTCAAATTCGAAAAAATTGGATTCTTTTAAATTATTAATTTTATGCGATCGTTTGCTATTACCTATACGATTTAAGACTGCTGTCTCTTATCTGATCCCTGTATAAAATTTCACACCATTAATTTGTTGACAATTATTTCATCATCATCATCATCATCATCATTGCAGTCACTCACAAGTCTACTGCTGAACATAGGCCATAAAGCAGGGTCCCAAGCCACCTGCATCCTTCGACTTCTTGCATGTCTTACCAGGTCATCACTCCATCTAGTGGGGGGCCGTCCAATGTGGCAAAGTGGTAATGGGTCAGCCATATAGCTCAAAGAACCGACAACCGGTAGGCGAAGTGTAGGACAATTATTTATATAAACATAATAATATAACTTTTGTAAGGAAAATTACCTTTTGTTGAATGTCAAAAAACATAATGGCTAAACCAAAAATGTTGTTTATTGAGCACTGACTTATGGTTTTGAATCTGAAATTTTGAAAGTGCAGTTACATGGGCAACACAAATTGCTAAGTTTTGTGCAATATTGTCAATTATGACGTCACGTCATGCAATATTCTGCGATACCAACATGTAGCAATTATTGCAAGCGATACCGGCATACCATACCGAGCGATGTGGACTTAATAAAGATAATAAATTAGGCAATACATTCATACACTAGCAATTTATATTGAACAATATTGCTGGCCATAAACGAGTTTTCTTGCGGCAGCGGCTTGGAGTGAATTATTTTAAAACGTAAAAAAATGTGACGCTTTAGGGTTTATTTTAGGGGTTATGCTTGGTATAGTTATAGTTAGGTAGATAAATATATCAGTTTGGGTATTGTAGGTAAATAAGAAAAAAAATTAATATCAGAATAATTTATTTTAATTCGTGGTAGTTGGCATAGTGCCCGTGAATCTGCTAGGTAGCTAGTTAATGCGTAGCAAGGCAGGAAGTTAAGAATGGCCGCCTACGTGGTATGGTGCTTTGTTTCGGCGCTTCATACATTTTTTTATAGAATAAGGGTGATAAACGAGCACACAGTCCACATGATGGTAAGTGGTTGCTGTGGCACATAGACATCTACGTCGATCTTCGTTTGCGAATTAAAATGCAGATGCGTTGTCACCCGTGAGGACTAAGATATAATGCCTCTTTTCCACCTTCTCTAAGATGAAAAAGGTGGAAAACCTTCTCTACACTCACCATACAAATCACAGCAGCGTTAAGCTGCTATTTTACAATGGTATTCTGTGAGGGTGCGGTTCTTCCCCGGTCGAGCTGACCCATTCGTGCTACAACTATACCTACTACTAATATAGCTGCAGCATGGCTCTACTACTGTGTGAATGAATGTGTAAACGAATGAAAAGAATAAAAGAAAGATGAGGATACATTTTGAACGTACCCAGGCAAAATTTTATCATCATCATCATTACAGCCCTTCACATGTCCACTGCTGAACATAGGCCTCCCCCATAGAATGCCACAAAGCACGGTCCTGAGCCACCTGCATCCATCGACTTCCTGCATATCTTACCAGGTCGTCACTCCATCTAGTGGGGGGACGCCCTACACTTCGCCTGCCGGTACGAGGCTGCCACTCGAGAACCTTTCTTCCCCATCGGTTGTCAGTTCTTCGAGCTATATGGCCGGCCCATTGCCACTTCAGCTTACTAATCCGTTGGGCTATGCCGGTCACTCTGGTTCTACTGCGGATGTCCTCATTCCTAAGTTTATCACGCAGAGAAACTTCGAACATAGCCCTCTCCATAGCTCGCTGAGTGACCTTGAGCTTCCTCATCCGGCCAGCAGTGAAGTACCACGTCTCAGTTCCGAATGTCGTCACTGGCAACACGCACTGACGAGAAGATGTGCCGTAATTTTCCGAACGCTGCCCAACCGAGTTGAATCCGTCGATTAACCTCTCGGTCGAAGTTGGACTTACCAAGTCGGACTATTCGTCCCAGGTAAACATACTCGTCAACAACTTCGAGCTTAGTGTTCCCAACAACTACCGGCATAGGTGTGACATTAAACATGATCTTTGTTTTGTGCATGTTCATCTTAAGACCTATCCGTTGGGAAGCACTATTGAGGTCATTGACCATAGTGCTTAGCTCCTTCAGCGATTCTGCCATAAGGACTATATCGTCGGTAAATCGTAGGTGAGTGATGTACTCGCCATTTTATGTTGATACCGTATCATTTCCAGTCCAGAAGCTTGAAAACGTCTTCCAATGCAGCAGCGAAGAGTTTCAGGGATATGACGTCACCCTGTCTTACACCTCTCTGCAATTGGATATGTTTTGTACTCTGGTTCTGTACTCGGATATTCATCGTAGCCCTACTGTACAAGCACTTCAACACTTCGATATACCGACAGTCAACTTGGCACCGCTGAAGGGACTGCAGCACCACCAAAATTTCGACGAAAACAAAGGCTTTCTCATAGTCCAAATACGCCAGACAAAGTGACAAATTGTACTCCTCGGACTTCTGTACAATTTGCCGAAGGGTATGTATGTGGTCTATGGTGCTAAAGCCTTTTCGGAAACCGGCTTGTTCGGAAGGCTGGAAGTCGTCAAGTCTGCGCGCGAGACGATTCGTAATGACTCTCAATAACAGCACGTAGACGCGGCTCAGAAGGGAAATCGGTCTGTAGTTCGTCAAGAGAGCGTTGTCGCCTTTTTTGAAGAACAAGACCACCGCACTTCTGCTCCACGCCTCCGGTGTAATGCCACCATGGAGGACGGAATTAAAGAGCTACTGAAGGACTTCAAGTATCGGTTTTCTACCCGCTTTCAGAAGCTCCGCTGTAATTCCATCCTCGCCTGGGGCCTTGTCATTTTTAAGGTGCTGGAGAGCCATTCTAATCTCGCTCAGACTAACATCCGGGATATCATCGGAATAATGTTGGATAAGACTCGCTCTTGGATCGTTACTCACACTTGCGTGCGGCTCCAACGATGATGTATACAGCTGCCCATAGAACCTCTCAATCTCACTCAAAATCTCAGGTGTCCCGGAAACAATGCTGCCACATTCGGTCTTCAGCTTTGACAGTTGGCTCTTTCTGGCAGACAAATCTTTGGCAAAGACTTTGGAGCCTTGGTTCCGCTCAATCGCTTCTGCAATACGAGCTGTATTGAAGTTGCGTAAGTCCCGCCGCATGCATTAGGAGATCTGTCTGTTGAGTTGCCTGTATGCTGTCAAATCTGTTAAAGAATGTAGCTTCATCTCCCGTCTAACAGCCATGAGATTAAGAGTGTGATCGGAGAGTTTTTGTGTTCTTCTGCGGCGGGTCTTGCAGAACTTAGCTCCGACCGCGTGGACAGTTTCCACGAGCTTGTCAATCAAATCGTCCACTTCATTGCAGTCTTCTAGGCACTGAAAACGTTTTTGTAACTCGAGCTGAAAGGTTTCGGGACTTTGGATTAGAGCACGAGGGGGACGGAGCGTTGACTTCATTAGACGAGACCTCTCCGACTTAACGCTTAGGTTCAATGTGCCTCCAATCATTCATTAAGGATGGAAAGGCAAAATTTCAACAAACAAAATTTAAAATACATAAAACCTATTATTTCAAATTCATACGTCTATAACTAGATTGCCTACGTGGCAACAATATTTGCCCCACCTGCACACCTACACCTGACAACTGCAGTTTTCAGGTGAAGCATGACCATCCGATGCGTTTTCGGTTTGTTCAATGGGCCGAAAACAGATTGATCGAAGATGAGCATTTTTAGCAAGCTCTTTTTTACCTCCGAGGATACGTCAATAAGCAAAGTTTTCATATCTGGGGCTTAGAAAATCCACATGTCTTCGTGGAAAAACCAATGCACCCACAAAGAGTGACTGTCCGGTGCGGATTTTGTTCTTGCGGCATTATTGGGCCACTTTTCTTCGAAAATGAGCAAGGTAACGCCGTTACAGTGAATGGCGATCGCTACCGCATTATGCTAAGCAATTTTTTGTTTCCCAAAATTAAAGAAGATAGACTCATAGACGACATTTGGTTTGAACAGGACGGCGCAACGTACCACAGCAAACGTAACAATAGGTCCTTTGCGCACTGTTTTCGAAAATCGCATAATCAGCCGAAATGGTGATGTCAATTGGCCAGCTCGAAGTTACGATTTGACTCTGTTGTACTTTTTTTTGAGGCGCTCGCTCTTGCACCAAATAAAACACCAAAATGTTAACTTTTATAATTACTTTAATAAGTTAACATATTTTATAACTTCCACCATTTCCAAAAACGTCGTAAAATAGCAAGCAATCGGTCTCCAGAGGGCTAGCGAAGTCGTCCAAAAACAGGAGGCAGATAATAACAATAAGGAGCACATTCACGTAAACTCGGAAGCAACGGAATGACGCTTATGACGCGAGTCGCGAAGTCGAGTATAAACGTAGTGATTATATTGGCGAAACATTAAATCGAAGTTGCCATTGATGAAATAGAGGCCCAAACAATTGAAAATAAACCGAAAAATTGGACTGATCGAATGGGGTATGGTAAGGCTAACTGTGGCAGTCATTTGAATGATTTTGTCTTCCGTTTCCAAATGGAAAGATTCAATCTTTCAAATAAACTCATAACTTTAAAAATATTCATTGTTTTATAGCCAATTCAAATTAATCTTAAATGGCCCACCCATAGAAATATTAAATAGAAGAGAAGTGGCAAGGGGGCGTGTCTATGTCCGCACGATATGATCAATATGCTAAGGTTCTATTCAAATGGCCGTCTTTGCGTATTAGTATACTTTCAACCGTAATCGTGAAACAATATCAGAATGCCATCACTTACCATATGTAAGAACGAGTATTTTACTATCTTTATCTTTAAAATCATGAAAAACAACAAATCTTAAAATATTTTTTGCTCTTAATGCGTTATTTTTGTTTTCAAATATCACTGCAACGGTACTATTTTGTAGTAAATACATTGCTTCTTAACCACTACTTATATATATATCGCTAAGCGACTGAACAAGCAATGTAAATATGACAAAACGATACTTTATTTATGGGGATGCATCGTGTAGTACGGCCACTGTATCTTGCGATGAGTTAGTGTTGTGCTTGCGCAGATCCACTAACGTATGCTATCGACAACAATGTCGATTGGCGAATTGCTATTATAGTTTATTCTTTCAATTTGTCAACAGTTTCTGCCCGGTTGGAAGACTGATGTGACATAATGGTATTTAATTATTTTGATTATTTTAACCGTTTACTACACTGAATTCGTAACTAGCGATCATAAACTAAGTTGCTTAAATAATTAGGTTAATCATCGGTGAAGTGTTTTGGGTTGAAATATAGTATATTATGCCTTATCTTCGTGTTAATTCCATACTTTTATGTTTTCAAAAGCTTTGAATGCGGTCTTATACCTAATTGGCATAGTTCAGAATTCAGATAATATTATAATAGTGTCTTTTGCTAAAAATAAGTCTACATAATTCTCCTGGCTACTTATTAGGTGTGTTTGTATGTTGTCTTAACCAACCAGGGGTTTTTTTTTTAACAAAGGCTTGCCAGGTACATGGTGAGGTTAAGAAATTGCGTAGGATATATGTAAATGATAAATAAATTATTATCGTGCATTTTCAGCTTCCCAAAAGAAATTAATTGATGCCACAGGAAGGCCACCAAACTGGTTCCCTATAAAAACTAGTACCATATGCCAAAATACCTACTTTTTCAATACGCTATGACAGTCTAAACCAACATAACCGGATTATTTTATTGTATTTGTTAGGTAGGTTAGGTACTTAATAATTTACGTTTAGCTACATATTGTTTATTTTTATTATATAATTTCCTGTGCATATCGTTTTTTTATTTATTTTATTTTCAATTTCAGTGCAATTTTAGTACAAATGGAGGAGAATCGATAACTTTCCAATTTAGTCAATCACTAATGTATATGTAAAATAAATGGCTTTTGTTTTTAAAATGCACAGCACAACGATAGCGACTGATATTTTTGTGTGAGTAAGTAGTACGGTGCATGGTAAATGCACGCTGTTTCTGTAGGAATACGGTTTATAATTGATTGTGTAGTATGTTCTGATTTATAAAATGCGGGTGTGTGCGCGACTGCGTATCTATTGCTTTTACTGATATGCAAGTGTAGTAGTAGGCGGGTGGTAGGGGCCAACTGGAGACATCGGGTTCCGATACATTTTCAACTACCGGGCATATCTCCTACTATTATTATATCTATGGGCCCACCCCTTAGTAGGAATAGTACGAGTACTAGGTGAGCATAAGATAGAAAAAGTGGTATTACCAATTAGGTCTACTTAGAAGAAATCCCAATAATCTTACTTAAAAAATATTTGAAGAGACTATTGGGAAGGAAATTCCCAGTAGTCTTACTAGAAAGACTGTTATTTTTCGTTTATTATTATTATTATTTTACTTTTTAACATATTTCTATTAATTATATAACTATTTTACAATGGAGATTTATATTTTTAACAAAATTTGCTGTTGTGGCAGACGTTGTTCTGTCCTTTCTGGTAAATGGCTTGATGAGTTTCACTCCAAATTCACTAAGCGCTTTTAATAGCGTAAATAAAAAAAAATATTGGCTATTCCTATTGTGCATCCCTTAATCGCATTAAATAATTACGTATAACATTATACTTTATTTTTTGAAGTAGTCTCAAAACACACAAGTATTCACTCATAACCTCATAATTATACTTCCAATTTTCTTATATATTTATATAATTATTAGAATCAGGCGTTACTTTGCGGAAATCCATTACTCTATCCATGACTCTACGATAGCTAACCGCTAAGTGACTTAGCGGTTAGCCACCGTAGAGTCTATATCACCTGAGGATGTCTCGTGTAGAGGCGAAACACGTGTCATCATCAGTGGTGTGTCTTGCCTAGAGTAGTGGTGTTGGGAGTAGCGGTGCTGGGATTAGTGGTGACGGGCATAGTGCACGCAATTGAAGGAGGGCGGGGAGGTGCTCTTTATACCAGGTAAGACACATCATTTTATTTGATAACGCGGATATTTGCGAAGTAAATTTTTCTAATTTTTTTTATATATTTATGTCAACTGCAAAAAAAAAAAGAATTGAAAAATCTAAAAGTGCACGACTCACAATGCCCAATGATAGTGAAAAATTAAAAAAAAAATTGTAAATTGTAGTTTTATTCCTCAATGAGTTCCAGTAGCAGTCTTCAAAGTACACTTTCAAGTGACTCTATCAAGTCCGGAGGTAAGGTCTCATCATAACTAAAAAAAGGAGTCTAAACTCGGCACATTTAGTTCTCCTCATCGAGGAGTTTCAGTAGCATATACTGACACACCTTCAGGTCTATAAAGTCCAAGACATATAAGTATATTTATATATAAATCCGGCATGCTTTTAGCATAACAAAGTATTGTATCAAAAATCCGTGATTATAAAAATAATAATAATATCTTACCTTGGTCAAGTATGTATCAAATTTGGTTTTTGGAATATTTTGTATTTCTACGGCTATATTTGTTATTTATTTTTCTGCACAAGCCGCGGTAACAAACGACCACTCAAGACGGCATTTGAGCCCGGAGTAAATAAAGTACTCTGTAGCTGTAGCTCGGAGTGCAGCTGCGGCCTATTTAGTTAAATAAATTAATAGAAGACTCTCAAACCACCGAAAATTTCGCTATTTCTTTGCCGAAAAAAAATTATTATAACTAAACAAAAGAAAATTAAACTGCCATTTATATTCCATGGCTTCCCACATGATAAATTAAGAGTTTTAAAAAGAGAGTTTGAACAATTGATAGTTACAAAAGGTATCGTGTTTACGCCACCATGGGGACTTGATTAATCCACACCATAAGCCACTAACTCCCCTTTTTTATATGAAGATAGAAATTAATCGATTTAAAAAAATATTAATAAGTTCAACAATCGTGTATCTTTTTGAAAATATGCTTTTTATATCATTTATATTTATAAAATGATTGCTAGATACGATTACATGCGACAAACGTCATAATCTTAATTTTTAAACCTTAGCATAACATACCCGCGCGCTTCATGCTTAAGGTATGCAATATTAATGACTTGACCACATGGCCCTTTATCGGGTTCAAATTTTGCATTTAATTCGGAAGTACTTTTCTCATATTTCCCGTAGGCACATAATAACCAAATACATTTATTGTGACAACGTAACATTAGTTTATTGGATTTGATTTGTCGCCTCTACCGACAACAAGTGGACTAAATGAGATAGATTATTCTTAAGTCGATACTACACGGAATTCAGTAGTGACTTCGTCCGCGTGGTATTTATGACGACTTTATTTCATGGATTTTAAGTTTTTTGCTCGGAACTCTAATTGTTTTTTAAATATAAGTAGCCTAAGTGACTCCTTATAACATGAGCTATCTACCAGTGATAGTCCCGTTAAAATCAGTTCAGTCATCATTTTAGACTAGCTGGAACAAACAGACAGACAGAAAAAAATATTGTTTATTTGATATAAGTACTTTATATACTTTCATATTATACATTTAATAAAAAGCTGTTATTTAAAATGCTTATATTTATTAACATTACGAACAGACACTTCAATTATATTTATTTCTATAGAAAATGGCTTAATTTACAGAATTGAAAAAAAATATTATTGATTCTTACCAGGACCTAGCATTTAAGGGGCCGATGGCGAAAATCGATAAGCCCTACAACCTTAAACAATTAACAACACTAAGGTTATTATGAACAGACATTTTAAGTTCCCAACCAAACGATATTCTACTCCAAGAATACGTCAGCTGGCACACACAAAAATTTGCTTATAATAACCACGCTGGTAATGTGACGAGAGATATTCAACAATTGACATATTAAAATAAAACAAAATTTAATTTTCTAAAGTTTATTGATTCAAAAATGTAAAACTAGCATAACGGCGAAAACCAAAGAATATACAATAAACATAATCTTGTCCAAAACTTCAGCTACTTCCCGCCTTTCATCATATTGATTATTATCAGCTTGCATTTGTTCAATGTTGCCTAACCTTGGAGTGTTGTCAGCTCCTGAATCATCATCTTCTTCCGCCGTCAAATTTCTTTCGCCGAAAGATTCATAGATTCTACAAGTCTGTAAAGATTTTTAATTAATTGTTTTCGCATGTTTATTTTTCATTCATTCATTTACACACATTCAAACTATCAAAAACCCACTGCTGAAATACTGCTGAAGAATATCCCTCTCGCAGCAGGTGGGTTAGCGACCGCAATTTTTTGTATTATTTCATCTCCTGTTTCAGTTACCCTCTGCCGCCACTTCAAACACCCACGGCATGATATGGATAGTAATGGATCCACTTACATCTATAATACATGGTAATGCTTTATTACATCGTCTTTATATACTCATTAGGTTTGTAGTATCTTAGTTTCCAATTACTTTCAGTAAAACCCATACAAAAATCATCGGCAATCGTAGGCCATAATTTTTTTTGACATTTTCCATAGTCGTTTCTAATGACACCCACGGGACGTAATGAGGTGATGTTCCTCTTAAGATAATGCTATTAATTACTGATTTTATTTATGTTATTCATATTCCGTTATTTGTCTTTCTTTTGTTTTATGTCGTTTGGGATCTGTTGTAGGCTCAGAGAGTAAACGTTCGCTTTTAATTCCATAGTGTGCGAACAAACAGAATACGATTGCCGCCACTCTATTAATCGAAATGAAAATGAGTGCTGAATTACGCCTGGATATATGATAAATTTAAAATATTCTGCCGTCAAAACGCAATGCGCGTATTGCTGTGTCCAATAATTGGACATTATTAGGTTGTTACGTAATATTATATTGTTTTCATTTTATTTCTGACATATATTTCGCTTAAAAAGATAAAATGTAATCATGTTTATCTAGAAGTATTTACTTATTTTTGATTATTTATTTATTCATAGTCACATTTCCAAAGAGTTGGGAATTAAAAAGTTGAAACCGAATAGTTTGATATATTTAAAGGCCCACAATAAATTTTGTTTGTCTAAGGTATACATAAACTATTTAATATATTATTGTCAAACGTATTTTAAAAATTATAAAATGCAGTATTAATCACCGTAAGAAATTCAGCACACATTTAGTTGACAGTGAGTGTGATTTTAACTTTTAAAGTTTAGATGAAATCCCTTTTTATATTATCTTGGTTATATAGCGATAACAGATGCATAATTTTTTTTTTATTAATATACTTATGGACAAAATTTTATGTCGCTTTTTTATATCTGCTTAATTACGAAGAAGTTCTTACCAAAATATATATATATATATATTAATCTAAAATGTTTATCTTTTATTAAAAACAGAATCTTTAAAAAGACTTTATTTACATATTACTTATTTTTATCTACAATATTAAAAACTATAATAATAATAAAAAAAACTAAAACTAGAAACTTAAATATCATATAGTCCTGCTCCCCGCGGTATCGTGCCAAGAACGCTGACGTTTTGACTGTCAGTTTCCCCGCTGAATGGCTATATTTATCTATAAATAAATATACAGTTCAAATAAAATTAAAGAAGGTGTTCAATTTTAAAATACCTTTATAGCGGGCAAACAGAATATTCCTCTAAACCAACGCTGGATCAAGAGTGTATATACAAACGGTTTCTTGCATATTTTTTCTGCCATCGATGTCATCAGTAATACATTTAATATCAATGCAAAGAGTATACCAACAAGAACCGATGTATAAATAATCACTGAAAATAAACATAATTTGTAACCAGTAACATATAGACGTTGATATTTGTAATAGTTTTAAAATATATGATACTTACATATTGAAGGAATAGTGTGACAAGGTATTAAATAGTCTATGTAGCAAAGCCCCATGCAAATGACAATCGTACACCCTGCGTAAAACCATACTCGGTCCATTTTGAGCGAATCAGTCCAAAAAGACATCAGAACAAACATTATTAGCACTAAAACCAGGAATAATAGTTATTTTTTCATATTTCAAGCAGATTTTATTATTCATATCTAATAATAACAGACTATAACGGTATTGCATAATGATTTCGTTTAACTTTTGTAGCATTTATATAAAAAATATTACAATAGTATCGAAATGATTATTAAATCTGCAATCGTAATTTAAAAATAACAGAAATTTATTATTACTATTAGCATTGCTAACACTCCTGTTTACTACTTCAAATAAGCCTGAAAATTCTTGTGTAAGCCGTGGAGTTTTCCATAGTAGTCAAATCCACGACTTCTAAGTCCACGACTTTATTATTCACAATAGTTAATATGACTGAAAGTGTAGAATTATGGTCAAATATAAGATTTATTTCCGTATATTTTTATGGTGACGGCATTCAGTCCAGTGGTTGCCGTAAGAAACTAAGAAGTAGAAAGATTTTATGGCTTCTGATCAATGACAGCATAACGTCATACATAGAATATCCACAACGGTGATGGGAAGCAGCGTCAATTTGGTACTGCGATCATAGATCGGCCTACCAAGAGTGACAATTAGGGATAAACCTCCTTACAACAGGAGATATTAATGCCCATCTGTATCTCTCACCTCATTTTGAGGGTTAGGAAACAAATAAAGGCTGACTTTAATGTATACCGGCTGACTTTAGTTTTAATTTTTCAGACATTTAGGGTTATACCACAAAGCACGGGCCTCAGTCACCTAGATCCATCAATTTTCAGCATATTTTAAAAAGTCGTCACTCCATCTATTGGGGGGCCATCCTACACTACCGGTACATGGTTGTCACTCAAGAACCTTTCCTCCCTATCGGTTATCGGTTCTTCGAGATCTAAGGCCGATCCATATCCAGCTTACTAATTCGTTGACAACTTATTATCTCATCATGCTTTAATTCTGTGGTAATTCACTACAAATTATAATATAATATGATAATGTCCTTAAAATGTATTTTTTACTAACTCACCAAACAGTGGCGTATAAAACACGATGTTGTATGACGAAGCTCGCCTTTTCAAAATCATTTTAATCACCAGCCTATCGCTTTGAATTTCACTATTATTGGAACTTGTATAAATTTTGCTCCACGAGGACGCTGATACAACGTTCTGTTTGATGTCCATATCCCATTCGTTTTGTATCACCTCGTCTATGTCTGTGAACTAAATTACTTAATTTTTTATAGTATGACATAGACAATCGAGCACATAGACCACTTGATGGTAATTTGATGCCGTGGACTGGATTATGAATCAAAATGTAAATGCGTTGTCACTCCAAAGGACAAAGATGCTATTGAGAGAATGGTCCTTTCGAGCCGAGTCATTTGCGATACAACTATAATATAGCTACAGCACGTCTCTATCGCGTATTACTTAAATACTAATTCATTTTATCCCTGAAAACAGATGATGGTTTGCAACTTAATCGAAAAATAGACACTGGACTTAATTATTTGGAATGTCAGAAACTTAGTAAGAGTAATTTCTTAAAAAAATATTAAAGATCTCTATGGATTGAGTCTGAATAAAAATACTATTATTATTATTATTATTATAAAGAATGTTTTTACTTTATACAAATACACCTATTATTGTAATTCAACATGAATTTCAAATATAGAGGCCAAATGCAGTTCATGTTATTTCAAAGGAACTATTGACCTTCGTAGAATTTTTAACTTTTGTAACCGCAAATCCGAAAAAAATTTTATTTTTTATATATACGTAGTGTCATAATTAATTGTTAGTATCATTTTTTAAATTCTAATTGAGCATCAATAATATTATGAAGGACAATAAGCGATAAAAATAATAAGCACTCACGGTGTTCATTTGTTCTTTCTTTGGGACTGAGAGAAATATTTTTTCATGCGTTTCCCATGGTTGAATCACTATAGAGCATTGGTACTCGTCACGAGGCCATCTAAAATGTATGAACTTCAAAAAGTTAACTTATTTGTTTATTAAGCTGTTTTGTAATGATCAAAAGAAATTCCATAAATCTACGTGTACATGCTCGTCGGTTAAGAGTACTCTTTGGCCCGTCTTAAAAATATCGCCAAAACAGTCTATAAACTTTTCTCGAGGGCGTCCCTTACCGAATCTGCGACTCACTTCTGCATTTTTAAAGAACTGTCTTCTTTAGAAACCTCCGCAGTAAATATTTTTCTTTGAATAAAATAACCACGGTGTTTTTCAAGTCTGACAACGGATAATTAAATACTTCAATAGCAAGCAGAAATAGCGCAGACGAGACGTATTTAATGCTTAATCCTGTGGTATGGTTCTGCTATCGACTGTTGAGCGACTCAAATACCCCAACTCAGGATTTTTTTTAACGATAGCCTATATCAACGCAAAATAACCATCTGCGCCAGGTAGGAAATATTTCTTAAACTTACTCGTGGGCTATTAAGTCTACGAGTGCGTGTGCAAGCACAGATTCGGTCTCTATTCCCTCTCCCTAATGGATCTCGGGACACAGTTTTAACAGTGGTAGAGCCACGCGGAAGCTTTTGCTGTCGCACAGATGGGCCGGCTCGAACCGGGGTGGTACCACGACCTCACAGAAAACCAGCGTGAAGTAGAGGTTTACCTCTGCGTTTCGCTTGGTGAGTGCAGGTGGCCGGAGGCCCCTTTTACTGGAAATGAGGCATTCTATCTTAGTCCTCACGGGTGACAACGCATCTACATTTTGATTTGTAATAGAGAATAGATGTAGATGTCTATGGGCCGCAGCAACCACTTACCATCAGGTGGACTGTGTGCTCGTTTGTCACCCTTATCCCATAAAAAAAAAACAATCTGCCAAGACCAGAGAGAGAGCAGGTGAGGGACCAACGGGTTTACGTGCTCTCCAGCCTCTATACTGTCTCCTCTCTTAACTCAGGACTGGTACTATAAATAACATATTTTAGCCCAACCCGGGACTTGACGACGGGACCCCTTAATCTTCAGTCAATCTTACGACCACTAGACCAATGAGGCGGTCAAAGCTGAGGCAAAGCCTAAATGGAACATTCATGGACAGTTCTTTTTACTGGCTTCCTGGAAAATGTCAAAATTTTTAATATATTTCTCCTATCCTCGTCACAAAGTCTATTAGAATATTAATGTTTTGTTGTAAAAATTACTAAAATCTAATATTTACCGCGTAGTGGCAGTTAAGAATATCCACTACCCCATATATTCCCGTGGGTGTCGTAAGAGGCGACAGTAGGAAACAGGCAGAAGCATTTTCCTGATAACAGGCAAGATTACAATAAATTAACCGTGATTGCCAACCCGCTCGCCAAGCGTGGCAACTAAAGCAAATATACCCCCATGAAATGAAAGTTACGAAGAGACGGTCCCCAGTCCCCGGCAGCCCAGCTATTCCTGACTACGGTGGCGACTATGGTAACGGTGGAGCAGGGGGGTGCCAAGAATCTCCGATGGAGGTTCGGTTGCCACCTAAGATGACTCGACCTGGCAACATACTACGCACTCATCCTGAGGACCGAAGAGAAGATCCTAGATCTGTGGGAAGACATAGACAAGTTTTACGCTGGCATATTATAGGATTATCAGAGGTCCGAACAAAGGGAGTGGGCACGGTAATCCTCGAATCCGGCAACTTGTTCTATCACCGGCAACCGTCTGTCCCATGGAGTTGTTGGATTTATCGTCCACAAGTCTCTAGTTAACAACTTTGTAACTATTGTGTGTGTCGACGAAGGTTGCGGTATTCGTTGAAGGTCATGCAGGCTAACGCAACAACCTTGGCAAATCCCGATGAGGCGGTAGAGGAAATGTATGAAGATATCTCTAAAGACATGCGTTTCTCCAAAATGCACTATACGGTGTTAATGGGAGACTTCAAAGCAAAACTAAGTACAAGAAAGAACAGTCTTTCTAATAACGATTTAAAAAAAACTGCGGTTGCCAACCTGCTTGCCAAGTGTGACAACTATGGAAAATATCAGCCCGGTGAGGCAATCTATAGGAGAGGCCTATGTTCAGCAGTGGACTTTAATTGGCTGTAACGGTGTAACGGTAATGTTAACGAAAGAAGAAAGTGATTGGAAATCACTAAGTAACCGTTTTTGTAAAATTGTATTGACTTTTGTATCATACCTATTCATTGTAGTGGTGTAGTCGACGCACCAGGTGTTTATTGTTGTTTGAAAATGAAAAACGGCTTCGCCACTATACACCATCCAGATCAAGTCGGGATTTTTTGTGTCCAGCGTACCCAATTCATTAGAACTAAAACATAAAACATAAATTTGTGAGATATCTGTATATGAAACTTTACGGCGTGTACCCATTCTATCTCTTAATGTATCCAACCTTATTCATTTTAGGAATGGTCGGATACAATGAACTTAGGGTTAGGAGAGAACTTGCTCTAGTTTTATATATTTATAAGGTACTCATAGGGAAAATATTGAATCCTGAAATACTAAAACAATTAAACCCGACGGATACATAGGGAGACGGCGACGGCCACAATTGTTTGCCGTGCCGAAAGGAAGGACAAACCTAATGCGTCAGGCGCCACTCACACTTGCTCTCTGCACACTTAATTTCTTAGCGAGAGAAATAGACTTGTTTTGCTGTCCAATGAGTGAGTTCACAAAGATAGCATTATACATTATTTGTTATGTACCTAATTTAAAAAGATAATTGCATATAATAATAATAGCACATAAAATAGTTATAATAATAGCATATAGAAAGTTACACTATCGTATTAGGATTACCTGTAAAGATAGTTGTAAGTGTTGAAATAAATAAATAAATAAATAATATAATTTTACATATAATACGTTAACATCAACAAATATAATTATTAAATTCGATATGTAACTTTTTTTTATAAAACTGTAGTGACAAATTAACTTACAGTCCACCGAAGCGTTATCAACTGTGAGTACAAAAATGAAATGCCTCACAATTTGTAAATGTATTGACTTTTTATACCCTTTAGATTGGAATAAGCAGTGTAAACGCCAAATTTAGATGGTTGAAAAAGGTAATAGGATGATACCTAATTAGACAAACTCCTAGGCATAAAAGGAGTCCTACTATATAATAAAAATGTTTCTTTTCTTAACTTTTTTATTACTCTGTCCAATATGTAACGAACTTTATTTATAAAGCCCAAGACGTATCAATTATTTTCCTACGCATCATAGACTTTTTTAAACTGTCTGGACATTATAAAGTATGCCCTATTAATCACTTGGTCCTTCACATATATATAATGTAGAATATAAATAGAATTGTAACAAAAAAAACCACAGTGAACAAGTAACAAGAGTTAGAATAAAACTAATTTTACGGATTTTATCGCATATATTAACTTATTTTATATTCCCGACGTTTCGGCAGTTTCGCGCACTTTTCAGCACCCATGGTCACGGGGGGGACTGAGGTGTATGACGTCCCAATGTCATAGTTAACCACGGCTACGTTCAGATTAAAAATTATTATAATTATTTTAATATATAAAAAATATATAAAATGATAACTTAAACGCGATAAAATCCGTAAAATTATTTTCATTTAAATGTGTAGTGTTCGCGTAAATATAAGAAATCATTATGTAAACTGGAGTTTGTCTCCGGCATCCCTAAAATCGTTTTTTTTTATTTTAAGCGCTGATTTACCAGGTACTCGCTCGTGAAAAAGCACATTATAAGGAAACCTGCATATTCGACTATTTATAATAATTTTAAACACAACATATCCGTATAGTTTGAGGACGGTTTTACTAAATTTTGTTTTCACTCACTCACTACACATTTTTTTCATCAGCCTGCAACATTTCAGCACGCTTGGATTTCTCCCAAAATAAAATGACGAGATAACGAATTCTGGCCAAAAAAGCAACTGAAAAATACGACCCAATAAATAAAATGAACATTACTTAAAAACGAAGAACGTCGGCCTCCAAATTTGTCCCTGACGAAATGTTAGACTCGTAGTTCCATTAAATTTGCTCGGATTCCAAGCCATACTGTCATCCGTCCAACTCTGTAATAAAAACAGCGCTGATATTTTGATGATAATGGACCTTAATCTTATAATTCTGTTTTACAAAAAAATTTACTACTTAAAACTGTAAAACTAATTTATTAAAAATAGAAGTAAAAATATAAGTTGAAGTTAATACAGAAGTAAATAATATTGTAAAAAGAGGAAAATGAAAAAATAACAGTGGCGCCGTTTTGATGTGTAACTATTTAAAACAAGATCCTTGTAATATTATTGATTTGCCTTTGCATTTTTTATAGAATAAGAGTGGAAAAGCATTCATATGAAGGAAGGATATTATAAATTAGATGATCTATTTAAAAGATAACAATGCGTGACTTTTTACTTGTGTATATATATATATATATATATATATATTTCATTTAGGTTAAATTGAACTATTAGGAGAAAAATAGTCCACTTGTGAAATACTTGTGAATCACAAGGTTGCACCGCAGTAGCACTTAAAATTTCATTTAGGAATTATTTGGTGCAGAGTCGAACCCGAGTCGCTCACGTACTGTGAAATTTATGATACAGCATGCGCTCTGAGCGCCCACTTAAATATTTATTTATTATTATTTTTTATCCCTGAACTTTTACCAGAGAATTCATCATTCTATCTAATCATGTGGGCAATAAAAGATTATGAGAACTACAAGAAGATCTCATGATCACTAATAGACGGTGGTATCACATCTTTTACATGGCACACGTGAAATACCCTGATTCGTGACCGAGAATAAGCGTATAATAAGTGTGTCCAACTTCAAAAGCGTGAACGATTGCGGTAACTCCTCCTATACCTGCTGCTGCCTACTGCTGGGGAAATCGATGTCCATCAGTACATTATTTAAAAAAGTTAAAGTTACAGCCTTTATATATCTCACCGCTGGGCACAGACCTCTCATTTCTGAGAGAGTTTTATTCTAGGAAGTGTCTGCCGTACTGTCCAAATACGAACTGGCGTACTTTCTCATATTTTCAAATGTCTTTGAGATATTTTTATTTTTCAGACATGCAGATTTCCTCGTAAAGTTTTACTTCACCGTCAGGCACATAAGTACACCATAAGTGAATTATTAACGGATTGAGTATCATGATGATTAAAAATTATAAGAATAATATAATTCATAATAGATTTTTAGTGCAAACAGATATTCAGGTTTAGCAAGACCAATATCACTACGACCAGTATGATGCTTTCGCAGCGATCATTTTTTTATTTAAGATAGTTTCATTACAGATAGTTCCACTCTAATTGACGACTCCGTGGCGCAGTGGCTTAGCAATCAGTTGTTGCGCTGGGGGCCGCGGGTTCGAATCCCGCACGGAAGAAGTATTTGTATGGCCTACAAATAATTGTTCCGGGTCTGGATGTTTTTCCTTGTGCAATTTATGTTTGTAAACTGCCTCCACGACACAGGAGAAAATTCTAGTGTGGTAACGTTTTTTTTTTTTAAAAAAATCTTTTATCACTAATGAATTGAAATGCTGCTTAACTATAAGCATTTTCATTCCTTCTTTGCTAGACTTTCAATTAGAATGTGCCAAGTTATTTCTGCCGCACATTCTTAAACTGCTTTGCCTAAATTATCCTTGTGTTTTTAATCAGCTATGGCCACAAGAATAGTATAAACTATTCCCCATTCCTAGTCTCACTGCTGGATTCCAGTCTCCCTTTTAAGAGAGAAAATCCAGAGAAAATGTCCGTCATTGTTAGTTAATGATGTACCAGTCCCGGCACATATTATACCAATTAAGTAGTAGAGCACGTTGCAACTTTGTTATGCCTACACTACCAATGGATCGATTCAACTACGATCGCTCAGAATGCCAACCTGTATTAGGTTAGCAGACTAATACTGCTTAGTTTTGTATGAAGTGACGAGAACCGAATACCAGTTTTGCTGATAAGAAGGCAATCCATATCTTAAGGGGTGACAACGCATTTGCATTTTGCTTCTTGATTGAGCATTGATACGGCCGCTAACAATCAGGTGAGCACATTTTTCACGCTAGATTATACAAGTATTAAAAAAAATTCGTTAGTGGATTTTTCAAATCACATAAATATTTGATGTTATTATCCACAGTTGCAGATTTTTAAAATTTTCATCCACCATCGAATCATGTAAAAAACTGAATTTAATTTAATCAAATGTTATCAAAAATTACCCAAAATGCGGATGAAATGGATATTGCAGTCTGATTTATAAACTGCCCCGACTTTCTACTTTTGTATAAATGACGTTTTAAATAATTCGCTGCTTTACAATTATCACTAACAAATTAAACTATATAACTTAGGAGTACATTACTAATAAATATACCCGACCTACATCACGAGATAATCAAAATTTCATATTTGCAATATGAAAGTAAGCTCCGATAAATATCGATATCTAATTAATGTATATATAATCGTAGGCAATACCGTGTAAACAGCTAATCCTGTTGTTAGTTTAGAATCGAAGGCGTTATACAATATGCTTGTGACTTTAACACCTAACTTTACATTGACCGCCTGCGCTGGTGGTAGTTGTGGCATTCTTCCCATTAATAATGTCTTCTTCAAAATGTCGGAATTTGATAATGTCTGTTCCACTACTTCGGATTCAGAAGTCGAAACTAAAAGCAAAAAAAGATTAAGTAAATAGTAGTAGTATTTATCAGATACAAGAAAGTTTTTCGTTTTTTCCTTTGATAGGTAAGGTGATATTTTAACCTTAGAAAGATAGTATACGTCAAAATGACTTCCACGCCAACGAAATATTCCCGTCTGTTCTTAATTTTTGCGAATCTAGCGTCGAGCATTTCAGATATCTTATTCACTGCAATCACGTTGTAGAGGTAAGTGCCCTCTAGTTTGAGATACGATAGTCACAGGAGTCAAAATTAAAATGAAATGGTTATCTGTGTTCTTTTTTATTGTATTACTTAATTTTATTTATATATGGCATTATTTTTATTTTTTACTTATCCTGATACTGCTACGGCATAATGGGGACTAGAGATTTAGATGAAGACATAGATAGACGTAGACATAGACATAGACGTAGGTAGACATCCTGGTCGCTCTTTTAGAGAGTGATGAGGAGCCGCCTTGTGCTATCGCCATCGACAGCGAAGTTAAAGATTCGAGGATAACGTCCAGAACGATGACGAAGAAGGTTTTGTGGACGAAGTGGGTGAGGGAGAGAAGAGCCAGCAACTCCTTTAGAAATTGACCTCATGGAGGAAGAAGACCTCTGTCACGAAGAACTATTAGAGGTAAGAATAGACATTACTGGTGGACCTCAAAGCCTTCAAGACGTGGTCGAGTCTCAGCGAAGAACATCGCTAGGTCGCAAAGGCATCCAAAACGCATGTGTGGTTATATTTGTAACCCTGGCTTACTCTTTAACATCTTCTTTTTTAATGAAATAATTTCTGAAATAATATGATGGACCAATGCTAAAATTTTCTTCAAAAGTCGGGAAACGATGACTAGTGCTACATTTAAAGAAACAAGTGAGGATTAAATCCGTGCTTTGATCGGAATCTTGGTAATGACCGCAAGGAGAAAGACAACCATATGTCCAGATGAGTTGTTCGAGGGATCTTCCTTTACATTATATGTCTCCGTGATGAGTTGTGATCGTTTTGATTTTTTGATCCGATGTCTTAGAATGGACGACAAAAATGTACGGCTGATACTGTGAGCCAATGACGTCTTTACTCCTGTTTGTAAAATATGGAATATGTTTATCAATAAATGTATAATAAATTATAACACAGGAGCTCACGTTACAATAAACGAACGTAGTTTCCGAGGGAGATGCCCATTTAGGATGTACATTTCTAGCTAACCAAGCGAGTATGAACTCAAACTTGTTATGATGTGTGATAACGGTACAAAAAACATGATAAATGCGCCTTATTTAGGAAAGGCAGCTCAGAAGAATGGCTTACCCCTCGGAGAATATTATGTGAAGGAATGAACAAAACCCATACATAGTAGTAACCGTAATGTTACATGTGACAATTAGTTCACATCAATCCCTTTGGCACCAAGAGCCTTATAAATCAACTCTGGTAGGAACCATACTATCAAACAAACGGGGGATACATGAAGAATTGAAAAATAGCCAATTTAGACCAACGGGGACATGGATATTTTGTTTTGACAGACCCTCTCACACTCATCTCTATAAACTGAAACCGGCTAAAATGGTTTACCTACAATCATCATGCAATGAAAATGCTTCCGTCAATGAAGCTACCAGCAAACCGGAAATGATTATTTACTATAATCAAACCAAAGGTGGACTAGATTCCCTAGACCAAATGTGTTCTAAAATGTCTACTGGTGTGAAGACGAACAGATGGCCTATAACAATATTTATGGGTTGTTGAACACTACCTGAATAAATACTTATGTGATATACATTCACAGTGTTGTTACCAAAGGTGAGAAGGCATTAAATCGCAAAAAGTTTATGAAAAAGCTGAGCACCGGCCCTAACATTGCCGTTAAAGAGAAACCGGTTGGTTGCACCTACTTTGAAAAGATATTTGCGGGACAATATTATAAATAATTTGTTGCGATGAGTGATTGAGATGAAAAACTCATTTGTCGAAACTTCATCACAAGATCCCACTTTTGATGTGGGAAATACATTGTCAGGTTAATTAATAAAAGTAATAATAATCTGAGAGTCATTATCGGCAATAAAACAGTGTGCTGCAACACTGCTATAAAAATTCAGTAAAGAACAATTACAGTTCCACCATACCGTAATTTGTTCCCATCACAATCACACAGTAGTGTAACGTGAAGGACGTAATTAATTAATTGTTCGGACTAATTCCAGCCGCTCAATTTTACCTTTGCACATCGCGACAAAACTCCATACCATTTGGATAATTGGCGGTCCACCAGTGTGCGATTTACAAGCGGTTTTTTCCTCGCATAACTTCCTAATTGAATCGACTATCAACAGAGATTTTTCGGACCGATACGACTTTGGGACCTTCAATAAAAGAGCCCATTTCTTTTTAAAAGCCGGCTCCGCATCTGCAATTCCCCTGGTTATGTAGTTGTTCATGGGCAGCGGTAGTTACTTACCACCAGGTGAGCCGCGTGCTCGTTTGCCCCCTCTCCTATAAAAAAAACACACCAAAGTATGCAAACCAACAGCAAAACTATTGCAACACGGAGCAGTCTCTCAGGAACACGACCATCTTTCCTTGAACTAGAAGAGTTGCTACAACGGACAGAATCATGATAATGTCATTCAGTAAGTGTTAGCACTCCTCGAATTACTTAGGCGGAATCTCTTGCGCACTGCGCCTACAGTGAACCTTATACTGCACAAACAAGGGGGGATTTGTCGATATACTCTTAATTCTATTTCGCCATCATCGATTATGATATGAGTTTATTATCTGTAATGTTAAAACACTAATCATATGCTCATCATACTTCTCAAGTGATATTTTTAAAGTTAAATTAAAAATCAATTACCATCAGTGCCATTATCCCCTGACGTTGGGCAGTCATATAAAAATTTGGCTTCAACGCCATTCCAGGCGGCAAAACTAAAATATTTAATTGGAAGTGGATTGACGTCATAGTAACTTAGCACAGGTAGAGCCTCACCCTCCTTTCCAAATTCTATCAAACCATCTGTGGAAAGATCAAAAAATATTCTTATTACCATTTAAAATTTGCGTAGTCTTATATAAGATTTTGTATCAATAAATTATTTATTTATTTATTTAAAGTTTAAAAACAAAAGAAAAATCGTAGAGGATTTAAGAGGAGGATTTAATGCCTTAAGGCAGGGGTCAGCAACCTTTTGAGTCGGAAGAGTCAAATATTACAATTTACAAAATTTCAAAGTTTCTAAACAGCCACAAATATTTTGTTGCCAACCATAAAAAGTACTTACACAAATAAAGTTTTTTGATAAAAAACTAATCTATTTATTCCTAAGAAAAATGTATATTTATTCATATATAAATTCACAATAAATTAGAATCTCATTTCTATTATTATCTAATTGTTAAATATATATAAACATATATATATATATATATATATATATATATATATATATATATAAACATATATATATATATATATATATATATATATATATATATGTATATGTATATACAACACGTTACATAATTAACGCACTTTATGAAAGTAGTTTGTTCAGAATCGTTTACTGAATCGATTTCTATCATTTTTAATATAGGTAATTTTTTTTTTCCAAAAATAATTGAAACTACGTAATTTACAGTCACACTGTCACTGTACTGTCAAAACAAACTGAAAGGGACCGTAACTCAAGGCCATAAGACTTTTAAAAGTGCAGTTTTATTTGTTTTAATACAAATTCCGCCATTCAATACAAAATAAAGAAAATTGAACCTTATTTCAATTATGTTAAAGTCTTTACAAATACACAGTTTGGAGTGCCTTATAAAGGTCGAAGCAGCCAGACCGTTGACCTCCCAGATCAGCTGATTTGACGACTCTTGACTTTTTTGATGGGGACGTATTAAATCATTACTTTATTATATTGAGATAACAAGTGCCGAGGACCTAAAAATAGTAATTCTATGGGTGAATGGTTTTAGAATAGTGAAAAATGACACTGAATTATTTAAAAATTATTTTCTTTACTTTTCTTTCTTTTTTAAAACGTAACCTCCACATAAGGATTTTCTCTTTTATTGTGGGGGCAGTGTCCAAACATAAATTGCACAAGGACAAACATCCAGACCCGGAACAATTATTTGTAGGCCATACAAATATTGTTACGTGCGGGATTCGAACCCGCGGTCCTTAGCGCTGCAACTCAATTGCTAAGCCACTGCGCCACAGAGCTGTGGTGGACATTTTGAAAATGTATTAAAATACAACGATGCATGAGAGTTTAGGCTATTAGAAACTTAAATATTTGATTCTAAAAATTATTGTAATCTTGATTCACATCTTTTAAACAAGCCGTCTTTGAATTATGTTGTCGTATTGCCTCTTAGTTTTAGCAGTTCATGATTATTTACAATTACAATTAACATAATAATAATATACTAGGCTAGCAAAACCTATATCTAGCGTTCGTGGTTTTGTACGGTGACCACAATATTCATCCGGAATTAGTATAACTAATTTAATAAATAATCAATGCATAAACATGTTTAACTAAAAATTCAGTGTATGTTTTATGATTATAACATGATATACTAATTGGGGTGTCTGAGGATGTGCGTAAATTACGTTAGATGTTGTATATATACATATATATATATATATATATATATATATATATATATATATATTATATGGTATTATTATATAATCACTTATTATTTAAGTAAAAAATTAAAAGAATTAAACATTTATTTACATTGTAAGTCTTACAACACTAACTTGTACTTCAATAACAAACAACTGAGCAAACAAATCCATCAGGAGCTTTGGCTTTGTAAGGTTATTGAAGTACAAAATTTAAACTTTACTAAAGGATGTAACGTTTACTTAAAAATAGAAAAAACAATTACATACATTTAAGCAAACAACTTCAATGGGAGTGTTGGCTTTGCATGGTTTTAAAAATTTGGATAAATTTGGCTGATAACTTGTTGTTTTAAGTTTCAAACACGACTCTGAATTTTCATTTGTTAGTTGGCTTCTTACTTTACTTTTAATTATATTCATGCAAGATAACGCTTGCTCACACGAATATGTCGATCTGAAGATAGATAGTCATCACTCCAAATGCCAACTTCTTCACCTCACTGTAGCAATCTGGAAGACTATTCTATGCGTCGAATATAAGAACCGCAACTCGCGGCATTTCTTTTAAAACTGTTCATTTTTGTTACGTTACGTACATACATTTCTGGACCTCCAACTCTTTCAACTTGCTTTTCAACTCTGTAAATCTTCAACTCCACAAAGTTTTACTTTTTAAATCGATCAATTGCATTTCTAGAGATCATTTCTAGAGATCCAGTGTCAACTCCAAATGACTCAGTGTGGATCGATTTTTAAATGTTTTTTTTATAAAATAAATGATATGAAACTAAAGGGCCGCAGCTTCACATCCAAAGAGAGATGTGGCTCGCGACCCGCAGATTGCCGACCCCTGCCTTAAGGCATTCTGTCACAGTCAACCATTGGGCCAAGCAGAGATAAACATATGGGAGGTAGTGCAGCAAAAGTATACTAATAATGAGAAAAAAAGGTAATATATATATATATACGTAAGATATTCTATACATATATCATTAAATGTAAATATATTAATACAGGCGTACACATACATAAATCTACTTAAATGAGTAAAAACATACAACAAACAAGAGATAATATAAAATATGTATATATACTGAATGTTAAAAATAATTATTTATAATTTCTTTTAATGAAAATATTCCAAACATAAATAAATATTAGATAATGTAATATTTATTCTATTCTGGACTACTTGTTTTTTGTTTAAAATCCAATATATAACAAGAATGTTAAAAATTGTGCGTGTGAGCTCCGATGTGTGCCTGGATTTTACTCCTGAAAACTATTGTCTTAAAATGTATACCATAGGCAAAGGAAGTGAATCAACCCTTATATTTATTTATATTGATTTGATAAAATATAATACTTATATTATACTCTAATAGATAAAGTTTAATTTTTGTTTGTTCGTATATTATGCGCTACCATACCGTTCATCAGGTTGTGCAAAAACTTTGTCAACTGAATGCTTTTACATAAGCAAAGGTTATAGGCATACATCGACCACTAATAAAAAATTAGATACACAATGCCATGCAAAAGTTCTCTAAAACTGTCACCAATTATTTTCACGTAGTATAAATGACGTAGATATTGTCTAAAGTTGTATTCACAAAGCTACTCGTACGTACAAACTAAAACGCACCCAAATGTTCAAGTGAGCGCTGATTCGGTAAGGACATATTTTGTCACTGATTGTGTATCTAGTTTTTATAAGTGATCTATGTAGGAATATGACAATTAACATATAGTGGCTGGCGCGCTTATCGCACCGGAAAATTTATTCGAAAGATACTCGTATATTTATATCATTCAATTTCAATTAATGTATTTTCATTCCTAATTATTCAATATAACTCTTCCAAATGTAAAAAAATATTTCCAAAATTATTTTCTTCTGTTGCAGCAATGCGCTGGGTATCAGCTAGTATTAAATAAAAATAGATGACTTGTATTAAAGTATCGATTTCGCGTTATGAGATGCGCGAGTATGTTACGCAGAGGAAAAACCGCTTAATTTTACATAATATAAATAGATCGTCGCATTACTCCAATGCAAGTTGAAAACTTCACATGTTCTCAAAAATATTTTATTCAGCAGATAGATATGCAGATATTCTCACGATGCTTTTACCGCACGTTGTGAATTGGCGATTAAAATTTCTGGTGTGTTTTGACCCCGGATTGTCTCAAGTTTAAAAAAATTTACCTAATTTTATACCATTATTTTTAATACTGCGTAAAATTTTGATATCTCAGTAAATTAAATTGCATAGTAATAAGTGCCTTACCGTCAGAAATTTTAATATAAAACGCTCGGAACTCGATGGGTGATAGAATGCCGATAGTTTTAGAAGATGCTCTAGCATTTCTTCTTAAATTGCGACGTAGTTCCGTAAACTTGTTAGCACCTCCTCCAATAACTGAGGAGTAAAAGTTTGTGAAATATTACTAAGTATATTAAATATTTTTAAAAAAATTATTGAATTATCCAGTGCTTATTTCTGTCACCAAATAGCCTGCACTATTGTAAAGTAAAGTAAAAGTAAAATATACTTTATTGTACACCAAGGAACATATTATAGTATTTATATATTTAAAGCGACATTGGTACAACAGACGGCCTTATCGCTAAAACAGCGATCTCTTCCAGGCAACCTTAGGGCAGAGGATACTATTTTTAAAAGATAGCGGAAGGGGTGTACAGAATATAATATAAAAAGATAAATAGAAGAACATAAGTGATTAAAAGGGAAAAAATGAATGAAGACAGGGGGTAACTTAAGGGGAAAGGTAATAAAGTTTTAATTTATTTTTAAATATAGGAAGAGATTTAGATTCTTTAATATGTAAGGGGAGAGAATTCCATAGTCGTATAGCGGTAACCGTAAAAGAATTAGAATAGGAGGAAGAGGAATGTCTAGGAGTACTTAGAAGGAGATTATTTTGAGATCGTAGAGGTAAAGAGTGTAAACTACTTAAATATATAAATCGGTCTTTCAAATAAGAAGGAGTGGTCGGATTGAACAGAATGAAGTAAAGAAGACGAATAATGTGAGTATTCCTGCGAAGGCGAATCGGTAACCACTTGAGCTTACGGCGGAACTAAATATAGTAGCTACTGTGTTCTGGTTTGAAGAATATAGGGAACCAGGATTTACTTATTTATTTACATACAACGCTAATTTTATACCAGGAGGATGTAAGACATTCCATCTTAGTTATCAGAGACGACAACGCATCTGTGGCCTTCTTAAGATCTTCTAATCAGCAAACTTTATTTGCTATTACAAATTCGTGTAGCCTTCTTTTCCTGAAGTTGGCTGTATTCAAAGATTATATTAGCCACTTACCAGCCGGTGGACTGAAAGGGTGACTTTGTTCATCACTTCAGATTTATATGATTTAGACTATATCGGGTGATTATTATAACATTGTTGATAGATCTAATCAGACAACAATCAGTTTAACAAAACAATTCAAAATTTAACTACTTCTACTAACCGTGGTAATTATGGCAAATATCCCTCCATATAGCATATCTTCAACAAGCGACTTTTGATAGGCTGTGATTATGACGTTCAGATAGATATCTAAATCTAAATGATAGAATGATAGATGTAAAGACAATGTTTTACGTATAGACAGCGCAGTTTTCCCGGTCCCCTTACCAATTTCATAAACAGGATCACTTGCGGTCGGTTGAGGTACGGTTGAAAGTAAAATGTGTCCATTGCTAGCTGCTAAAATAGCTAAATGCATCTCAAAGGCCACATTAGGCTCGGACTTTAGGCGCCAACGATCCGCTGAGTCCACACGATAGTATGTTTCATAGCTGTACCCATGTTGACAAACATGCTCCTTACAACGTGAGGCCACTGAAACCAAAACGTTTTCCGTACTGTACTAATATAATATGTAATTAAAATACCAATTTAAAAATAAAAAATGGTTAAGTACGTATTTTGTATATGTACGTCTCACTGCAAGGCACAGGTCTCTTTTTGCTATAAATGAGTTAATATCAAGCAGCAGCAGCAGAATCTATACGTGGTAGAGTCATGATGCAGCTATATTAATAGTATAGTTGTAGCACGAATAGGTCGGCTCGACCGGGGAAGGATCACGCTCTTACAGAATAGTAGCGTAAAATATGGTGAATATAGAGAACCGGAGAACCTTTTACTTTTACTGGAAACGTAGCATTCCTTCTTAGTCCTCACGGGTGATAACGCATCTTCATTTTGATTCGCATACGAATCAAAAACAGAATTCTATGGGCCACAGCTATATACATATACATACATATATATATATATATATATATATATATATATATATATATATATATATATATATATATACTAGCGATCCGCCCCGGCTTCGCGCGGGTGGTTTCTGTATCATAACAACAGCGCCACCTACCGGGTCCAATTGTGAATCTAACCATACAGGAACCCATTCAAACATACTCAAAAATTTAATCAAAATAATAATAATACATTTTATTGGCACAAAGTAAGGTTTACATTATTTATCGTTAAGCATTTGAACAAATGATATGAGTTATAACTTATCTATACAATTTTATGCACTAGCGTCTAAACCAGGCCGAGTCTGTATCTTAGACACCAGTCTCTTACAATGACACCATTATTTGCAGTTATAAAAGTATACGGCATATTATGATTCACCTAATCCTAATCTATTACGTTACAAATTCGCAAATACATTAGGTACCATTTATTTGCGTTTACCGTCACACTAACTTATTATGCGTATGAAAGGTTAGGCTACTATTTATAGGAACTTTATAATTTTTTTATTTTAAAATACAATAAATAATTATTGTTATCACGAGGCAAGATATATAACTTTAGCAATTCTACAGGTATTTAACAAAAGTTATGAAATATTCAGTGAACATACATAGACATATCATAGAATTATTTAATTCGTGTTTATTGCAAGGTTTTTATTTTAATTTTTGTTTTAAATTATATTTTGACTAATTAAATATAGTTTTATTAGTAGTTATACAAGTTAAATAATCTTTAGTTATTATAATTTAAGTAGTTTTAGTAGATAATATGTATTATTTTGATGTAATATTACTATGAAGTGGCCAATAAATTTTCAGTTTCTTCAGTATTTAGAGTTTTGAGCCAAGATAATAGTAGTTTTTTACATTGATATTTGTTAAGCGGATAAATTTGTAGAATTAATTTATTTTATTGTAAAGCATAGGACCTAAGTAGCATTAAAATTTTGTTATAAAATATGTTTTAAAATGGCCGGTAGGAAAAACCTTATCGTTCCGTCGTTTGTTTGTTAATTTGTGATTATATGTAAGTTTTTCATGTTGGAATATAACGGTGACTTTAATATATAATTGTCTAACTATCAATACGTCAGATTCTAAATATAGTTTGTCTGTGGAATAGCTAAATGGTTTAAATGTCATTACTTTGAGTAATATACGCAGCGCTCTTTCTAATTTAATGGGATGAGTTTTGCAAGCTTTATCCCATGAGGTAATACAGAAAGACAAGATAAACTGTGTCAATGATAAGTAAACAGTCTTCAGTAAAGAATGATCTGTCACGTGTCTCAGTTTTTTTGAATATATATATACCAAGCTTCTTGTTTTACCCGCTAACTGATTAATATCATATTCATCAATAGGTATCATGTCATATTTTTATCCAACACTACGCCTAAGTATTTTACTGTATCAAATCGGTCTAAAGATATGCAATTGCATGAAGTGAACTTTTGTTTTTGCTAGTGTGCATTTTTATTTTAAATGTATTTTCATAAGTAATAATAGTTAATAGGAGCATTAACACTAAAATAGCCGTCAATAGCTACCCTCTGGATCACGTTTTTTGAGTAGTCCTCGAATAAAGAAAGTGTCATCTCTTTGATTTTGATTTTTCCATTTTACTCAACAAAATTGGAACAGATGCTGTGTCGAAGGCCTTTACCAAACCTAAGAACACTACAATACATTTAACTTTACTATCTATTTACTAACTACAAATTCGGCAAGATCAGAAACTGCATCAGCAGATGAACTACCATCTTTAAAACCACACTGATTGTTGGATAAGATATTTTTTTCTTAATAGAATATTAGTCTTTCGTTCAAAATCTTTTCAAAGATTTTTTTTAGGGAGGGAAGTACTGAAATCGGGCGGTAAATATTAACTCATTTTCTGTTTCCTCCCGTGGAGATAGGATGAATTATTGATATTTAAATACGTACGAAAAAGTACTTGTTTTAATACACAAGTTCATAATACGTGTTGGAAGTGGGACAATTTTTGATAAGTTTTAATAATTTGGAAAAAATACCATCCCAACCTACTGCACTGTCTGATCTCAAACTTATTAGTGTAGATTCAACCTCTTACTCGGTTGTTTCTAACAAAAACATCTAGTTACCAGGTGTGTGTGTACTGGTTTACATTTGGGAATATTTGAGTGGCCTTCAAATGTAATTTTATCAGATAGTCTTTTGCAACATTAACAAAATATTTATTAATTTTGTCTAGAGCTGCTTCTGGTGTATTTTCTATTTTAAGTATATTAAAAGGTGGTACTTTTTGAATATTTTTGTTACTTATTTTTATAAATTATTTTTCATTTCATTTTTAGGCCTTTAGTATATTTATTTAATTCATTACTTTTGCAGTTTCTTTTTAAGCGTTTTAGTATATTATTACAATAATTTTTGTACCTTGAGTAAGTGATTTTAAGTATTAAGTTATTAGGGTCAGTTTTACATTTAAGATGCATTCGATTCTTTCGATTTCTTATACAACGGACAAGGCCAGGGTCCCATGGCAAATGGTATGGAAAAGATAATATATGATGTCTTATTTTTAACTAACCTGAATATGTAAATCTTGAGACGATTGCATCTAATGCAAATGTTTTGTGTTTTGGTTTTAATAGCAATAAGAGTATACCTGTATAATATGCAAAAGTGAAAAATAACGTAAATATAGAATACAAATGAACACAAGAGATATTTACATAATGTAACATAACCGTAAAAATAGTAAAAATTAAATAAATATAAAGAATTAAGATGTTTGCCGAGTCAGTTTTGTTTCTTCAGATCTAGCAGTTGCGTCTCATCTTTGACTTCAATATGAGATGAGTCAGCCGTTTTACGAAGATTTACACTTCCGTTGCTAGTCCAACAAACTTTGTAGCATCATAGCACTATTGAAACGCTGATCAGGATGCTGTTTATTGAACGTTTCTGCTCTCTGGATGACACTTTTCTTCACTATTACCGATGTGAATCCAGTGACGATTGAGGTTTTACCGTTGTACCATTCAATCGAAACACATCCTTAATAGTAGGTTCCTGAATATTTACATTAAAACCTTACATGTTTTTTGGACAATATTACACAAGTCAGCTTTAATTTCAGAATGTGTAGGTATAGGTACATTCTTTATTTCTATTAGATGACTTTGAAGCTCTACGCACATCTTCTCTTTTCGCTTCAAGTGAGGCTATCCGAAGAAGGTGTTGCTTTTCTTTATTTTCAAGACAACCAGCCTTCTTCTTCATATTACCTTCATACTGATTGTTAAGGAAATCAAGAGTTTTTCAATTTCTTCATTTGAGCCTTGAATCTATATATTTTGCTGTTTTAATTATGTAATATCCGAGAAAAGTTTGTTTATAAGCGAGTTTTGTGTATTTTTCCATTCATATAACATATTTTGAATTTTATCTTTAAATGAAAATAATTGTTCTTCGTTTGACTTGCATTGTCTTTTGTTTCGTTTAGAAATGTAAGATGGTGTAGCAGGAGTCGGAACTATATTGAGAACATCAGAATCCTATAACGTATGTTGCATGCTACGACCAGGGGTTGATCTTATAAGCTTAGAGATTTTATATCAAGTTACTTTAGTTTAAAGTTTATGTGGTTGCAACAGTAAATGAAAAGACTAATTACCACTTTATTTTGATCCCTCTTCACAAATAAGCTAGCTTTGTGTACATATCAACTTATATTTGTAATGTGTTAGCAACTCACTCAGTGTCACTAATGCACATTTTTTGTTAAACATTCTTTATTTTCTGTTCGCCTGGTAGTTGGCTCGAATTTTCAATATTAATTTAGCACTTTATGGAATTTTTAACGTTAGTGTGACATGTCTTTAACCAACAACTTTCGCGTTTCGAAGGAAGACAGAGGAAATCCGTTCAGTTTTTGCGAGACTGACGACGGACAGCGATTAAGTTTTATTTATATTTCGATATTCCTACTATAAAATACCATATATATATTTATATATATATTCATTTGTCTTTTTTTGTCTTATAATATTAATGTAAAGCCTGACTGAATCAAACCAAACTAAAAACCAAACTGAAAATATACAAGTACAATAATAATTATAATAATAAAATATATATTTCGGATAACTAATGAGATCCATATCAGAGAAGGAGTTATAAAAATCACAAAATATTAATAAGCATACAGCTATCTACACATACAAGTCACCCTCAATTTGCCTTATTATATGACAGTAATATTTTTTTGTGCTATTACCCCCAGAATACTGTTGGCTATGTTTCTTGTTCAGCTTAATAAACTATGCAGCTTTTTTGCACATTATCGCGTTAAACCCGTCCGGTTCTCGGATTCCGCCTCGCAGAACATGCCTAAAGCTCTGCAGAAGTGGGGCAGCGCTAGTAGTACTCTTTTCTTTTTTTTGTTTTTTTTATTTTATTTTAAAAACGTTACCCCCACACTAGGATTTTCTCCTGGATCGTGGAGGCAGTTTACAACCCTTGACTGCACGAAGATAAACATCCAGACTCGGAACAATTATTTGTAGGCCATACAAATATCTTTTTCCGTGCGGGATTCGAACCCGCGGCTCCAGCGCAACAACTCATTGCTAAGCCACTGCATCACGGAGCCGTCGAAAAAACTAAATGCAGTGTTATGCACAATTAATGATTTATGCGTCTTTTATGTGTAGTTGGCCTATAGACACGAATCGAAGCGAAACAAGTATGTAAGGATCGTAGCCAGTGGAAAGAAGTGGTCTCTGCCTACCCCTACGGGAAAGAGGCGTGATTATATGTATATGTAGAAAGACTGGTAGTATGCCTTAATAATAAAAGTGAAATTAACAGGTGAATAATATTGCTTAAAGTATTTTTACTACATGTATATAGAATATTGTAGAATGTAGGTTTTTTTTAAGTGAGCAATTCCCCTACATATGAATATAATATATAAATAATGTATCTGGTTTCTCGGAAACAGCTAAGTACTTGGATAACTACTTGGATGAAATTTTGTCTGTCATGTTGACACTTAATGTTCAGATATCCGAAAAATAAGAAATGCTTATCTCATTAATTTAATCCAACAGTAATCGTACCAATTTTCATGTTACAGAAATCATTTAATAATTTTTCACTATACAAATATGAAATAGCCCCGTAAATTAAAAAGTGCCGTACACACTTATTTCATCCTCTGCGGGTTTGAATTTTTAAAACTTCTATCTTATTTAATGCTTACGTAATAAAAGGAAGCTGAATTATCACAATTTCGTGCTTCTAGGTTCAGCGGTTTGTACATAGCGAGTTTATATCGATGGATGTCATCGAACTCTTATAACCTGCACTATTTTAACTGTTATACTGTGCACTGCTATAACCTATTTTAAACAAAAAATATAATAATTTAGATTATAAGATAGTTCACTTAAGTTTAAGGCAAGAAAATAAAATGAGAGGGGAAACAGAATAATTATATTTAAATTACTGTGTACTAGGATTAGAGATATGTAGATAAGAAAATGAGAAGGATAATGATCTTTAAACTAAATATACTGATGAAAGTGGTAAATTGAAAAATATTGTAGAAACGACTTCAACGTAACTAAAATAAGAACATCATCACAGATAACTCAAAAACTACTGGTCGGATCAAATTTATATGGAACCGCATTAGAAGTACCAGTATTTAAATAAAAAAAAGAATCACACCAAAAAAATACGGTCGAATTGAGAATCTCGTCCTTTTTTTGAAGTCAGTTAAAATTGAGAACAGTGTCATCCATTCCATCATTATGAGTAAGTGAGCTATGTAAAAATAAAAATAAAATATTAAATCTATTGATAGACTGTTGTATATAATAATAATTAATCGAAAAATAGTAACACTTAAACTTGATATGAAAGTTATTTCTTTTTATGGGAAGAATTTATCATTGTGAATAAACGTAGCGTAATAATTTTTTAACTATAAATATACGTTTATGCATATGCACCACATAACCCTTAATTGGTATCGTTAGTAATTATAAATACTATATTGTATAAAAAACATAACGTACTAAGTGTACTTACTGTGGTATGTAAAAGTGTAATCAGCTGTTACTAATTTTAAGCAATAATAAAAATAAATCACGGTAAACATAATTATCCGCGTCATTTTTTAACAAAATTTAGTAGAGTTTTATTTAAAATTATGTATCAGAAACGTGATAAACTAACAATCCATAATGGAAGTTTCCCTGTGTATTTGTAATAAAGCTCTAGTCCACAAACGCGTTACAATATGCATGTCATACATGCGTGAAGTCGGTAATACCACCTCGTATAATCACGGTTTGGTGTATTGTAGCTGTGCCCCGCGATTTCACCCGCGTATATCATGCGTCTGAGCTGCGCGACATGACGTGGCGCCTCGAGACATTTTCTGGGGCGCGAGGGGTTGCCGCTCATCCAGGAGGGGCAGGGAGAGTGGGTGAAATTTAAATTTGCTTTAAGACGTACATATTCCGATACATAAAATTAATTCGTTAATTTTGTAAATTTTTCCATACATTGTGCTATCTAAAATTTTTGAACTAATTAAAAAAATAGAATAAAACTAATTAGACAAATTAAGGACGCTTCTGTCCTCTGCTGGTTTCTCTCTTCTCTCAGTTCTCATCGAGCGGCTAGCGTTTGTGCGTCGTTCGCACAATTTAGTCACACAGTTTTGAAATGAGATTGATAATTTTTTTTTATAGGATAAAGGTGACAAACGAGCACACAGTCCACCTGATGGAAAGTGGTTGCTGCGGCCCATAGACATCTACATCTATCCTCGTTTGCGAATCAAAATGTAGATGCGTTGTCACCCGTGAGGACTAAGATGAAATGCCTCATTTCCAGTAAAAAGGGCCTCCGGCCACCTGCACTCACCAAGCGAAACCCAGAGGTAAACCTCTACTTCACGCTGGTATTCGTGAGGTCGTGGTACCACCCCGGTTCGAGCCGGCCCATCCGTGCGGCAGCAAAAGTTGCCGCATGGCTCTACCACTGTTAAATATTTATTAAAGTAGAAATGCACCGGTTCATATACAACTAAATATCCTAATTCATAACGATTCGATACGTTTAAGTTTTATATATAGCTGGCATACAAAATTAAAAAATATATTTATTTCATTATCGTACGGATATATATATATATATATATATATATATATATATATATATATTTTATAGGATAAGGGTGACAAACGAGCACACAGTCCACCTGATGGTAAGTGGTTGCTGCGGCCCATAGACATCTACATCTATCCTCGTTTGCGAATCAAAATGCAGATGCGTTGTCACCCGTGAGGACTAAGATGGAATGCCTCATTTCCAGTAAAATGGGCCCCCGGCCACCTGCACTCACCAAACGAAACGCAGAGGTAAACCTCTACTTCACGCTGGTATTCTGTGAGGTCGTGGTACCACCCCGGTTCGAGCCGGCCCATCCGTGCGACAGCAAAAGCTGCCGCGTGGCTCTACCACTGTTATATATATATATATATATATATATATATATATATATATATATATATATATATATATATATATCATACAATTTTCGAAGCTAGCTGAGAGGTGTAGCCTAATACTGGATAGCTTATACTATTCTTCATAAGTATGGCTATAATATACAAAAATATTTTTTCAAATCGGACTTGTAGCTCCAGAGCTTAGCGTGCTTAAAAAAACAAAAAACAAAAAACTTCCGCTTTATAATATTATTAGGGATTACAAAAGCCCAAGCCTAAGTTTCCACATAAAAATATATCCAGCTAATAATATCCACTTGAGAAAATTATATTTTTGCAAGTGTTACCTTATACAATAGTTTATTCTCTTTTATATTCTTATGAGCTATTGAATAAATTTCGTTGCTTGCATTGATTTAATAATTTAAATTATGAACAATCTTCATATTTCATTATAACTGTTTGTAAAAATTAAAACTTGTAGGTATTTATTTATTTTTTTTTACTTAATTACTTTAAATTTAAATCCTCACAGCCTCTATAAATCAAATTCAGTGTTTTTGAATCGTTATATCGTCATATTTTGTTGGTGCTAGAGCCACATATTTTCAGGGTTGGCATTGGGAACCAGATTCAAGTCTTGGATGAGGGTAAACTTACTTATTGAGTGTTACTGTCAAGCAGTCCAGAGTCAGGAAATCGGCAGTGTTTCACTTCCATACCTCGAAAACCACGTAAATGCGTTGGTACTATGCCTTATCTCTCTTCGGTTGTGTCGAATTACCGTCCAACCGCACTCTAAGAGTATGGGAATAAGAGTGCAGCTGCGCTTTCGCATTCACTCGTACAATAAAATTCTTTACTGCGCAGATTATTTGCTTCGACTGCAGAAAGCAAAAGTCTACTGCTAAACATATGCCGAATTTCACATAGAATTACATATGGTAAGTAACGAGAACCGAAGACTCTTTTCCTTCTAACAATATATTACTCCTTCAGAGTATTCAGAGGTGAGAAAGCCACTGCATTGTGGTACTTCTGTTTATTTAAGAATCCATGTAGATGATTACGGTGCAGAACACACGAGAATAGTCGAGTCTTGTGCTAATAAACTTTATAACACGTATCCCAAACCTACTGTTACTATGATTTCTAATAATATTAATAATGTTACATTTAAGTCAAAGGAATAGCTTATATATTTCTCACAGAATTTTCCACCAACTCTCATTTTTGAGAGGGTTACAATTTTATTGGTGCTGCCGGGGATCGAACTCAAGAGGCTCCTTTTCTGTAAAGTTTACGGAGAGCACTTAGTTAATTAGCGACGGCGCTCAGTGTCCATTAATAATGTGCAAACATTTAAATAAATTAACTACGACATGGTGTCACCACATTGTCGTACACGTTCAAAGCGGAAACGCATTTATAGATATCATAGCGGACACGAGATAAAATACGGCTTGCACGATATCAGTTCCAACGCTAAATATTCTATTTGAATTGACTGATGTTTGTCGTGGGATATATTATATTGTTTGTAGTCGCATATGCAGTTTTAATGTGTATGTTTTAATATTTATATTTGTTGACATGTCTACATGCAATAGTAATTGAACTTTATATTGGAAACCAGATAAAATTTGTACATTACATAAAAGTGATAAATGTTAGTAACACTAGTTCCTACGTACTGAATTTAAGGTCCAGTATTCGTGTTTTATGATTTCTCTTGAAACATGAATAACTAAAGTAACTGTGATCTAAAACAAATATACTTCAATAAAATCGTTGTTTTAGCGTTAAGTTGTGCTAAGCTAAGTGTGTCTAAGAATAAATGTTATGAAACGCTGATGAAACTCAACATATTTAGGATAACATTCGGTGATAGAAATAATTTGAAATAACTCACTCAAGTACTACACTGTTAGGCCGTGAAAAACCACTTATTTTTGCAACGAAGTTACTAAAACTAGTATTTTGGCAATTTACGATCTGAAATACATAATCTGTTAGCTGAATCTAGTTATTCGATTGATGAGATAAATAAATTTATTTAATTTATCTAGCTTTTTGTATTCTATTTTAATTAAAAAGACAAACTAGGTTTAGGAGGCTACATCTAGGTGCAGCCGATTGCGCTTAATTAAAATTAGGGGTATTCGATTTATTCATGGTACGGGTAGTAGGGAGTAGTACATGGTAGACTTAATAATAAACCTATGTTTACCTACGACTATTTTAAATTATACATCATCATCATCATTACAGCCCTTCACAAGTCCACTGCTGAACATAGGCCTCCCCCAAAGAATGCCACAAAGCACGGTCCTGAGCAACCTGCATCCATCGACTTCCTGCATATCTTACCAGGTCGTCACTCCATCTAGTGGGAGAACGCCCTACACTTCGCCTGCCGGTACGAGGCTGCCACTCGAGAACCTTTCTTCTCCATCGGTTGTCGGTTCTTCGAGCTATATAATCGGCACTTTGCCACTTCAACTTACTAATCCGTTGGGCTATGTCGGTCACTCTGGTTCTACTGCGGATATCCTCATTTCTGAGTTTATCACGCAGAGAAACTCCGAGCATAGCCCTCTCCATAGCTCGCTGAGCGACCTTGAGCTTCCTCATCCGGCCAGCAGTGAAGGACCACGTCTTAGTTCCGTATGTCATCACTGGCAACACGCACTGGTTGTACAGTCTCGTTTTCAAGTTTTGAGGTATACCTGACGAGAAGATGTGCCGTAATTTTCCGAACGCTGCCCAACCGAGTTGAATCCGTCGATTGACCTCTCGGTCGAAGTTGGACTTACCTAGTCGGACTATTTGTCCCAGGTAAACATACTCGTCAACAACTTCGAGATAAGTGCTCCCAACAACTGCCGGCATAGGTGTGACATGGACATTAAACATGATCTTTGTTTTGTCCATGTTCATCTTAAGACCTATCCGTTGGGAAACACTATTGAGGTCATTGAGCATAGTGCTTAGGTCCTCCAGCGATTCTGCCATAAAGACTATATCGTCGACAAATCGAAGGTGAGTGATGTACTCGCCCATTGATGTTGATACCGTATCCTTTCCAGTCCAGAAGCTTGAAAACGTCTTCCAATGCAGCGGTGAAGAGTTTCGGGGATATGACGTCACCCTGTCTTACACCTCTCTGCAATTGGATAGGTTTCGTACTCTGGTTCTGTACTCGGATAGCCATCGTAGCCCTAATGTACAAGCACTTCAGCACTTCGATATACCGAGAGTCAACTTAGCACCGCTGAAGAGACTGCAGCACCGCACAAATTTCGACAGAATCAAAGGCTTTCTCATAGTCCACATTCGCCAGACATAGTGGCAAATTGTACTCCTCTGAATTCTGTACAATTTGCCGAAGGGTATGTATGTGGTCTATGTTGCAAAAGCCTTTTCGGAAACCGGCTTGTTCGGGAGGCTGGAAGTCGTCAAGTCTGCGCGCGAGACAATTCGTAATGACTCTCAAAAACAGCACGTAGACGCGGCTCAGAAGGGAAATCGGTCTGTAGTTCTTCAAGAGAGCGTTGTCGCCTTTCTTGCAGAACAAGACCACCGCACTTCTGCTCCACGCCTCCGGTGTAATGCCACCATTGAGGACGGAATTAAAGAGTCGGATAAGACTCGCTCTGGATCGTTACTCACACTTGCGTATGGCTCTACCGATGACGTGTACAGCTGCCCACAGAACCTCTCAATCTCACTCAAAATCTCAGGTGCCCCGGAAACGATGCTGCCACATTCGGTCTTCAGCTTTGACAGTTGGCTCTTTCTGGCAGAAATATATATATAATAAAAAGCATATACAATATATAAATTATACATGCTTTTTAGGAAATTCCAAATAATTTATACAAATCAAACGATAACCTTCTGTGGCTGATATTATTTCATTGGAGCTTCGTATTTCTTACAAAGTAAGCAGAGGTTTTTAGTTATTTGATTAATATATGGGCTTAACTAGACTTTGTTTTAGCCAAAAGCAACGAACATTTGCTTACACAGCCATAAACAAATCGAATACACCTATGTTTTACTAGCTGCACCTAGTTGTAGCTAGACCCTTAAAGGCGGATTATCATTCTTTCATTCAATACAGCCCTTCGCAAGTCCAATGCTGAACACAGGTCTCCCCCGAGGAATGCCATAAAACAGGGTCATGAGCCACCTGCATCCATCGACTTCCTGCACGGTCGGTGAGACGTGCAGGTTGTCACTCTATCTAGGCTGCCACTAAAAACCTTTCTTCCTAATCTATTGTTACTCATTTGAGCTATATGACCAGCCCGTTGCTACTTCAGCTTACTAATATGTTTCTTAATAGCCGATAATATACTAAAATTATTCATCCGGTTACCTTACAAGTACCGTACCTTACCGTAAATCAGACTTATGAGAAACATGATTATATTGTGTTCTAATAAATATAAATTATACTTGATGTGTAAATACAACTACATGAGTAAGGTGTAACCATACTTAATACAGCTATTACCTCTGCCACTAATGGCAGTCACATCTCCAAAACGCTGGTCTGACTGTGTTCCATTCCATCCATCAATCTATTAAAGCCTATTAAAAGTCCACTGTTTAACATAAGCCTCTCCCATAGATTTTCTCATATTAAATATGTAGATAAAATAAATAGAATTAATTGTATATATTTTGCCATAGTTGTTCGCATGTCTGGCGGTTTGGCAATCACAGTTTATTTATTATTTTCGGATGTAAGTAGTAAGATGCAGCTGTCTCATTTCTGCTTCAGTTTAATTCTGTCGCCTTTTACGACACTGACGGATTAATATGGGGAAGTGTATATTATTACATTTATACTACACAGTGAATATGTATATACTAGATTTAAACAGTTACAAACATATTTATAGAACATGGTATAATAACAACTTAAATCCCTTAAGAGCTAGCATCAAAAGCAAGGAAATGGCTGAAAACGTCACCGCAAAGCAAGTGTAGCAGCCAGGCTTATCAACTCTAAACGTTTAATAAATAAATTAATAACGTAACCCTGCTGCTACCATAACGCAAAAGGTGAAGGTCTGAAAAAACATTTATTTCTTTATTACCCCCGGCTACCGAGATACTGCGGGCTGCATATCAATGCGAGATAATTTGACGTATATATTTAACGTTCTATATAGAAACAAGAAGCAGCCACAAATATCATCAGCGCCGCACCGTCTTCACACCCCGGCTATCTTCAAGCATCCGTCGACCATTTTTGAGCCGTTTCTTCATCGCCGCAGCTCGCTTCTTCTTGCTGTTCCGGAGTTGTGTCCCTAGCCGCCGCCGCTCGCCGATTAGGCGCGCGCGCCGGTCTGCACCTCTTTTATAGCCCCGTACAGCAACGCAAATACGAGAAACTATCGACGAGTCTTACGCCGGCAAACGGAGCGAGACATACATATAATAGTTATACATAATATTTTATTGATTAATGTTTATTGGTCAAAATGTATGTATTATAATTGGCTAAGTAAATAAAATATTTTTCTCTTGGTAAACTAAGGATGTAGCCGGGCGTATAAATATAGGCAGGGTTAGCTGAATAAAATACACCATTCGCCTGCACATAGTAAGGCATATCAAGAAATTGTTTCAATTCTCCGCCACTAGACCACTCGGAGTCTGTTAATAGTGGACCCCATACGCCACTATTACATTGGTGACCCCGTTACGAACACCGAGAAGGAAGATCCCTGCAAGAATAGTAGGAAAAAGTTATCAAATAAATATCAAGGAAGACTTCAGTATATAAAATCAGTGTAATCAAGACGTCATTATGGAGCAAGAAGCGAAGAAATCCGACGTATATACATCAAACCCGGCCAAAGAATAGGAAATCGCCAATATATCTCTATCGTTAAGAATACCACCGTTTTGGAGAGATAAACCCAGACGAATGATTTAAAGAAGAGTCAAGCGCAACTAGCACAAATGGTGATCGCTCACTTGAGAAACAAGACATCGAACCAATTTCAGAACTGTTGTACAACCCACAGGCAAGCGACCAGTATAATTCGCTGAAGGAGCGTCTGATCTCTGCATATGAAGAATCCGACAGTCGCCAGCTACAGAAACTTCTATCAGAAATAGAACTTGGAGACCAGAAGCCCACACAACTCCTACGCAGAATGCGTACTTTGGCACGAGATAAAGTCCCAGATTCGACGCTAAGGCTGATGTGGGTAAACCATCTACCCCCACATGTTCGATCTGTACTAGCAGTGAGTGAAACATTCAGCCCGCAGACGAAGCTCGATGAACTGGCACTGCTGGCGGACAAGCAGTAAAAGCAGTAGCTCACAAATATCGATGATCGAAGGCACTTCAACCAAGGGCAATGATACCCAGTTTCTTCTCGAAGAAATTCGAAGAAATTCAAAGTCGCCGCGCTCAAATCTTCCCAGCATCAAACCTGTTACCAGCAACGGTACAATCAGCGCAATCAGCAACACCGAAGATCACCTTTTCGTCGCAACCGCTCTGCAAGTAGAAGTCGATCAAGCTCAAGAACAAGATCCCCTTACTGCTACTATCATCGACGTTTCAGTTTCGAGGCAAGGAAATGCACAACACCGTGTACATTCCAAAATGAAAATATGAAGTCGGAAAACTAAATAATACGCTTGATGCGACGGGATCCGGCGTAACAGAAAAATCCTACCGTCTCTTCGTCACCGATAAAAAAGCAAGCTTACCTTCCTTATCGACACCGGAGCGAATATCTCAATTTTACCGCCGAGACACAGACAGAAGATGAAGCCACTGGATTTTCAACTCTACGCAGCAAACAATACGGTGATTCCTACATATGAAGAAAAAACAATGGAACTAGATTTAAACCTACGCAGACCATTCAAATGGAGATTTATCGTCTCTAAAGTCAGCAAACTAATCATCGGTGCTGATTTTTTTCAACATCACCAGTTGATCGTCGACATAAAAATAGAAGAATAATCGACGGAAAAACCAATCTTGCATCTTAGTCTTTCGTCCAAGCAACCAATCTGCCCACAATAACAAGCATAGATGTTCAACAATCATATCACAAGATCCTTGAAGAATATCCTGGAATCACAAGAATAACTTCAATTAAATTAACACCGAAGCACGATGTTGAGCACTTCATCGAAACCAATGGACCAGCACTTCATTGCCGTGCACGTCCAATCGCACCACATCAATACGTACGACACGCCGATACGCAAGTTCGAAAGGAATTCGAAAACATGATCGAGCAAGGAATATGCCGTCCAAGCAAAAGTCCTTGGTCATCACCACTTCACGTTGTACCAAAGAAGAATGGAGAATTACGAGTTTGTGGAGATTACAGAAGACTGAATTCTATTACAACTCCTAACCGCTACCCAATACCGCGAGTCAAGGATTTCACTCATCAACTGTCAGACAAGACTATATTCTCCACCATCGATCTCAACCGAGCTTACCAATAAATAAAAGTACGCGATGAATACATACAAAAGACAGCAATAATTACCCTAATGGGATAATTCAAATTTCCAAGAATGACCCCAGAACTGAAGAATGCTGGTCAAAACTTTCAAAGACTCATACACGAAGTACTTCATGGACTGGATTTCATTTTCTCATTCATTGATGTTCACCTTGTTGCAAGCCCTGATAAAGAAACGCACGAAACCCATCTACGCACCGTGCTACAGCGATTAGAAGACAATGGCATCACAATCAACTCTTCGAAATGCATATTTGGACAACAAGAAGTTCCATTTCTTGGTTTCACTGTCAGCAAGGAAGGAATCAAGTCGCCTTCTTAAAAAGTCAGAGCAATCATCGATTATGCGAAACCTAAAACAATCGAAGAACTAAGGCGTTTTCTTGGGATGATTAATTTCTACAGAGAACACATACCTAAAGCCGCTGAAATCCAAGCACCACTTCACGCCTATCTTCACAACACGAAGAAAAAAGATAAAACATTAATCGCATGGAACGATGAAGCCACGAAGGCATTTGAAGCTTGTAAAGTTGCGATCCGATATGCAGCTTTGCTCGCTCACCCATCACACGAAGCAACCCTTGCTATCTTCAGCGACGCGTCCGACCTCTCAGCAGGAGCTGTACTCCAACAATACCTTAATGGGAAATGGCAACCACTTGGCTATTTTTCGAAGAAGTTCTCCGATACTCGACGTTACTACAGTACATTCGACCGAGAGCTACTCGCTATCTACATTGCTATCAAGCACTTCAAAAAAACGTTCGAGGATCGAAACCTGATCGTTTTTACCGACCACAAGCCATTAACATATGTACTTCAGAAGAAACTATCACCATGGGAAACACCACGATGAGTAAGACAACTCATTTTCATAAGTTAATTCACGACTGACATACGTCACATCAGTAGGAAGGACAACATAGTCGCCGACACACTCAGTCACATACCAATCGACAGTGTAACATGCCCTACATCAACCGACTATCACAAGATCGCCGAAGCACAAGACAGAGATAGCGACAACATCAAACATCTATCGAAGCAAAGTAACTTGTCCATCAAGCAAGTTACAATGCCAAAGACGCATCTACCTTTCTACTGTGAAGCCTCAACGTCAACCATGCGTCCATACTTACCAGAAAAATGTCGTCGCGAAGTCTTCTATGCACTGCACAACATCAGTCATCCAGGTGTTAGAGCAACCAGAAAACTTATCACCGGAAAATTCTTTTGGCCTTCAATACAAGTGGATGTTGGCAACTGGGCGAAGCAATGCATTCAATGCCAAAAATGCAAAGTACAAAGACACACATCAAGCAGCCTAGCTTCATTCCCACCTACGGAGAGATTCGAACACCTGCATGTTGACATCGTTGGACCATTACCTACTTCACCGCAAGGACAGCGTTACCTCGTAACAATGATCGACAGAACAACAAGGTGGCCAGAAGCAATACCTACCGATGATACTTCAGCTGAATCCGTTGCGAAGATAATTTATGAAAATTGCATTACTCGTTTCGGATCACCCAAAACCATCACAACAGATCAAGGAAGAAACTTAAAAAGCAACCTATTCCTCAAACTTCTTCAAACCATGGGAATACAGGAGACACGTACAACGGCATACCATCCTCAATCGAACGGTATAGTCGAACGATGGCATCGTACATTGAAGACCGCACTCAAAACTCGTTTATCTCAACATACAAAGTGGATTGATGAGTTACCCACAGTGCTACTTGGACTACGAGCAACACCGCGTGCAGACACTAGTCTTAGCGCCGCTCAGCTAACCTATGGTTGCAGCATAAGATTACCGTGTGACTTTTTCACTTCAAAATCGTCAAAAAACAATCAAGAAATAAATTACGATTTTGTAACTCCACTTCGAGAATCAATCAACAAAGCCTTATCGTCGAAATGCACATCATCACACGGAAATAATAAATCAGTATTCATTCATCAAGATTTGAAAACATGCAAGCAAGTTTTTGTAAGGAACGACGCAGTGAAGAAACAATTTCAACCTACCTACGATGGACTGTATAAAGTATTAGAGCGATATAGCAAGACTTTTAAATTACAAATACCCGGCAGGAAATCTACAATTATATCGATCGACCGACTAATGACTGCTTATATTATTAACGAGGATAATTCAGATGATTCATCATCATCATCATCTCAACCACCAGCGAGGAAGTTTGAAAACCCATCATCTACATCAACCCAGATGAAACCTATTTTAAAAACAACGAGACATGGGCGAGTCGTCAAGCCTCCGGTACGCTTTCGCTAGGGGGAGAGTGATGTAGCAGCCAGGCTTATCAACCCTAAACCGTTTAATAAACAAATTAATAACGTTACCCTGCTGCTACCATAACGCAAAAGGTGAAGGTCTGAAGAAAACATTTATTTCCTAATTACCCCCGGCTACCGAGATACTGCGGGCTGCATATCAATGCGAGATAATTTGACGTATATATTTAACGTTCTATATAGAAACAAGAAGCAGCCACAAATATTATCAGCGCCGCACCGTCTTCATACGCCGGCTATCTTCAAGCATCCGTCGACCATTTTCGAGCCATTTCTTCAACGCCGCAGCTCGCTTCTTCTTGCTGTTCCGGAGTTGTGTCCCTCGCCGCCGCCGCTCGCCGCTTACGCGCGCGCGCCGGTCTGCACCTCTTTTATAGCCCCGTAGAGCAACGCAGCTACGAGAAGCTGTCGACGAGTCTTACGCCGGCAAACGGAGCGCGACATACATATAATAGTTATACATAATATTTTATTGATTAATGTTTATTGGTCAAAATGTATGTATAATTGGCTAAGTAAATAAAATTTTTTTCTATTGGTAAATTAAGGATGTAGCCGGGCGTATAAATATAGGCAGGGTTAGCTGAATAAAATACACCATTCGCCTGCACATAGTAAGGCTTATCAAGAAATTGTTTCATTTCTCCGCCACTAGACCAATCGGAGTCTGTTAATAGTGGACTTCATACGCCACTATTACACAAGACAATCCTAGCTAATCAATAACTAGAATTGTCTAAATTCCTGCGCGATTATTTATTATTATATTATTTATATATTATTAAAAAAACATGTAGAATAATTAGAAAAACAACAAAATCTGCCTAAAATAATGTTTAATTTTGTTTAAGAATTTTTAAATGTGGCGTTGGTTTCGGAATTTATTTTAAATAGTACCAGATTCATAGACTTAATACTGTTTTACCGTGAGAAATTTTAAAAATGTATTTACTAACTAACACATTTTTCATCTGCAGTTTCAGACAGATTTTTTAAAAGCCGGGCACTTACAACGAAACAACACGATATATTAGATGAAATGACGTCGTGCCATTTTCTCGCGATACTCTTTCAGTTTCCGCATGACCTGTTTAGTTAGACATAGCAATACTATTTCTATTAATACCGTGGCTTCAGCAAATTTAGTTTTGTACTGTAATAAACAATGATATGTAAAGATTTATTTAAGTTTTTCATATTTTGTATTAGCTACCATTTTCATTATCATAGTGTAATGGAGCCAAGCTACAATGTATTGTGTCTTCAACACGAAGCAGTCAACCAGATGACAGATTACACAAATTTGCGGAAATACCAGAAAATTCATTGTGAGATAACTGTGAATTAGCGTTGTAAAAATATCCACCACACTAAATAGTCCCGTGGGTGTTGTGAGTGGTGTCAGAGCAAAACTAAACAGGAGGTATTTGCAGCAGCGTCTTTGTAATAACAACTAAAAGAGAAATGCGGTTGCCCACCCGCCTGTTAAACAATCTGGAGGAGGCCTATTCAGCAGTTGACTTTGGTAGTCTGTAACGGTAACTCTGAGAGATAGTGGAAAATCCATGTTATAAATTAATGTTTAAAGTATGACAATTCCAAATGTTTGTCAATTTAAAAACAATAAAATATATTTAACTGCTGCTTTAATAACTAAAACTTCAACAGTACGAGAGCTGGTCGTAAATTTTACACCACGCAATTAATTCGGATTCGATCTACACCTGCACCAAATAAATTATTAATTACAGTTTAAAATGCTCTTTTTCAGTTTTTGTACATTACTTGACAATAAAGGAAAACATCGTGAGGAAACCTGCATGTCTGAGGACTAAAAATTTCGATCACATGTTAAGTGCGTCAAAATTGTTTGTAAGCGTTATTGAATGAGTTTTGTTAGCCACATGCGTAAATAAAGTGATACAGGCAGATTTTTTTGCAGAGCCTGGATGGGCAGAATATTATAATTTTTACTTTTCTAAAATTTTTCTACTATTTAATTGTGTACTAGCTGGCCCGGCAAACATTATCCTGCACAATTAGTTTTTTTTTTAATAAGTAATCTAACAAGCAATTTTTAACAATCATACTTAAAAATATATATTAGGACACTTGGCCAATAATAGTTTCACAACATGCTGAATAAAAGTTACGATGCAGAGAGGTAAAATATAATTTGAATAATACTATATTTTGTTCTTTTGGTTAGATTTTTTAGATTGGCAGCTATTTTATAAATAAAATTAATGTATTTTTTCGCTTCATATTCACTCCGATCTGTTAAGTATGCATATAAAAGAAGATGAACTTGAATCCATACAAGCTTGGGCCCGGCGTGAACAAACTTAAAATATATCTTAGTTTGAAAATTTTAACCTTTGCTAATTACGGAAAACAATTATATTTTTGCATGACCTGGGGTTTTGTTTTTATTTTATGTTTTATTATTTGTAGGTTATGTAGTAAAACCACCCGATCTTGTGTTAATTTGTTTGAATTAATTGAAAAGAACACAAAATAATGCTGTTTCGTAGTTATTATTAAGTAAAGTAAAATAAACTCAACTTTATTAATAACTTGACCACAGCGCCACCTTTCAGGGTGGCGGTATTCCAGATCAATTTTTTTGTAAACCAAGTGTCATGTTGGTAAATAAATAAAGAATTTATTAATAACTTGATTGCAGTGTCACCTATTTAATATTTCCCTAGCCAACTAACTATTGTCTTAAAAAAATATTGTGTGAATATAATCTGAATCGGTTAAGTCGTTCAGAAGTTAAACAATCACGAACGACACACCGAAAAAAAACATTAGCTGTACTTATTTCTTAGCAAAAGTTATCCTTACTAGATTTAGTGCTTTTTGTTAAAATATCAACAAAAATATCAGGGTTTATATTTCAATCAAAGAAAACGCATTGTGTACTATATTATACAATTATAAAGCGTTTTTGTTCATAAAGCCCAACAATTTAACGAAATATAGTACTTACCACAAGCACAATCCCTGACGGGGTAGCCAGAGAGAACAGATCGCCAAGTGTCACGATCCTTACATACCTCTTTCGCTTCTTTCAGATTCATTATCTTCTTCATACATGCACGTCTAGGTATCCGAGTACTCTTGACCCTCCCCTCTTCGAGCAGTTTGCTCACATGGTCTTTGAAAGTTAGTCTCGGTCTACCTCGACACCTTTTAATATTAACTTTCGCGCTATATATTTTCTTCACCATTCGGTCTTCACTCATTCGCTCAACGTGCCCAAACCATCGAAGCACGCCCTTATCAATTTTTGTGATAAGGTCATCTTTCAAACCTGCCATATTGCGAATCTCTTCGTTTCGCTTTCGGTCGGCCATGGTAACGCCGCACATTTTACGAAGAGATCGCATCTCCACTGCATTCAACTTGCTTTTATGCTTCTTCTGGCACACCCAGGTTTCGCTGCCATATAACAAAGTCGGTACCAACACTGCGTTATGTATTGCAAGGCGTGCACTCTTCACTACGCCTTGCCTTTTGACTAACGCAGTCAGGGCACCATTGACTTTGTTCCCGGCAGCGACACGCCTGTCCACATCTAAATCACATCTTCCATCCCGGCTAAAAGCACTCCCCAAGTATACAATTTCATTTACCTGTTCTAGACATTCCTGATTTACCCATATTTCACACTTCGTTCTCTCTTCGTCCCTTTCAAATACCAGAACCTTAGTTTTATTAGCATTCAAACGGAGACCTTTAATTTCACATTCCTCTTTCATACACGTGACTAATGCCTGCAGTTCTGCCTCTGATGGTGCAATAAGCACTGCATCATCAGCATACAGCAGACAATTTACTTTTATGTCACCCAATTTCACACCCAAACAGCTATCTTTCAGCTTCTGTAAACAGCTGTCGAGATACAGTATGAACAGCCGGGAAGACATGACACAACCCTGTTTCACGCCCGTTTGGACGCTAAACATGGGTGACAGGTCATGCCCTACCCGCACACAGGCTTTACAGTTACAGTAAAGTGACTGCACAGCCCTTAGCAATCGACCATCCACACCGTACCCCGGCAACAGTTCCCACATTTTCTTCCTTACAACCTTATCAAATGCTTTCTCAAGATCCACAAAAGCACAGAAAATCTTCTGGTTAGCAGCCAGAAGCTTTTCCGTGATCATGCGTAGAGAAAACATTTGATCCGTGCATCCTCTTCCAGGTCTAAAGCCGCATTGTGCCTCCCATAGAAATCTTTCCGATTTCTCTTGCGTCCTACGTGTCAAAACCTTCGAGTAAACTTTACTTGCTAAACTGGTCAAGCTGATCGCCCGATAGCACCCGCAGTCAAAATGTGAACCTTTACCTTTATATAAAGGCACAATGACTGCAGATCGCCAATCATCCGGGACATCCCCCGTCCGCCAGCACAAATTGCACAGCAGATAAAAGCTGTCCCAGACGCGAGGCCCACCATACTTGACCATTTCAGCAGTAACTCTGTCTAGTCCCGCAGCCTTACCACATTTCAAACTTCGAATCGCACGTTCAATCTCTTTCATACTGATGACCTCAGTGTCATCGAGGTCCAGGTCTGGCGTACCAGTCACGGCGTCATCCCCGGATCCCTCACTAAGATCATCACACGCATACATTACTCTATGAAATTCGCTCCATCGCTGCATGACGTCCGATTTTTCTGTGAGGACGTCATTAGTTCTCGAAAGCACTTTGTTCATTCTTAAGGCCGTCGCACCACTTCGGGTCCTTCCAACCTCTTTCCAGAAGAGTTTGGAGTTCTCCTTAAAGTTGTGCGACAACCTTTCGTCCGCTTCCATTCTACACCTTTCACACATTTCCTCAATCAATGCTTTCGTGTGAACTTTCTGCAGCTTATATCTTTCTTTCATCTTCTCTCTCATATCCTTATCATTACTAGAGGCCAAGTAGTCTAACCATGCTTTCTTCTTCTTCTCTACAGCTTCTTTCACTTCATCATTCCACCATGCATCTCTTCTTTTACTACTGCCTCTTTTTATTGTTTCACACACTTCTTCCGCTGCACTTACCATTCCATCCCTAAGGTTCTGCCATGTTCTTTCCACACATTCATTTCTGCCATCGATGGTGTCAAGCTTTTTGGCTACCCTCGCATGATATTTGTCCCTAGTATCCGCTTCCTGAAGCTTCCAGCTTCGGATGCGACAGACCGACTGCGGTTCTGTTACCGCCGTCCGGTAGCGCCAACCCGCGAACAGACCCCTAAATGTAGTAATCACTAGATAGTGATCCGTTCCCAGGTCAGCACCCCTGAACACTCGCGTATCCATCACCTGTTTTCGCAGTCGGTCATCCACCAGAAACAAATCGATCATACTTCTCTCATTCTTTCTTTCTCTAGTATACATATGGATTTTCTTGTGATTAAACATAGTGTTTGTCACAAGAAGACCCTTTTCCTTGCATACCGCCAGTATAAGCTTGCCAGCATCATTAACCCTTTTATCGCCAAACTTTCCAAGCACCGACTCGTACCCTGGTCGAGCGGTACCAACCCATCCATTCAAATCACCACACACAACAATTCTTTCGTTTCCCCTAGCCAAATCTAGAACTTCTCTTACATTCTCCCAAAACTCCTCCAGCTCAGCCCTGGACGACGAAGCTACCGGCGCATAAACAGCCAAAAGGAATAACTTCGTCAGTCCCAATTTAAAGTGAACCCAGAGAAGTCTTGAGTTCACAACCTTATATTCAGTCATAACATCGACCAACCGAGACGACAGCAGCACCCCCACTCCCTGGCGGGCGCTCTCGCTCTCCGGGACTCCGGAACATAGAGCTAACGCCCCGCCAGGGAGCTCTTCAGTACCACTGCCCTTCCGTTTGGTCTCCGACATACACACGACATCTAATTCTCTTTCTTTCATTATTTCAATCAACTCATTCATCTTATCTTTCATGCCTCCTCTAACATTCCACGTGCCAACTCTGCACTCTGTCCTCCACCTTCCGCCGTGTCGGGCTGTGCGTGACGGGTGGCGGTCCCCATCGCCGCTTTGCGCGCTGCATTCCACACCAACGGGGACTAGCTGGTGTGCTCGCCTTGGGGGGACGCCCTAACCCTCGTTGGCATAGGTGCGCAGCTGAGTAGAATTGCAGTCCTGAAAAGGGCTGGCAGGGGTCGCAACGAGCACGCTTCTACAATGACATGAGCAAAGTATTAATAATGCATTATCCTTCTAAATCAAATATTATACCATTACCGCTCGGATTTCTATTGGCTTATTTAAATTAGCTTATTCAACGTTAATATATTAATCATATCTTTAACAACCATATGTGCGTTAGCTCAAAATTTATGAAATGCTAAATTTTGTTCTGTGGAAAATTGCACGGATTTTGGAATATGAAACATACTTACTAGAATGTTCATTCGTGAACACTTTACCCCAGCAATTTTATTATCCTAACTAGCAAAAATATTCTCAAAGAATCAAAATGCACTGTTACTTGTCTAGGATTGAATGTCAATGCATCGTTACCAGTAAAAAGAGTCTCCGAATCTTATCACTCAGCATACCGAACACATCAGCATGGTGCTAATATTTTAAACGTGGTCTTTTCCCGGCCACCCACACATGCTATAATCATAATACAGGACAGCGGCATGTACATTGTACAATACATTGTTTTTATAGAATAAGTGTGACAAACGAACACAGAGTCTACCCGATGGTAAGTGGATGCTGTGACCCTAAATCTATCTTTAATAAAGAATCAAAATGAAGATTCATTGTCACCCATCAGGAAAAAGAAACAGAAACTTTTTTAATTCAATATGGATTATAACTAACACTTATTGAAATTAAATCTTTTGTTTGATTACCACTGTTTCGAAAGAAAAAACCTCTGTTCTGAGAATAACCAGCAAGAAACCTAGCAAGACTTATTTTCTAAATAACAGCTTACACCCACACAAAACAAATTAGAAATAGCTTGGTAGCACCTCAAGTGTAAAAATACCTATTAACCTACCTACCTATTACCTAATTATTATTATATAATAACCCTTTTTATAAAAACTTTCTTTAGTAAAGTTCTTGAACTTTGAGCTGGTCAAAATTTGTATAGTAGGGGACTTGATGTAATGTCTCGTTTCCAGTAAAAGGGGTCTCTAGATCTCTATACTCACCATACAAAATACAGCATTAAGCAGCTATTTTACGCTAGCATTCTGTGAAAGTGTGGTCCTTCCCCGGTCGAGTCGAAATATTCCTGCTACAACTATAATTTCATTATTCTTTGTTTTAAACGTTACCCACACACTAGGATTTTCTCCTGTGTCGTGGAGGTAGTTTACAAACATAAATTGCACAAGGACAAACATCCAGACCCGGAGCAATTATTTGTAGGCTATACAAATACTTGTTCCGTACGGGATTCGAACCCGCTACCCTCAGCGCAACAACTCACTGCTAAGCCACTGCGCCACGGAGCCGTCAATATAATACGAGTATACACTTTCAATTATTTTACGTGGTACCGTAAAATCGTGTGTAGTTTACCTATACTTACCATTACGTGAACTCTGTTCTCGTTTGTCACCCTTATTTTGTATTAAATAAAAATCTAGTTGGAACTAGAATTGCTAATCGATATTTCAATTTTTTAACTTATATTTTAAAAAAATACTTAATTTTTCTTAAATATGGAGGGTTAGCCGAAGCTTCCTTGTGGAATCTTTAGCGATTTTCCGGACCGATACGACCTCAAAAAAAAAAGCCTACAGTTTTTTAAAAGGCCGGCAACGCACTTATGATTCCGCTGTTGTTGCAGTTATTCGTGGGCGGCGGTCGACACTTACCATCATATTATGAGCCGAATGCTCGTTTGCCCACTCTTCTATTAAGAAGCATCACCCTCAGTTGGCTGATTGACCATCACAGTACCATTACCATGCCTGCAGATTATTGGTTTTTTATTTGTTTTTTTTTTATCTCGTGTTTATTTGTGTACAATAAATTATATTTTATTCATTCATTCCCTCAGTTGTTTTAAAAATTCAAATTTTAAAAGTTATCCTTTTGGAAAGAGCGTCGGCTGTCCATAAAACAAAAGCCAATTATTATATTGTAGTCCTATTGTAGAATTCGGCAGATCGTGATCTGTTCAAGACAGGCCGCAATTTCATAACTTGCCTGATTATTTATAACTATGACTTATGTTCACATTATCAAAAATACTAAAGCATCAAGTTATAACAGCGACAGTATCAAAAAATTAGATCTAAAGTTGGGGCACAAATGCCACTCCAAAGCCAAAAATACTTGTCTCAATTAAACAAAAGTGATGTGAGGTATAATAATCAACCAAATTATGCAGAGGTGGCTGTTCCTGACGCCACAGCGAAATATTCTACCCAGCTCATATCACCGGGGAGCGAACTTCAATCCGTTTCAGCGAGCGCTTCATGATCCAACCACCATCGTGAACTCAACGCAGCATTACTACGCACGCAACTTGCTCGGAACCACCCATTCTCGAACGCACGCAAAACGGCTACCTTTTATATAATATCAGTATCAATAAAAATTACCTGTACAGTCTACATATTGAAGTATTTATTTAAGTCAAGTATTTCACCAGCACAAGTGGAGCTTGATACTCAATAGTGGCGTACCTTAAAATCTCAGGCAGATCCCGATCTGCCCAATTCTGCGATCGGAATTAGTCACACTTTACAATTTGCCTTCAGCATTTGACAAATCAGCGAGCGTTTGCAAGCAAACGACGCTGTTTATATAATGAACAATCATACAAAGTGCCGACGACAAACAAATACATCACGTCGCCGTGGTACACTCGTTTTAAACCTGGCATTATAAGTATATATCGGTTATACAGAAACCACGAAATTCTTTTTACGCCACTATAATAGCGAATTAAAAAAACTGCATTAAGTTCTTTTACTATTTCTACATTAACCATAACAACACATTGAACGCATTTTCAAAAATTTTGCCATATTTTTATGATTCTTATATTAATCTTGTGAAGGACATTTAATTTACGACTCCAATATTACGCTTCTGAAAGATATAAAAATATTTTCATGCATGTTTTATGTCCGCATTGTGTGTCAAGAATGAAAATGGAGATTAAGTTATGCGTGCTTATGAATATAATTTAGATGTTTACTTAAGCCATTGAATACTTATTTTCATTAGGTTCGTTTCAAAAATTTAGGTCGTTTCCGATTTTTGACTCACACTCAAACTCAGTAAATTGCTTAAAAGTGTTACATATAAACAATTATAAGTGCAATTAAAATTGAAAAGAAAATGGATATAAGACACCGCATTCATGTTTTAATTTTTTAAGTTGTTTGTTCCTTTTTTTGTCCATCTCTACGGCTGGCAGTGGGGATCACAATATCAAACAGCACCAGAGAGTTATTAGGTGATAGAGCCACGTTGCAGCTATATATTGGTTGTAGTTCTCACAGGATACCAACGTAAAATAGCAGCTTAATGCGGCTTTGTTTCATATGGTGAGTGTATAGAACTGAAAATGCATCGATTCCAGTAAAAAGATTACTGGAAACGATGCATTTCATCTTAGTTCTCAGGGATGACAACGCATCTGTATTTCGATTCTTAATCCATATACATATAAGCGAAATACCACTGACTCACTCATCACGAGATCTCCAAACAATAAGCCTAATTGACTTAAACTTTGACATATATATTTTCTTCCTTCCTTTCTCGACGAAAGCAACTAAGAAACGGTTTTGAAAAATTTAACCCCTGAGGGGATGAAATAAGGTGAACAGCTAGTTGCGGATAAAGGGAGACAACTATGGGCCAAAGTATCTACTTACCATTCTATTGGTCATCCATATTTTTTTTAGAGAATGTGCTATAAAAAGTTGTCCCGCATCTTTAACGCTACTTTGCATTTCCGATTTGGATATTTAGCATATACAAGATAGTACTACCACCATCAATTGGAGGCCATGGGGTAAAATGGAATGAAATGAAATATTTAATTATTTATTTATGTGTAAGCTCTAAGACTCGCTCTTATCCGACACTATTCCGACGATATACCAGACGTCAGTCTGAGCTAGATTAGAATGGCTCTCCAGCACCTTAAAAACGGCAAGGCCCCAGGCGAGTATGGAATTACAGCGGAGCTTCTGAAAGCGCGTGGAAAACCGGTACTTAAAGTCCTTCATAAGCTTTTTATTTCCGTCCCACATGGTGGCATTACACTGGAGGCATGGAGCAAAAGTGAAGTGGTCTTGTTCTTCAAGAAAAATGACAACGCTCTCTTAAAGAACTACAAACAGATTTCCCATCTGAGCCGAGTGTACGTACTGTTTCCGAGAGTCATAACGATTATGGTCTCGCACGCAGACTTCACAACTTCCAGCCTCCCGAACAAGCCGCTTTCCGAAAAGGCTTTAGTACCATGGACCACATACACGCACTTCGGCAACTTGTACAGAAAACTGAGAAGTATAATCTGCTACTTTGCCTTGCGTATGTGGACTACGAGAAATTTTTTGATTCCGTCGAAATTTGGGCTGTGCTGCAGTCTCATCAGCGGTGCCAAGTTGACTGTCGGTATATCGAAGTGCTGAAATGTTTGTACAGTAGAGCTACGATGGCTATCCGATTACAGAATCAGAGTACGAAACCTAACCAACTGCAGAGAGGTGTAAGACAGGGTAAAGTCATATCCCCGAAATTCTTCACCGCTGCATTGGAAGACGTTTTCAAGCTACTGGACTGGAAAGGTGAGTACACCACTCACCTTCGATTTGCCGACGATATAGTCCTAATGGCAGAATTGCTGGAGGACCTAAGCACTTTTGCTAAATGACCTCAATAGTGTCTCCTAACGGATAGGTCTTAAGGTCGTAGGTCGTAAGGTATGTACAAAAAAAATCATTTTTAACGTCCATGTCACACCTATGCCGGTAGTTGTAGGGAGCACTAAGCTCGAAGTTGTTGACAAATATGTTTACCTGGGACAAATAGTCCGACTAGGTAAGTCCAACTTCGACCGAGAGTTCAATCGACGGATTCAACGCGGCTGGGCAGCGTTCGGGAAACTACGACACATCTTATCGTTAGACATACCTTAAAACCTGAAAACGAAATTGTACAACCAGTGCGTGTTGTCAGTGATTACTTACGGATCTGAGACGTGGTTCTTTACTGCTGGCTGTATGAGGAAGCTCAAGGTTGCTCAGCGAGCTATGGAGAGGACTACTCTCGGGGTTTCTCTTCGTGATAAACTTAGAAATAAGGATATCCGCAAGAGAACTAGAGTAACCGACATAGCCTAACGGATTAGTAAGCTGAAGTGGCAGTGGGCCGGCCACATAGCTCGAAGAACCGACAACCGATGGGTAAGAAAGGTTCTCGAGTAGCCTCACCTCGAGCCTTGTACCGGTAGTTGACGTGTAGGGTGACCCCGCACTAGATGGAGTGACGACCTGGTAAAACATGCAGGAAGTCGATTGATGCAGGTGGCTCAGGACCGTGCTTTGTGGCATTCCTTGGGGGAGGCCTATGCTTAACAGTAGACTAATGAAAGGCTGTAATGATGATGATGATGATGTTGAATCTATGGTAAGTAATCTGGAATGGAAATGGGCGGACCATATAGCTCAAAGAACCGACAACCGATTGGGAGAAAAGGTTCTTGAGTGGCAATCTCGTACCGGCAGGCGAAGTGTGGAGGAAGATTTTTTTTTATAGGATGAGGGTGACAAACGAGCACACAGTCCACCTGATGGTAAATGGTTGCTGCGGCTCATAGACATCTACATCTATCCTCGTTTGTGAATCAAAATGTAGATGCATTGTCACCCGTGAGGACTAAGATGGAATGCCTTATTTCCAGTAAAAAGGGCCTCCGGCCACCTGCACTCACCAAGCGAAACGCAGAGGTAAACCTCTACTTCACTCTGGTATTCTGTGAGGTCGTAGTACCACCCCGGTTCGAGCCGGCCCATCCGTGCGACAGCAAAAGCTGCCGCGTGGCTCTACCACTGTGGAAAACTGAATGATGAATGAAATGATGGATACAGGTGGCTTAGGACTTTGCTTTGTGGCATTCTTTGGGGAGGTTTATGTTCAGCAGTGGACTTGTGAAGGGCTGCAATGATGATGATGAAGAAAATAAAATTTCGCTTGTCGAATGCCTTGTTTTTTCTAATCAACTACGGTTTCGAAATTAGGTTTCTGTAACTGGAGAAATATTTTTGTAAATTTTTATGTGAAAAATCTATCGTAAGTATGTAAATAATCGCCTTGGCAGCAAACAGCATGACAATCTCATATGCCCATGCATCCTCTGAGCCTCTGCTCAACTCCCGTATGTGTGCGTGCGCGTATAATATACACTTCGTCGCTTCTCTGTGTGTTTTGTCTACTGCGTGAGCCTTTCTAATTGGCTATAGCGCACTTGACGCGTTCACAGTTTGTATATACACTTTGCATTCCTTTTTTATTTCTTTTATTTATTTTACTCCATTTTCTTTATTTGCTTTCATGAATTATAAATGCTACTATCCACTAAGATAATTTTCCGGGCATCTGCTGATGGCCAACTTTTTTTAAAGTAGCATAGTGCATGCAAAATGGAAAAACAATAACAGAACCGTAGGAAAATTAAGAATGGTGCACTATATAAAAGAAAGATAAAAATTTGGAGCTCATCAGTATCATCACCTGTGTACAACTATGATGCACGTGGCAACCGTCACATTCCCCAATCATACTAAAAAAAGTGGGTGACCCGTCAAGTTTCTTTAAAATGGAAGCGCGTACACCGATATGTGTATCCCAAAATAAGGTATTTTTGGTATTTTCCATAGCCGCCTCAAACGAAACCCATGAGCCTAAATGTGTAGATAGATTTTCTTACGCTGCTATAATATAGGCTTATTTGAGACAAGTATCATTCAAAAAAGTGATTAAAAACAGCTTTAATATGTGGAATTTAATATAAATTATGAACTATAATTAAAAATGGATACATATAAATGTACTCTGATTCTTAAAGGATATATCACTTCTTTCCTGAAGCTTATTTTGAATTTGCATTTTCTAGGATGTATTTATGTAAAATATGCAAACAATACAATTTTAAAATTCTTTAAAATTATCAGAACTTTTTTACAAAAATCACATCTAAAAGAGCTATTAAGTTATTGTTCATTCAGCCAATTGAGAAACTGTGATATAAACTAATGTGTTTCAATTAAAATTAAGAAAGTACTCCAAAAATCAGTGTTAAAAAAGTATACCGAAGATTAAAGCCCCGACTTCAGGAATTATTAAGTTATGTTTTTATTTTTATTTTTAGAACAACAAAATTACATATTATATACAATTCACAAGTACAGTGCAACATAAACATATATAAGATTTTTCTGCACACTGCAGTCCGCCGTCTTTCGAGCGTAAACATTTTAATATTATTTAGAGAAAGAAGGTAGTTTGCTCGTTTGCAGGTTGTTCAGAGGAATATTTTTTTTTTATATTTTGAAATATAAATAAAGTAACCATATTACAAATAGTATGCATATAAAATAGTATATAGTATACAAATAGTATAAAGTATTCGTTTTTAGTTATATCATGTTAGTTATTATATTAGTTGATTCATAAAGTTCGTTTTTAATTTGAGTTTAATATTTTTAGGATTGAAATCTTCCTTTAAGGTTTAGGTAGTTTATTAATTAAGAATTAGTAATCTTTTTTTGATGATCTTGATACATATTTTGTGTTTAGCTATAATTAATTCAGGGTTATATATGATTCTAAGCTGGTGTTTATACATAGGTAGGACTTGCAATTTTGTATTATAGAACTGTGAATATTATTATTGTGTGTGAAAATTATAATTATTTGATAAAAAAACTAAAATAATAAACACACAAAAACCACAACTAATAAACGATAAACACAAAAACGAGCACACGGTCCACTTGAAGGTATCGGGATATTGTGGGCCATGGGTATCTAGACTTATCCTCGATTAAGAATAAAAATGCGGATGCGTTGTAACCCCTGAGGACTGAAGCTTCTTTTAGACCAGGACGTAGAGTGCCAAACACGTAACGTGGCAGATACCGCACAGACAACAATTTTCACATCTCGTGCATCCGGCACGAACAGATGCCATCAGGCAAACTATAAAGTGCCCCTGCTTACCATGTTTCACAATATTTCGCTATAAGAACTAGCCGTGATGGCAATTTTACTAGAAAGAGAAGAAACGGGTCTTGTAGAAGAACGACTAAGAAAAAGAAAGTTTTCAGTGCATCCCATGAATTTAAAACGAAAAAAGAAGGAGAATTCTACACATTATACAAGCAGCTTGTGGATTATGAGGACAGATTTTTTTAAATATTTTAGGATGAGTTAATATGAGTATGAGGCCATTGTAAGTAGAATTAAACCACTGATAACTAAGCATGACATGAAGTTCAAAGAGGCTTTAACCACGAGAAAAATTAGCAGTTTGTTTAAGGTAAGAAGCTTAGAAAAAGTCAAAAGCTTAAAGTTCGCAGACACGGGCCAACACCGGCCATTATTCTCAACAAGAACTGCGTGTCCACACCACCCAAAATTCCTTACTTAATCTTGATCATATCAACGTTTTTTGCAAACCACACTTTTCTCTTATATCTTGATTTCTCACTCTATCAATCAGAGTCCCCCTAAGTGCAGTGCAGTATTAATTTTACCCTCATGTTTGTCCCGTTGGTCATAAGCGGCGTCTATGGAAAATGCCAGAAGGATCTTATGTTATGTCATTACCGCTTATGCCAGACGTAAAGTATAGATAAGACTAGCAAAGAGAATGCCACATCACAGGAAATCTAGTACTATGATCGCTAAACGATCAATATGATCGGCAATAAGCAAATCCTATATATATATACAATAGAAGAGGCACACGTTCACCAGTGTACTTTAACTAAATAAAAAGAAAACAATTGAAAATTTCTTATTCTTAAAAGCACTAGCCTTATTTCGCAGTACATATAAGAATCAACTGCGATATAATCTTAAACTTTCACGTGTGCTCATAAAACACATGTGGTTAAAAACACTGGCCCGAGGTATAATCAACCCAGTTTGTAAACGTAGCTTTTATGATCGCTACTTTTATGATTCACGCTTATTACAACTTGCACTTAGTATATTTAGAGAGAAAGAGTATACTTAGTTTAAGAGAAAAGCTATAAAAGGTTATGACGGAAAGTAAAGCAAAGCAGAGGCTTAATTATCTGACGTGAGATTACTTAACATGTTGTTCTTTTCTTTTTTAAGAAAATCACAAATTTATTAATGTAGTACAAAATATTTGAATAAAATAACAAAAGAAATTTAAATTTTCTAGGAAGATGTACGACTGTACAATAATTTAAGTTCTCAGTTCTAGTATTCTTTGGGGTATCTATAAAGTTTTCTCATTTGGTTGAGATGTATTCTTATTAATATTATAAGGTATCCTCATCTTGTTGGGATGAATAAATATATAAAAGGAAATTATAAATATACATATATAGAATATGAAACATAAATATAAATAATAAAAACATAAATAAATAAAAGCCAACCAGGTGGAATTCGTCGCCAGAGGAGATTAAACAACCGAGGGATAGGGGGAAAGAGAAAAATACCGGCTAAAAATGCGAGCGGTATCGAGGAGCAGCACCTCTTGCATTTGAGCCCGAAGCGATCCGTCACGGAATCGCAGTTCACTCAAATGAGCCGAGAGGCTGACCGCGATTAGCCCGTTCAGAAATTACTAAGGATACCCGTAGTAATTTCGTTTAGCAGACCAACCCGCATGTCGGTTACTTCGTGAGCCAGGTCCTATTTTGTTTGCTTATCTGTTTTAGCTTTCACAACGTTCTCGTCATACGGAATGGTAATGTTACCCAAAAATATCGTTGAGTGTGCCCGTCTATCAACACAATATCAGGTATATTCGAGAGAATGGTCCTGTCTGTGATGATGGCATGGTCCAAGTAGAGCCTGACGCATTCATTTTGAAACTTGGCTTCTGGCTAGTTATTGAAATAAGGCAATTTTCGCTCCACGAGACCGCTTTGACGATATGTTTCAAATTGGCCAAATTAAGAGTAACTGACGAGCGTGTATGCGTAGGTATACGGATGTGAAAGAAGCGAGAGAGTTGTTTCAGGATCGTGGCATATGGAAGTCCATTGATCTGGCCTTTGGCTTCGCCACCAACCAAGTTTCGGCCGCGGAGGGTAGAGAGAGAGGCGCCTCGCAATACCGACACTCGTCTCCCCACGCGGCCGCACCACCACCGCATCAACGGTGCGGCCCCGTCATGGTCGCAGAAGATAGGACAAGTGGCGCATCGCCATACCAACATTCTTCTTCTGCCGCGACTCCACCTCGGCTGCAGCGTTAGGGGGAGCGGGCACCCCTCTCGCCGCAGCCCACCGTCACACAGCCGAAGTGGGCTCGACAATCCCACTCGAAGTAGCCACCTCGGGCCGGCCCTACACCACGGATCAGCCAAGCGGTTCCTTTTTGTTCACCGCGGGTGATAAAGCCGCGGCTCCTAAGACCCCCTCCCGCGACAAGGCGGGAACTCGTTCGGGGGGATTGAAGAATTCCTTAACTTTACGTTCCCTTTGTACAGCTTGAGGGCCCCCTTACCGTGTATTTTTTTTTATAGGATAAGGGTGACAAACGAGCACACAGTCCACCTGATCAACTACGGTTTCGAAACTTCACTTAATAGGGTGGTATTTGCTCGATTCTGTGGTATCCTGGTCTTTAAGAATGAAATAGGTGCCAAAAGAATCCCAGTAGTAAAGAGGTTTGGGAGCGAATTCAAGTCAAGACCCACTTGAAACTGTCGAGCGAGCACAGCGTGACACACTACGAACCCCTTTAGCCATTAGTAATGAAGCCCTTGGAGTCCAGCCTTTATCAGTTTGGGGCCAAACGGGCAGCCTCAGCTACATTGTACGGCGTTATGATGACCGTCAGTATGGCAACTGCGCCTGACGGTGCGCACAATTCTTGGCCTGTAATTTCCCGACCTGAAACTTGTCTTTCTGCTGATGAGGGCCATTTCCTTTGCGATACATTCTTCAATTCTTTTTCTCCAGGCAGGGGTGGGAACTTGGCGCCTATATTTTCAGTGCGTCGCTAAAAATAATTGAGTTAATCTCGCAAAGCTCCGAAGGACTCTAATAATAATGATGATGATGATGTTCGTGATGTTCGTGTAAATATGGAGTGAAATTATTTTTTCCACTATCTATGCTTACTGCTTTCACTTTCTCGACATTATATATTTTAAGCTTGATATAATATTCGTCTTGCAATGCTTCCGTTATTTGTGTGACTATATTCAAAATTTGATGACAAAAGGTATTGTTCTGCGTTATTTGAACTATAATCAAATTTATCCATCTACTACAGCCTATCAAAACTCCATTGCTAAACAAAACCAGACACAAATACAAAGCCTCCCCTAGCCTCACAAGGGTTGTTACCATAGTTGTTAATCTTGGTAGGTGGGTTGGATACTGCAGTTTTTTTCATTATTTTTTTGTTATCAGAAGGATGCTGTTGCTTAATTCCTATTTCATACAATTCTATTCCGATAGTCAGGAATCTATACGACTCAGTCTCTTTATGTGACATTCTCTATAAGCCTATGTTATTTTATTATGACTATTTACTATCCCACTTGATAGTAAATGTTAAAGTAGCCAAAGATAGAAAACTTCACTGACTTATCTTTAAAGCTTATTCACTCGACTATTGTGATTGTATACGCAAGTCAATGCATGTGAATTAACAAACGTACAGTAATAAGCGAAAGAAGTACGTACCTCAAGCATAGGCAGGTAAACGTACATATGTACGTATGTCTAAGATATGTACCTAAATACTGTATCTTGATTATTTATTGACAGTGAGCTTAAATTAACATTCATATTTTAGAAAATCCATATTAGCAATAGGTGTAGAACCCCTTTACTTTCTAAAAGTCCGTCTGAGTAGCTTCCACTCTCTTAACTACGTCTGCCGCCAATTACTAGTGCAAGTTTTGCTGTGTTGTGAAGCGTATAAAGTATCAGTAAACTTACAAACAGAGGTGTTCCTTCTTAATAATCAATTGTTCTTAGTTTGAAGTTGATTATAGGTGTCTAAAGGATGTAGTAACCATTTAAAATCAGTTAGACTGTTAGTTCGCTTTTCTCTTTAATTTTATAAAAACATTATTAAATGTTACCAATATCATCATGTATTTTAGAACAACGTTAGCAATATAGAAAAAAAACATGTTTAAATAGTAAAATAGCTAAAACAAGTCGTTTTATGGACACAACAAACATTGAAACTGAGCGTGGAATTATTCCAGATTTGCATAGGATTAGGATGAGTTTGTACAAGGTATTACAGTTTCGTTTCTGATTGTTTACTCTTAGTTTGTTGATTACATAAAGGCTATTGTTATTAACATACACTAAATATGTTTAAGGAGTACAAAACGAACTCTTGAATTGTAACTTTTTAATAATAACGATTCGATCGAATCGAATTTGTATCGACAGTATGTGCTTTAGGATAAGAATTGCAAAACTTAAATACGTCGGCTTGAATATGCCACCATTTGACAACTTACCATAATACCAGTTTGTGTTCCTGTATCTAACGTAGAAACAGTTATCACACAAACAACATATAACAACGCATCTGAATTTTGATTCTTAATTAAGGATAAATGTAGATGTCTATGAGCCATAACATCCACTTACCATTGGAGGACAATGTGCTCGTTTGTCATATTCTTTAAAACAAACATACATTTACAAGTACTAACATTCAGACTCGGAACAATTACATGTAGGTCTTATAAATACTTAACAAGAAGGGCTTACAAAAGCCACTCCTTTTTATATGAGAATATATACGCACACTGCACTGTTTGATTTACACCTAAAACTTCTAAATGTTCCACTTGCCGGCTACCAGCAGATTCACCGTTACGCTCTCTGAGACTCCTACTTTACGACGTTAACGGGCGCAATGCTATTAATAGCATTGCTAGCATTTTTTTGTTAATAATGATTGCAATCACATATTGGGCTAGCCATATTTCTAGCTCGAAGAACCGACAACTGATGGGAAGAAGAAAGTTTTCGAGTGGAAGCCTCGTACTAAAAAACGGAGTGTTTAGCAGTCAACTTTTAAATTGGACTAAAAACCCATTTTATTAGAAACTGTTCATTTGACAACTTAAAACTACTTTAAACAATAAAAGACTTTTAAGAACTCGTAAGTCAATGATTCAATATTTATTATTAAAGCCGTTTTGAAAAACAAAATTTGATCAATTTTTAAACCATTTTGACAAATTATATATATTAAACCCTCACATAGGTCTTACTATTTTAATATAATGTCTTCCTGTACCTTAATTTAAATAATAATTATTCCGCTTGAATCTATGCTGGAATTTTCGAATATTTTAAAAGATATTGAAATATATCATGAAGTGCTGCTAATTACATTTTTATTTCAACTTTAAGAGTCCATATAGTATTGTTTTGGTGATATTGAGCGATCTGGATCTCAGTATCTATAAGACCTAAGAATTTGTTATTTCGACATATTAAACTTGGACTTATAATCTTAAAATCTGTTGAAGCAAAAACATGATTCGACAAAAAATTCTCGATTAAAAAAATAACGAAAAAACCTCGTTTTGTACTTATTTTGAGTTGGATCTCTGAAACCTTATGAGATTGAATGATGATTTTAGCCTAATAGATAGGTAATAATATTATCTCAAATCGTGACGATATATTTTTTATTTTTTTGTGTGGTTTCTCGTAATTAGCAATAATGTAATTTGGCGCTTGCATTATTTTATGCTAAGCGAGCACTCTCGTTCTGTCTCTTGTTTTGCACGCGGTAGTCATAGCGCAATCCTTTACAATTTGTTCAATCAGTCTGCTGCAGCATCTGTTACGGGACGAACCCATGTTTGGCGACAGACATTAAAGAGACGACTATTTATTTCTGATATTTTTATTTTGTTTTGAAAGAAAGAAAGAAGAAAGAAAATAAGTTTATTTAGTAACACATTTTAGAAGTTTGCTGACCATAATAACATATTAAGATAAACGGTTACTAAAAAGGTACCCAACTCAGCATAGTCTTGGTACTAACAAAGTACTTCGACACTGATCTTCCGTGGGTGCCAATAACATTTAACAAAAACAAAACTTAACAATATTCATTATTATACAATGTTACGTCAATATGCACATACAGTATATTCAAACCATATAGGTACACGATTACACTATAATATAAGTAATAAAACATACATAAGTACTTATAATAAAATAATATAATAAAAATAGCAATTACTTAAATAAGATTAAAAAGAAACGAATAAACGGAGTAGAAAAGTATGTAAGACACAGTAAATAATTTTCAATAAATTGACTTTTGAATACTAAGTAAGTATTTTTTGTAGTTATATTTAAACAAACCGATTGAATTTTGTGGTAGGTGTTACTGTAAAAAGGACTTTAAAACGTTTTGTGCAAATATAATACCTATATTTGCCTGCAACTGCCTGGACTCAAACTTATCTTGGAGGTATCGGTGTAAAAAATCTTTCTACCGTAGCATCGCTGGCCTTACTTGCTACCGTGTACAGTTTCGGTGATTTATGTTACAATTTTTTAGATAATCGGAGTAAGGCACACGGAATACACTCTGTCCCAACAAGAATTGTGTTTTTTTTTATACGTAAATAAATAATAAATAAAAAAAATCATTTGATTAGAACATAATATAACAAAATATAAAGCTCCAAGAATAATTTAACGGTGTGCAAAGAACATTCATCACTTCTCCATGGAGACTTATGATCATAAAAGTAATTTATATTGCAGGTGTGTTGTCGATACCAGTACTTCTTAAACTTTTTAAGAATTTATAGAATTATTGTTTTACTTATTATTTATTATTATACCGGGTGTTTGTGAAACACTCTTGAAAATGGAGACAGACGATAGTACTAACTATACCTTTGATCATGGGTGCAAAATAAAATCGATCCTGAGGCAAAAAAAAATCTTTTCGCAACATTTTATTAGCTTTATTCACGCCCCATCATGTTGGTACAGCTAAATAAAACGATAATTTCATTAAAAAAAATCATGAAAATACTTAAACATTAAACCAGTGGTTTATAATAGGCATCTACGTGTAGTGGTGATGTAAGAACATCCATTACCCCATGTCATCCCGTAAGAAACAAATCAGTTATTATAAGTAAAGACTAAAAATTAAAAAAAACTACGGTTCGCAACCTTATGTATACCAAACTTTTGTACAAACATTTATTAAAACTGTTAATAAATGCCTATTTCGCATTTCAAAACCTCCAGCAAAGAATAATATAATAAGAACGCATTCGAAAGGAACTAGAATATTAGAGTGGTAACAAATTGGAGTCGATTAGGCAGACGACGAGTCGATTGCATATGTAAAGATCTCTGAACTCTACTTCTACTTGAGATTTCGCAATATAAATTTATGACAAAAGAACGCTACGGATATAAGGAATTGTATGTAGTTGGACACCGTAATTTTTTTTGAACTTTGTTCGTTAGATTTCTTCGAAAAAAAAACGATTTTGGTAAATATATCGTCTTGAGGATGTAAGTGTATATGACTTCAATAATGACGTCGACACGACGGATCTGCTTTAAGTTAAATCATTTTTATTACATCATGGTAAGTGGATGTTATGGCTCATAGACATCTACATTTATCCTTAATTAAGAATCAAAATTCAGATGCGTTGTTATATGTTGTTTGTGTGATAACTGTTTCTACGTTAGATACAGGAACACAAACTGGTATTATGGTAAGTTGTCAAATGGTGGCATATTCAAGCCGACGTATTTAAGTTTTGCAATTCTTATCCTAAAGCACATACTGTCGATACAAATTCGATTCGATCGAATCGTTATTATTAAAAAGTTACAATTCAAGAGTTCGTTTTGTACTCCTTAAACATATTTAGTGTATGTTAATAACAATAGCCTTTATGTAATCAACAAACTAAGAGTAAACAATCAGAAACGAAACTGTAATACCTTGTACAAACTCATCCTAATCCTATGCAAATCTGGAATAATTCCACGCTCAGTTTCAATGTTTGTTGTGTCCATAAAATGACTTGTTTTAGCTATTTTACTATTTAAACATGTTTTTTTTCTATATTGCTAACGTTGTTCTAAAATACATGATGATATTGGTAACATTTAATAATGTTTTTATAAAATTAAAGAGAAAAGCGAACTAACAGTCTAACTGATTTTAAATGGTTACTACATCCTTTAGACACCTATAATCAACTTCAAACTAAGAACAATTGATTATTAAGATGGAACACCTCTGTTTGTAAGTTTACTGATACTTTATACGCTTCACAACACAGCAAAACTTGCACTAGTAATTGGCGGCAGACGTAGTTAAGAGAGTGGAAGCTACTCAGACGGACTTTTAGAAAGTAAAGGGGTTCTATACCTATTGCTAATATGGATTTTCTAAAATATGAATGTTAATTTAAGCTCACTGTCAATAAATAATCAAGATACAGTATTTAGGTACATATCTTAGACATACGTACATATGTACGTTTACCTGCCTATGCTTGAGGTACGTACTTCTTTCGCTTATTACTGTACGTTTGTTAATTCACACGCATTGACTTGCGTATACAATCACAATAGTCGAGTGAATAAGCTTTAAAGATAAGTCAGTGAAGTTTTCTATCTTCGGCTACTTTAACATTTACTATCAAGTGGGATAGTAAATAGTCATAAACAACAAACAGCAACACGGGCCGTCGACGCAGCGGAGTGGGATAGTTGTTAAGTACTGCGTTATAATAATTAAAACTGTCTCATAATCAGTATATAGTTCATCGATTATTATTAATTGGTGTAACAAACAGCCGTGTAGTGCGTCGTGTGGCAGTGTAAGAATATTCACTACCTCGTATCCTAACTTTGTAAGAGGCGACAGAGGGAATCAAATCAGGAGGTGGGCAATAGTGTTTTCCTAATACTACGATGCGATGGCCGACTCACTTGCCACGCGTGGCAACTATGGAAAATTCTCCCCCCCCCCCCCCCCTCCTATCAACTGAACTGACCAAGGCGACTGCAGTTCCCAAAAAAATTATTGCCTCACCTGTCCATGGTTATTGATTGAGTAAAAAATTATCGATGGTGCTATTATCATCTTTGCATTAGTAAATTTGTGAGAGTGAATTTAATCTGTATAATAGTAACAAAATATTTATAGAAAAAAAAGTTAAAATTAAATTTCTCAATTTTTATTATTGGGCTGTTAAAGTGTAAAAAATTCGATCAAAATGTGATAAGTTTCTTTTAATCACTATACGCGATCATCGTTTATTGACCTATATGTTGTTTAAAATGTATTCTAATCAGTTTTTGTCTTAAATGAATGCTAAATATAAAATAATGATTCACTATTAACACGGTGATAGTCATTTATAAACGAAATATCTTATGAGATGTGTCTAGAAATTATTAAGACTTATTTTTATTTATTTATTTATTCAAATTAATATTGGGTAAAAATTATATACTTATGTATATTGAGTATATAAGAAATTATTAATATTGGTAATTTTAAAGGTAATATCATGTACTATTATAATATAAAATATTTGTTTTGAGTAAATATAATACTTTTTTCGTAAAACTCGAAATTAAAAAACAAATACGATTTTTTGATATTTCCATTTTTAAGCTTTATGTTCAGTTAATTTGACTAATTTTTTTTAACAAAATGAAATTTTGAATCCTTTCAATCTTTTGAGAACATCTTTTATTTGAATGTAGCTATAGTTGTTTTTCAGTAGTAATCGTTTGAGGGGCGAGCGCGGGGCCGGCGCGGAGCGGGCACAAGGCGGGCGCGTGGCGTGTGCGTGGCGTATGCGGTTGAACGTCGATAAATGCAATTTCAGATTTATTGATTTGCCATAAGACTCAAATTATATGCAACAAATTTCAAAGCGAGTAAGACGTGGGTGCTGATGCGCGTGGCGTGCGCGTAGCGGGTGCGTGTCGTCGGAACGCGGTCATAAGAGGCTTTAAGGCAATCTATGGGGGAGGCCTATGTTCAGTAGTGGATTTTATTAGACTGTAACGGTAACACAGCACAGCACACATCAGCATTGTTACTATATTCTTTTCTTAAATTCCGCAACCTTTGTAACGTATATGTCACACCTATACCAATCATTTTATTTTACCTAACTTTATTTCTAAAAGAACTTGTATATGTTTATCACTGAAAATGTTTTAACTTATTAGTTCTATATTGAGATACTTCGAAGTGTCAATATAACCATCAAGTTAATTAAATTATTCTTCTTTCTACTTCTGGTGTCTCTCCGACTAGCGAAGGTTGGCAGTCAGCTTAGTGAACTCCGCTCAATTCTTCGCAAATCGAAACAGTTCGGCGACACTCGCGCTTCCCGTCCACTCCTGGATGTAACATAGCCGTGAATATTTTCCGTGACCGACGCCTCTCCATCCGGGAAATTTTCCTATCTCTATAATATAATGAGTTTAAATTATTAGTTGTTATTAAAAATCTGCTGCTGCCCATCTCCTCGTTTGTTTTTTCTCACTAAAAACACGGGAAAATATAGGTTAGGGGATATTCTTAAAATTGTTATAGAAATATCGGAATATCATCATCATCATCATTACAGCCTTTCAAAAGTCCACTGCTGAACATAGGCCTCCCCCAAGGAATGCCACAAAGCACGGTCCTGAGCCTGAATGCTATGTTATTAATCATTAATTGCTTTATGTAAATTCAGATTATGTATAAGACAAATCAGTTATGTTTGTGTTTATGGTTAACATATTTGCGGTCATTACCACTAATGAGCGCTAACACCTGAACCGTATTATTATGTATTTACGCATGACAAATATTGGTACTATAATAACAGCTATTCTGTTACTATATATACTATTTAACTTTATTTAATACAAATGTACCAAATTATCCTGGACAATTAGATTTTGAACGCCACAACATATTTAGTATGCATGTATAATAACCGTTATTAAACACAAGTAAGTTACAGTAGATTATACGTAACTGCCTAAATACGTCCACTTCTGGGCACACACGCTCTAATTTCTGAAAGGGTTTTAGAACAAGGAAATGTCCCCTTCCCCAATATGTGTTTTGTTTTATTTCGCACAATGTTTTTCGTTACCACTGAGCACTTGTCCAGCGTTGAAGGCCTTCAGGGAATGAGTAGACGATTTAGCGTCGCTATCATCGTAAAACGTACAAAAGCCTAAATCAGGATTTTGAAGTTACGAAATAATCCGGTATAATTATACAGGATAGCTTCGTACTATCATAAGGATCGTTGGTCGCTTCGTATGATAGTACGAAGCTAATATAATGTATATAAAGCGGATCACCTTTCCAAAAGCGAGATCTCGCTTTTTCCTGTAATAGCTAAAAATTGCTGGTGACAACAGATTCCACAAAGTAGTCATGCAAGGCAGGAAATTTCCGGAATATCCCTCTGCACTGGAGCGAGGATATATAAGATGGTGTTATATATAAGATGGTTTCATAACAACGTGAAAATATTTTCAATGAAACTTCTACAAGGTAGTATTACTTTTCTGCGTAGGAGTGCGTTTCGGTAGGTACCACCTTCTTACCTGTCTGCCGCAAAATAGCAGAGCGTGCTGCTGTGTTCCTGTAGTGGACTGTGTGTTCGTTTTCCACACTTAACTACTCAATTTAATATATTTTTATTTTATTATGTAATGGCAGTAATTATAAATTTATGCAGGGAAAATAAACACAGACTAACAATTAACTAAATTATTTGAAATCACATTATTACTGCTGAAACAATGTTATCTGCTACTCGTTCCTACAAAACCATATCCGGTTTTACTTTAATCATTTGCAGTGCTTAGATAGCTTTTTATAAATAATGTGAGATTTACACGTAATAATTTAAACAAACGCATCCCCAAAGGATGTTGCAAAAGCGCGGTCCTTAGTCATTTGCATCAATAGATTTGCAGGCTAAGTTCACTTCATCCAGAGAGTGCCTGCTTATCTTGCTCTCATTTTAAATTATTTGTTTTTCGTCAACATTCCACAAAGTTTACCCAAAAGACACCAAGCACTCTTTTGGGTAAACTTCTAAAAATGACTAACAATAAAAAAATCAGGTTTAATTACTACGTAGTCTTTTAACTAGCTAGCTTAGCTTATAATAAGTTACAAAAATATTCCATTATCCATAGCAGGCTATAAAAAGTCCACTGCTGAACATAGGCCTTACTCATACATAGATTGATAGATAAAGGAGATTTTGAACATTCTTATTTTTCCGGTGATTTCATCCGTAAAATTTTAATTCTTTTTTTATAGGATAAGGGTGAAAAACGAGCACAC
>JAVANC010000023.1:15121006-15124120 GCA_033319125.1 Parnassius glacialis | reverse complement strand
CAACTTGGCGGACAAGATGATCGAAAACAGCAGTAGCTCACACATATCGATGATCGAAGGCACTTCAACCAAGACCAATGATACCCAGTTTTTTCTCGAAGAAATTCGGAAGCTATTATTCGAAGTCGCCGCGCTCAAAGCTTCCCAGCATCAAACCTGTTACCAGCAACAGTACAACCAGCGCAATCAGCAACACCGAAGATCACATTTTCGTCGCAACCGCTCTGCAAGTAAAAGTCGAACAAGCTCAAGAACAAGATCCCCTTACTGATACTATCATCGATGTTTCGGGTTCGAGGCCAGAAAATGCACCACACCGTGTACATTCAAAAATGAAAATATGAAGTCGGAAAACTAACTAATACGCTTGATGCGACGGGATCCGGCGAAACAGAAGAGTCCTACCGTCTTATCGTCACTGATAAAAAAAGCAAGCTTACCTTCCTTATCGACACCGGAGCGAATATCTCAGTTTTACCGCCGAGACAAAAACAGAAAACGACGCCACTGGATTTTCAACTCTACGGAGCAAACAATACAGTGATTCCTACATATGGAGAAAAAACAATGAAACTGGAATTAAACCTACGTCGTATGTACGTTTAAACTAGTCAGCAAACCAATTATTGTTGCTGATTTTCTTCAACATCACCAGTTGATCATCGACATCAAAAATAGAAGAATCATCGACGGGAAAACCAATCTTGCAACTCAGTCTTTAGTCCAAGAAACCAATCTGCCCACAATAAGAAGCATAGATGTACAACAATCTTTCACAAGATCCTTGAAGAATATTCTGGAATCACAAGAATAACTTCAATGAAATTAACACCGAAGCACGACGTTTAACATTTCATCGAGACCAATGGACCACCAATTCATTGCCGTACACGTCCAATCGCAACACACCGATACGAGCAAGTTCGAAAGGAATTCGAAAACATGATTGAGCAAAGAATATGCCGTCCAAGCAAAAGCTTTTGGTCATCACCACTTCACGTTGTACCGAAGAAGAATGGAGAATAACGAGTTTGTGGGGATTACAGAAGACTGAATTTTATTACCACTCCTGACCGCTACCCAATACCGCGGGTCAAGGATTTCACTCATCAACTGTCAGACAAGACTATATTCTCCACCATCGGTCTCAACCGAGCTTACCAACAAATCAAAGTACGCAATGAAGACATAGAGAAGACAGTAATAATTACCCCAATGGGATTATTCGAATTTCCAAGAATGACCTCAGGACTGAAGAACGCTGGTCAAACCTTTCAAAGATTCAAACACGAAGTACTTCATGGACTAGATTTCGTTTTCGCATTCATTGATGACCTCTTTGTTGCAAGCCATGATAAAGAAACCCATCTACGCACCGTGCTACAGCGATTAGAAGACAATGGTATCACAATCAACCCTTTGAAATGCATATTTGGACAACAAGAAGTTCAATTTATTGGTTTCATCGTAAGTAAGGAAGGAATCAAACCGCCTACTAAAAAAGTCAGAGCAGTCATCGATTATGCGAAACCTAAAACAATCGAAGAACTAAGGTGTTTTCTTGGGATGATCAACTTTTACAGAGAACACATACCTAAAGCCGCTGAAATCCAAGCACCACTTCACGCTTACCTTCACAACACGAAAAAATAAGATAAAACGTTAATCGAATGGAACAATGAAGCCACGAAGGCATTTGAAGCTTGTAAAGTTGTGATCAAAAATGCAGCTTTGCTCGCTTACCCATCACACGAAGCAACCCTTGCAATCTTCAGCGACGCGTCCGATCTCTCAGCGGGATCTGTACATCAATGGGAAATGGCAAACACTTGTCTATTTTTCAAAGAAGTTCTCCGATACTCAACGTAACTACAGTACATTCGACCGAGAGCTACTCGCTATCTACATGGCAATCAAGAACTTCAGAAAAACGTTCAAAGGGTCGAAACCTGATCGTTTATACCGACCACAAGCCATTAACATATGTACTTCAGAAGAAACCATCACCATTGGAAACACCACGACGAGCAAGATAACTCATTTTCATAAGTGGATTCACGACCGACATACGTCAAATCAGTGGGAAGGAGAACATAGTCGCCGACACACTCAGTCGCATACCAATCGACAGTGTAACGTGCCCTACATCAATCGACTATCACAATAACGCCGAAGCACAATACAGAGATAGCAACAACATCAAACATCGATCGAAGCAATGTAACTTGTCCATAAAGCAAGTTACAATGCCAATGACGCACCTACCTATCTACTGTGAAGCCTCAACATCAACCATGCGACCATACATACCAGAAGAATGTCGTCGCGAAGTCTTCAATGCACTGCACAACATCAGTCATCCAGGTGTTAGAGCATCCAGAAAACTCATCACTGGAAAATTCTTTTGGCCTTCAATACAAGTGGATGTTGGCAACTGGGCGAAGCAATGCATTCAATGCCAAAAATGCAAAGTACAAAGACAAACATCAAGCAGCCTAGCTTCATTTCCACCTACGGAGAGATTTGAACACCTGCACGTTGACATCGTTGGACCATTACCTACTTCACCGCAAGGACATTGTTACCTCGTAACAATGATCGAAAGAACAACAAGTTGGCCAGAAGCAATACCTACCGATAATACTTCAGCTGAATCCGTCGCGAAGATAATTTATGAAAATTGGATTACTCGTTTCGGATCACCCAAAACGATCACAACGGATCAAGGAAGAAACTTCGAAAGCAACCTATTCCTCAAACTTCTTCAAACTATGGGAATACAGAAGACACGTACAACGGAATATCATCCTCAATCAAACGGAATAGTCGAACGATGGCATCGTACATTGAAGACCGCACTCAAAACTCGTTTACCTCAACATACAAAGGGGATTGATGAGCTACCTACAGTGCTATTTGGACTACGAGCAACACCACGTGCAGACACTAGGCTTAGCGCCGCTCAGCTAACCTACGGCTGCAGCATAAGACTACCGTGTGACTTCTTCACTTCAACATCGTCAAATAATAAAGAAATGAATTACGATTTTGTAACTCAGCTTCGAGAATCAATCAACAAAGTCTTATCGTCGAAACACACATCATCACACGGAA
>JAVANC010000023.1:14828506-15116006 GCA_033319125.1 Parnassius glacialis | reverse complement strand
CCAAACATAAAAATATGATGAGTACAAGAATATAAGTATAAAGGTTCCCTCACACGGGACAGTAATAATATAATATTATTATTTTTATGATTCCACAAAAATTCACTCAATAGAAAATAATTGCAAAGCTGCTTCTGAAAATACTTAAATTTGTTAACGTCAATTTTATCTTACGTGGTAGAGCCATGCTGCAGCTATATTAGTAGTAGGTATAGTTGTAGCACGAATGGGTCGGCTTAGACCGCGGAAGGGGCCACGCTCTCACAGAATACCATGTAAAATAGCAGTTTAACCCTGCTGTGTTTTGTATGGTGAGTGTAGAGAACCGGTGAACCTTTTTACTGGAAACGAGGCATTACATCTTAGTTCTCACAGGTGACAACGTATCTACATTTTGATACGTAATCGAGAATAGATGTAGATGTCTATGGGCCGTAGCAACCACTTACCATCAGGTGGACTGTGTGCTCGTTTGTCACCCTTATTCTATTAAAAAAAACTTTCTGAGATTTCAGTAAAAATAATGTTAAGTATTGTAAGCACTCCTACAATTAGGGTGTCTCATGTTAATAAAGCTATTGGGCTATTTTGATTCTTAAGAAAGTGAATTTACTTTATTGGTTAAATAATTTATTTACCCTTCTATATCAAGAACCGTTTTTTCTGTCACTCCTATTGAATTTGACAGTGCTTGCTGAAATTTAGCATCTTTAGATGGATCAGAATCGCGCGCTGATCCAGCTGTTAGATATTGCAAAAATAATCGAAAATAATTATTTTTACTTTCATGCCCAAGACTACCTTGTTTTATTTTATTACGGTCAAATAATATTTATTAGGTTATAAAGCAAGTATTTGCAAATGTTTTCATTATTTTGTTATTCTATTGTTTACAGTTATTATCACGTCTTAACTTTACACCAAGTATTACATTAGAAATTCTTGATGGGATGCGATGTAACGCGCATACTTTATTTTCATCAAGAACTATAATATAATATATTTGTTTTTTTTTTACCAGTAGAGTTTCAACACAATCTCAAAAAAGTTCAATGAATAAAAAAAATGCCGATAATTATATAATTTCAAGTCAGTGTTTTACATTTAAAGATCAGTTATAAAGAGTCAAAGTTCTTATTTTCATTTTGATTAATTTAATTCGAGAGTAAAATAAATGTGAATGGGCTTTTATCTGCAATAATAATTTTCATCAAAAATACATTATTAAATTAATAATTATAATATAATAAATTATAATAATTAATAATACTATTAACACGGTCAATCATACTGAAGATTATCAATTGTACTACAAAATATTTAAAAGACTATTTTCAGTATAATGACCCGAATATCATCATTAAGTTTGACTGGCACACTTAAAAGTTTTATCACATGGCTAAATGATTGACTAGAATTTACAATTTTATGCAAATGATAATTATAGTTTCTATGTAAATAATTGTAACATAGCGGGTATTACATTCAATGGTAGCGGCCATCCATATTTGCAAAGCCAGCATCATTTTCTGTACAGAAACCGGCAAAGTGTTGCTCAAGGCACTAAAAACAAAGCAGCTGATAAAAATGTTACACTCATAACTGTTAACAAAAACTGTTTCTGCAAATGGTCTTATAGATAATAATAACTATTCCGCCGTGTTAGGTGCAGGAGCTATAATTAGAAGGAGAAGAGGTACAATTTTTGTTTTAGAGATGCGCAATCAATATTGTTTTGTCTGCAATTGAGCATAAAATAAAAAATAACTTCACCCAAAGAGCATAACTGGCATTATACTCAGGCCCATCAATTGGTATGGAAAAAAATAATTTTACCAGTTTCCAAATAATCAAACAAAATTCAAAAAAACATAAATATTAAAATAAAAAAATGTATATATATATATATATATGTCTATACATACATATAATGATTTATGGCCGCTTAGTAACTGACGGTGACTCAGTATAACATCCTACAGTCACGCCGAAACTAAGAGGAGAGAATCACTCTAGAAAAGGTAATAATTTATTGCGGAAATTTTGTGATAAAATTAAAAAACTTACAAACTTATCCAAGTTAATCTAACTTAGTCTATCTTATCCTTATGCGTTACAAAAAAAAACAAATAATAAAATAGTGAGATGGCGTCAGTTTTTAAGAAGATATAACAAAAATAAACAAAAAAATAAATTACAAAAAAGTTCAGTATTTAATTGATTTTATACCGATGACACTTAATCACGCTTTTCGAAACCACGCCAATTGTAAACAATACTTGTGTGAAAAATGGTGTACAGAAGATAATTAAGGACAGACAAAATCTTCTTTTCAAATTTCCGCCGAGTTGTAAGTAGAAGACCAAATAGTTCATGTGTCAATTTTAATTAAATATATTTTATATAAAGTGATCTTGACTACGTTTCATCAATTAACCATTGGTAAAAATTAAAACAGGAATTTTACAATTGTGATTACAAAAAACTATATTAGTTGAACCTTGCAGCTTGTTCATTATTTTTATTAGAAATACCTATAAATGTATATATTATTAATAAATAGTTCCCATAATATATTGTATTATTTTTTATTTTGCCCTATCTGCAATGTGCTGTCGGTGATCAAAGCCGGGAAAAATGTACAGCGAACGCTTTGACCCAGATCTACTAATACGACACAAATAAATACGATTTAACATATATAATAAAAAACTCATACGTACTTGAAACTTGAACACTTGATAGCTCGTGACGCCTACCGGACAAGCAACAGCTTGACACCGTGCAATGTAATTGAAGATGCGTAACCGCGACATAATTCTCAGTGATGCGCAAGCATAACAGGAAGTAGGTCACTTATATAATTGTCATCTCTGCAGTCTATTAATCTTTGCACTTTTATAAGTAATACATAACGTCTAGCAACTGCTAGACAGTGTTGACGTCGGCTAAAATCTCTGCGATCGTCGTTTCGTCAAGGTCATTCAGGCTAGTTAAAGCCTTAAAAATATTATCGTTTAAAACTAAGCATTTCCAATTTTCGGGTTAACTATAACGTCAGACACATTAATCGCCCCGGGACCATTGGTCCTGCAAAGGACACGAAATGTCCGGAATAAAAAAAATCAAACCGATAAAATCCGTAATATTATATGTATTTAATGTTTAGTGTTCGTGTAAATGTAAGAAATTAGTATGTAAACATTACCATTTAAAATTATTATGTTAACGGGTAAATTAAATAATTACGAGAATTTGTTCGTTTTTGATAGCCTCCTATAAATTTTTATTCTCTCTCTCGTAAAAACAATAACGTTTTCTATGGATGTGAATATAGCCAGAGAGTTGTCAGGATCGTGACGGATGGAAATCTGTAGTCTCTGCCTAGCTCTTTAGGTTGAGCCGTGAAAGTATAATGTGTTATGTTATGTTAAACACGATCTTATGTCTTTTTATCTAGTTTATCGATGTTCTAAATTTCATATAAATCCGTTCAGCACCTGATGCATAATTGAATTACAAACCATTATGCATGTACGTCATAATTATAATAGCTCTGAGACGTGGTCCTATACTGGTGACCATATGACGTAGCTTGAGCTCACTCGGCGCTATAGATATATGCTCTGCTTCTGCCTTTTTGCGTGTTAAACTTCCTATTGAGGATATCCGCAGTAGAAACAGAGCAACCGATATAGTCTGAAAAAGTACACGGAAGTGGCAATGGGCCGCCCATATAGCTCGAAGAACCGATAATCGATGTTGAAGAAAGGTTCACGAGTGGCAGCCTCATACCGATGAGCGAAGTGTAGGGTGTCATCTACTAAACGAAGTAACTGATAAGGAGTGAATAGGAAGTATCAAGTCACTGTTTTGTGACGTTCCTTGGGGGATTGTTCAGCAGTGCACTTGTGTAGGGCAGCAATGATAGTGATTATAACGATGATTAACAACATTTGAAAGTCTGAAAATAAGTAAGCTCAATAAAGGGTCATTGTAGCTTAGGGGATCAGCGATCAGTTATTTATTATTTTGGTTTATTTATGTGCACAATAAAAAACAGAAACAGTTATATAGTGAGTTCTTTCAAAGGTTCTACTTAATCCATAATTTACTAAAATATCGTCCAGTAGTCCCATAAAGGAAAATATATATAAAAAAGGCAAAACTTGGTGCGTAAATTTCCTTAAATCCCATACAGAAATGAGAGAAGGCCTGTACCCAGCAGTGATACGTAAAAAGGTTGTTACTTGTAGACTAAAAAAAGGGTAAGAATAGAGTCGTAATTAAATGGAGTTATTGACATAATATTACCGAAAAATTCCTAAATAGAAATGGGCATTATTATCATTTAGTTATTGCCTCAAGTCAAATTCTTATGAATTTATGGGCTCTTTGCGTACGACGACAAAGATTTCATATAATATGTTATAAGAACGGAGGAATTCTGCTTTTGGGCAAATTCCAAACATAACTGTCCATTGAATAATAATTTTCTATCAAGTCCCAGACGATCTCGATTCTGTTTTTATTCAGTTATTTGTACAGAATTCGCTTGACGAGATTAAAAAAGGAATAATAATGAAATGCAAGGGGATTTATTAATTTATTAATTAATCCCAATTATTTTCGTTCATCCCAACAGACCCGAGAATACAGATATATTTTGAAAACTGTCGCCTGCATACCCAAGGATAAATAGACTTAGACGAATCGACAATAACCAAACCTAGGGATAGTCTATTCATAAAATACTCTGTTCAGGCGGTCATTGTACAAAAAAAAATCATAAGAAGCAAGCGTGGTGAAAAGACTCATTAAAATATGTTAATATATTTGTAAATATATAATACAGTAACACAACTATATTACGCAGTGACCACGCTCGCACAGAATACCAGCTTAATTCTGCTGTGTTTTGTACAGTGAGCGTAGAAAACCGGTAACACTTTTTTCTGGAAACGAGGCATTCTGTTTTAGTCCTCAGGGTGACAACACATCTGAATTTTGATTCCTGATCGAGGACAAATATAGATATCTATAGAACACAGCATCCACATACCATCAGGTGGACTGTGCTGCTCGTTTGGCACCCTTATTATATAAAAATTCTTAGCTGACCCACGCCTTTGTTAATGTGAGCTTGAACATCTTTACATTTCCTGTATTGAGAAGCGTTAACAGTACGTGCGATAGCGTGCTGATAAATGTAATAGACAATGTGAAGATTTCATTCCTGAAAATAAACAAAAAAACAGCAAGAAGGCAATAACTTTATGAAAAATTAATCCCTTGACGTGTGCGACGATAAGGTAAAATTTGCATTTGAATGGTGTTCGTTAACAAGAGATTATTTTAATCAAGCACGCATCTGCATCGAAGTAATGTGATGGGATTTTAAGTATTAAAATTATTGCCTCGCATATCTAAAGATATAATTCAGAAAATTAAGCGATGAATAGAATCTAACAACCATAAATTTTGCTAGTATTTCTACCTATAACATTTTCACTCTAAACTTAAGAATAAACACAATGCTTCATACTAATCAATGTTGATTTAATTTGTAATTAAATGTTATTTAAAATAATTATCCAAATTTTTCCTGTATAATTATGATTTTGGTTGAAATATATTGTTTATATGAATTCTTTTACAACTTGACTGTGCTTGGCAAATACCGTCATCGTCATCGTGTGATGTCGTAAGAAGTGACAGAGGGAAACTGAAACAAGATAATGGGCAGCAGCATCTTCTTAATTACAAGGTGGTGAACTAGATCATCTTAATAATGTAGTGAGATCACTGCCATCATTGGGATATATATAGGCTGTCGCTTTTAACTTTTGAAATTCAAACATTTTATTCATTATTACACATCCAATGAAAATCCACTGCTGAACAAAGGCCTCCCCTTTAGATTGCCTAAAAGGGAGGATATTTGCCATAGTTTTCATGCTTGGCAGGAGGGTTGGCAACTGCAGGTTTTTATAATTTCAAGTTGTTATCTGGAAGATGCTACGGCACATGTCCTGTTTCATTTTTTGCCGTCTTTTACAACAACTATAGGGTGATAAGAGGTGGCGCGTTACACCGTTTTTAAATATAATAAATTACGTATAATTTCAAGTCGTTATCTGGAAGATGCTACGGCACATGTCCTGTTTCATTTTTTGCCGTCTTTTACAACAACTATAGGATGATAAGAGGTGGTGCATTACGCCGTCTTTAAATATAATAAATTACGTATAATTTCAAGTTGTTATCTGGAAGATGCTACTGCACATGTCCTGTTTTATTTTTTTTCCGTCTTTTACAACAATTATAGGATGATAAGGGGTGGTGCATTACGCCGTTTTTAAATATAATAAATTACTTATAATTTGTAGTTGTTATCTGGAAGATGCTACTGCAAATGTCCTGTTTCATTTTTTTTCCGTCTTTTACAAGAACTATATGATGATAAGAGGTGGTGCATTACGCCGTCTTTAAATATAATAAATTACTTATAATTTGTAGTTGTTATCTGGAAGATGCTACTGCACATGTCCTGTTTCATTTTTTGTCGTCTTTTACCATACCTACAAGATGATATGAGGTGGTGCATTACGCCGCTTTTGAAATTGAATATAATAAATGACCAAATTAGCAAAATAATGTCAGGATTACTTATAACCACATCCCTCTTTTCTTTCTGTAAACATGGCATAAGTTTACCTGCACAAGTTTAACTTGCACATAATCATAATATGCTTTTAATATTTTTTTTGGTTAAAAAAACACAAACAAGCACAAACTTTTTACATTTATTTCATTTATCAAGCAGCAGGAAGTAAGACACGTTAAATACTTTTAGAACTGTAAGGATAAAGCGATACATTTAGCGAAATGATGTCGTCGCCATTGTCTTCCACTACTCTTATACCTAGTTCCCTTGTGACCTGGTTAGTTGGACGTAGCGACATTTGTTCATTTGTTCTCACCGCTTCTGTTATTTCAATGCAATTAATATCGATACCTAGTACTTGTATACTGATACCGTTTTCATTTTTATTGTCGTCGATTTACTCAATTTACTTTTAAAAAATAAAATCAGACTATCAAGGATTTATCGCATACGATCGTTGTCTTTTGTCTAAAATATAAAAGACGAGACTGATGTATAAGAAAATATCTTTCCTACGTTTACATTTACACAAAAATATATGCCTACGTTTACTCTTTCTTCATTCCATCATATTCATATTTGGAAAATAAACAATTATATATTTTAAGGTCCTGTCTGTAAATGAATATCAAGATATATAATTAAATAACATTTTATTTATTTATTCAAAATATAAAAAACGAAATGGTAAACAAAAAAGCATCGATATATTATATTATGTACTAGCAATCCGCCCGCCTTCGCTCGGAATATTTCTGTCCAATTGTGTATTTAAATCATTCTCTAATCTACTTAATCACGCACACAAAATTTCATCAAACTCGGTCCAGCTGTTTAGGAGGAGTTCAGTCACATTCATATGGACGGAATAATTTTATGTTTAATATTTTATATAATATGTAAGGTTTATACGTATAAACCTTTCTCTTCTATTTTTCTGTCTATTTATAGAAACCACATCAAAAGCCGTTGCGTAGTATAAAAGTTCTAAGCGTACAACTGAACTATGCTGCAATCCGTAATCATTATTTTATTGTAGCTTCGATATTCCTGCAGTGTAGGCAGATACGTACGGGACGAAGCTAATAATACGACAATATGAATCAAAGAGTGAACCTGAAGGTAAATAACAATTCAAAAGTCAAGAGAGCTTAAATAAACGAAAATAATCATTTTCTTTTACTTTTGACGTTATTTTCTTATTTATTTAACTACTTATTAATAAATTTTAAGGAACATACGCTGTCATTTCTGCGATGTAAAATCGAGATCGAACGAAAGATGATTTGGCCGCATAAAAACTATCTCGCGCTTAGGCTGGTTTCACAGCTGTACGGGAGGCCCGTACGGGTAGCCTGTAATGCGGGAGACCCGTACGGGTAGCGCCCGCAGTGCTTTGAAACGAGTGTTTAGTACGATACGGGCGCTAGCGGAAGACAGTCGCAAATGAAAGTGAATGCGAACGTATTAAAAATTATTGGTATTTATTTAATTTGTGAGAGACGACGACGACAGAGAAAGAGACTATGGGTACATCCCATCATCGAAGCAAGATGTTTCAAAAGTGCATTTGTAACCTTAAACTATATAAACTTAGGAATGATCCGCGCAATTTTTTTAATTATTTTCGTATGTCGATTAGTAGTTTTTATGAACTACTTACTATCCAGGTTGGAGAACTGAATAAAACATCAAGACATGTTTTCGACAATATATGTCTATATATATATATATATATATATATATATATATATATATATATATATATATCTATGAGAAATATGTATGTCTATGACAAATCCCGTGTCAATTAATCGATTCATCTCGATTGTACTCCCGGATCACGGGCGCTCCGCATTGCTGTGAAACGATAGATGAGTAGCAGTGCACTCGCGTCTGCATGTACGGGGGTCCGGGTGCGGGATGCGGGTGGTGTTGTACAGGCTCTACGCGGAGCGAGTCCCGTACGGAACAATCCGCGTCGCTGTGAAACGATGTTATAGCGCCTCACGTCTGTCTCCGCTCCGGGAGCCCGTACGGGCTACCCGTACGGAACTTCTGTACAGCTGTGAAACCAGCCTTAATGTTTTAAGTTTTTGTTTAGACGACATAACTAATTTTAGTGATGCAGCAAATACCTCGATCCGGCCACGGTGCACTCGCCCCGCGCAGGTCACCGCTGTCACCAAAATGTAATACATTTTTGTTTGGAATTTTTAACCTTCTAGCAGAAACTACACACGGTTTAATTACTAGTGGTCTATCAACTATTCATTAGTATTGGTACTTATAGTAAGTTTATAGATTTATTATCAAACTAGCTACTCCCCCGAATTCGCCCGCGTGTAATTTAGTGGTTTAATTATGTTGCGAACCTAATAATTTTTCTAAAATATATGTAGCCTAAGTTACTCCGTATAAAATCTGTCAGTGAAAGTCCCGTCGAAATCAGTCCAGTCGTTTCGGAGATTAGGCGGAACAAACAGAGAGACAGACAGACAGACAAGCATTTTAATAATTGTGTGTTTGTTATAAGTACCGTATAATATACTCTCATATACATTTAGTAAAAAGCTGTTATTTTTACATTACAAACAGACACTTCAATTATATTTATTTTTATGGAGTATAGATCATTATTTATATTATTGAATTAATAGGTGTGAACACATCAAATCATGCAATATAAAGTAAATTATCTTATAATCTAATATACGATTAATATATTATATTAACTTAAATAATACAACATTCTAATATTATTATATGTATATGTGTTTTTAAATATTATCTCTACCATTTGTCTTTTTTTTATATGAGAGGGGGCAAACGAGCATGCGGCTCACCTGATGGTAAGTGACTACCGCCGCCCATGAACAACTGCAACACCAGGGGAATCGCAGATGCGTTGCCGGCCTTTTAAAAAGAAATAGGCTCTTTTTTTGAAGGTCGTTTGGTTATTTGGTAGAAAGGCGTATAAGACAATCCTTCACCTCATTTCGCCATTCGTAGAATGTAATAGAATAGAATATAATAGAATAGATATATTAGAAGTAATTCTTATTAAAAGTATTTTTTTTTACTTTTACCATTAAAAACAAAAAAACTGTTATGGGAAGAACCAGCAAGAAACTCAGCGAAGACACTTTTTTTCATAATTTATTTTACCATTAGCTTTTAGCCGCGGTTTCCCCAGCGTGGGCTTAATTTTTTTTAATATTATTCTAAACCAGCGCTTTGTAAGTGGTAATATAGCCTAAGATGGTGAAGTACAATGACTTAACAACAGCCTATTCACTCTTGCCTTGAAGATACACATGATGATGGATGATGATGGAAACACAGATGCTGGCGACACTTCAAATACACGACAAACACTTCATTCCCCCCGTGACCAAAAGTAAACGCGATAAAATTAGTTTTATTCCAAATGAAGTTCTATTCAAGGCGAACGTAGGAATATCTACACTCACTAACGGCAGTAGAAAAAGTATGTTCGCCATGTTGTGGAGCTATAGAGAATTTACCACCTCATAATGTTCCGTGGGTGTCCTAAAAAGCGACAGAGGAAAACAAACAGGAGATGAGCAACATCATCTTCATTGCAACAGATCAAAATAATAAAAGCTGCGGTTGCCAACCTGCCTACCAAACGTGGGAACTATAGCAAATATCCAGCCTATTTATCAATTTATGGGGGAGGCCCATGTTCAGTTCAGTAGACATTTACATACAATCATGTAAGCTATGAAATGAGGACTGTCAAAAAAATTTTAACATGTCTGAAAATATGAAAGCTATCATAAATGACTAACTGATTTATAAGTCTCATTAAAGGTAAAAAAAAAGTAAAGTAGCAGCTTACATTCGTCTCACTATTGTGCACAGGTTTACTCATTAGCTATAGTGTTTTTTGGGTAGAAAAGTGTATATCGCAACTTTAATCAATGCGTATTGACGGTTTTGGCATTTTCACGACTATTTTAACTACTCAGATAGGTTTTCCCACGAAGTTATTCATCACCACTTCACCGGACACGTATTATGTCAGCACGTAAAATTTCCCATAACACATTCATTTGTCCTCGAGGAAATCGTACACATTTTGCTCCCGTGCCATGACGAAATCTCACGGCGATCAACACGGCTTTCATATTTGTTTAAATAAAGACATCATTAAAGCTGAAACAAAACTTTTGCGCGAATTTTGACCACATCTACCTAGTAATTAGACATCCAACGAACTATTCCATCAAATCGAGGTAAAAATCTTATAGTGCAATTGATTTTCAATTATTTCCATCAGTTAACTTGATAACAAATGAAGTTGGTGAAATAAAAGCTATGCCGATAGACAACCAAAATATTCAACTAAAGAGCTTCTCTCTTAATCATAGTTTTGTGTACATAGTATCCTGTATGATACTGTGGTTAGTAGTTTTGCCACACGTGGATTTTGCGGTAAATCATGGTCACTGGTATTTAAGTATTGATTTCTAAACGAATAAGTATTCAGTAGCAATCCATTATTTTAATATTATCAGTATCTTATCATTAGTTCATATGGCAGTAAGTAGATGGTGCTATATTTAGATGTAATAATGAAAACCAAAACTTTCTAGTAATATCAGTAATAGAAAGTTGCGGTGTGATTTATATGACTATAAGGCATAAAAAGATGGTGATTCTGTTAAAAACTCTGGTTTCGTTAAAAAAATACGCTATTAGTGCCGTTAGTAGTAAAAATTATTTGACGATATGATCATATCATGAAATAGCAATGTTATATTAAATTATTAATATCGTCAAACGGTCACTATTCATTGATTTGGTCAAGCTATCTATTTCATAATTTTTAACACTGTTTTTGGACATTGTCAACAAATAGTTTTAAATGTCATAAAACGACACTATTTCACGAAATGATAGACTACTTTATGATATGACCAGTTCATATCATAAAGCATGTCGTAAATGAAATAGTCTTTTAATACCCATGTTTAGTAGTCTAAAAATCCTCATAAATGGCTAACAATATTATAAACAATGAAATTGAGGATATATATATTTCCCAAGCTTATATATGTGAACCGCTGAATTGCCAAAAGTACATTAATTACAGCTCAAAATCTTTTTCCCTTCTGCATGTCAACATGAGAAGCATCAATAAAAACTTTTATGAATTCTGTTTGCTATTATATGCACTCAATATAACCTGCGATGTTATGATTCTTTCTGAATGCTGGTTGTCTAAAATATCTACCTTACCGCAGCTTGAGGGCTATTTATCATATAGTTCGAACTCCATCCGCAACCAAAACGATGGCATTGTGATCTACATTAAGAACTCCATTACACATAAAGTATATCAACCTAACTTTAATGATGCAAACTGTTTAACCTGCACTTTTAATAAAAACCTAGCTATAGTAGGATTATATAGATCCCCTTCATTTCAAAACACAAATATTTTTATGGACAGCTTCTGCGTTAAATAATTTATCAGCAATTAATAATATCATCGTAATTGGCGACATAAACATAGATATTAAAGTAAATAATTGTGACCTTAACTCAAATGATTATTTAAATCTTATGGCATCTCATGGAATGTAGCATACCAGATTCCGACTAGATTAGATAACTGCTTAGACCACGTTATATTAAAAACAAGGCTTCGATCCACAACTCTTGTTATAGAAACATCATTAACTGACCATTTTCCAGCCCTTTTAAATTTAAATCTAAATCCTGTAAACCGTCGAACAAACCGAATTGGCAATAAAATTAATTTTTCTCAAGTTGCACTTGATGTAACTAACACAGACTTTTCTAAAAACTTTTCGTTCGACGATGTCAATAAGACGACCGATCTGTTCCTAGACACGTTAATCTCTATAATGGAAAGAAATACCATTTGTTTCACAACTCCATGCAGACAGCGAACTATAAAGCCCTGGATAACCGCAGGAATATTGAGGTGCATAAGCAACAGGGACCGCATGCATAAAAACGTCAACGCAATACAAATAACATGATACTGGAAAAAACTTATAAACGTTACAGAAATTTTTTGTACTAATCTTGTTAAAAATCTCAAGAGAGACTACGAGAGATCTGAATTTGCTAAGGCTAAGAAAAGTCCTAAAAGAACGTGGAAGATCATTAAAAACGTTACATATACAAATAAAATAACCAATCCACCATTAGAACTTTTAAATTTGCACGATGATGCTAAAGTATCTGTTGATGCGGTAAATTCTTTTTTCGCAAACATATGGAAAGAGCTTGCAAATAAAATTAAATCAAATTTAAAATTAATTGACTTACCATCTAACTTCTTGCACTCTCCATCACATTCTATGGTTATCCTCGAAATTAATGAAGACGAAGTACATGATGCTATTATGAGCCTACGAAATGACAGTGCTGTCGGGTTGGATGGTATACCATCCCAAATTTGTAAATCAAGCCCAGTTCTTACACCTATCATTACCCCCCCTATTTAACTTGGCGGTATCCACTGGGCAGTTCCCTATCGCCTTGAAAAAGACAATTGTACATCCCATTTATAAAAGTGGGGACAGAGGCAGTGTCACAAATTATCGCCCAATTTCTGTCTTGCCAACCCTGTCTAAAGTATTTGAGCGTATCATAAATCGCCATTTAGTTCGCTTTCTTGAATCAAATAGCTTAATCTACAAAAATCAATTTGGCTTTAGAAAGGGTAGGTCTACCGAGAATGCTGTTGCTTCCTTAGTTGGGCATGTAGTCACCGAACTCGACGAAGGTAGGAAATGTCTGGGTATTTTCCTGGACCTTTCTAAGGCATTCGACACTGTCTCTGTCCCACTACTGTTAAAAAAGTTGGAAACGCTGGGTGTCAGGGGTCGTATCCTAGTAATATTTTCTGATTACTTATCAGGTCGGACGAAGTGCACAAAGATAGGTTCTTTCGTCAGCAAACAAGAATCCCTTGAATTTGGTGTCCCTCAGGGTAGCATTTTAGGGCCCACGTTATTCCTGTCCTACGTAAACGAACTTTGTGACTCACCTCTATCTCATTGCCGCATTGTTACTTATGCTGATGACACGGCCCTTGTTGTTTCTGGGAACAACTGGTCCGAAACAATTAACATCGCAGAGAATAATTTTAGAATTATTATGACGTGGCTGAGTCGTAATCTTCTAACCTTAAATATAGATAAGACTAAATTAATAATCTTCTCTGTAAAACCCTCTGCACAAACATCAAGCGAGTTTTTCGATATGCGTGCTCACAATTGCTCCAGTGGGACTTCTCACTGTAGTGGACCAAAATTGCAAAGAACCCATGCCATTAAATACTTGGGTATTCAAGTGGATAATTGTTTGAACTGGTATAGTCAAGTACAATCCGTTGCAAGTCGGTTACGCAACTTAATCTATATCTTTAAAACATTACGTAGCTCCGTGGATGCCGACATCCTGTCATCTGTGTACACCGCTCTTTGTGAGTCAATCATAACATACTGCATCCCGATATGAGGTTGTGCCTCCAAGACTACCTTCATTAAAATTGAGCGCGCAAAGTGGGCAGTTCTAAAGGTTATGCATAGGCAGCCTTGGAGTTACCCGACCACACAACTTTATATGGATTGTAATGTACCTACAGTAAGGCAACTTTACATCCTTCGCATCATTCTGCCTCTACATTCAACTAAACCTCCAAATAGTTCTTCCTCGCCAAGGAGGCATCAAAAAGCCGCATGTTCTGTCAAAACATGTAGGACTTCTTTTACTAAAAAGCAATTATCCTTCTTAAGCTCGCGGTTATACAATAAACTCGACAAAAAGTTACAGATAAATAAGTTCAATGCCTATGAAGTTAAAAAAGGTAATTTCGTACCTTCATGAATTACATTATAATGCCACTGAAGATTTAATATTCTAAACCTACAAACTGTACCCACTAACACGCATACAAGACACGCAATCACTTTCACACATATACACACAAACACACACACACACACACAGACACACGCGCGCACACGCGCACACGCGCACACACGCACACGCACACGCACACACACACATTTGCTTTTCATATATTTATTGTTTGTCATACACCTGATATTACCTAGATTATTATAGATTGGTCTGTAGGTGGGGGCTGATGATCTGTCATACAGGGAATCCTAGTAAGGACACCAGTCTCTCACAAATTGATTGTAGTAAATTAATACTAAGTTGTACTTATCAAAGGTTGCAGCAAAATAAGTATAGTCAGTAATAAATGGAATAGTAATTTTGAGGCCTACTGGGCTTTCAACATCATCATCATTACAGCCTTTCATAAGTCCACTGCTGAACATAAGCCTCCTCCAAGGAATGCCACAAAGCACGGTCCTGAGACACCTGCATACATCGACTTCCTGCATGTCTTACCAGGTCATCACTCCATCTCTTGGGGGTCGCTCTACACTTCGCCTACCGGTACGAGGCTGCCACTCGAGAACCTTTCTTCCCCATCGGTTGTCGGTTCTTCGAGCTATATGGCTGGCCCTTTGCCACTTCAGCTTACTAATCCGTTGGGCTATGTCGGTCACTCTGGTTCTACTGCGGATATCCTCATTTCGAAGTTTATCACGCAGAGAAACCACGAGCATAGCCCTCTCCATAGCTCTCTGAGCGACCTTGAGCTTCCTCATACGGCCAGCAGTGAAGGACCAAGTCTCAGATCCGTAAGTCATCACTGACAACACGCACTGGTTGTACAATTTCCTTTTCAGGTTTTGAGGTATGTCTAACGAGAAGATGTGTCGAAGTTTCCCGACCGCTGCCCAGCCGAGTTAAATCCGTTGATTGACCTCTCGGTCGAAGTTGGACTTATCTAGTCGGACTATTTGTCCCAGGTAAACATACTCATCAACAACTTCGAGCTAAGTGTTTCTAACAACTACCGGCATAGGTGTGACATGGACGTTAAACATGATTTTTGTTTTGTACATGTTCATCTTAAGACCTATCCGTTGAGAGACACTATTAAGGTCATTGAGCATAGTGCGATTCTGCCATAAGGACTATATTGTTGGCAAATCGAAGGTGAGTGATGTACTCGCCATTGATGTTAATACCGCATCCTTTCCAGTCCAGTAGCTTGAAAACGTCTTCCAATGCAGCGGTGAAGAGTTTCGGGGATATAACGTCACCCTGTCTTACACCTCTCTGCAGTTGGATAGGTTTCGTACTCTGATTCTATTCTTGGATAGCCATCTTAGCTCTACTGTACAAACACTTCAGCATTTCGATATACCGACAGTCATATTGGCAGCGCTGCGTTGTCACCCGTGAGGACTAAGATGGAATGCCTCCTTTCCAGTAAAAAGGGCCTCCGGCTACCTGCACTCACCAAGCGAAACGCAGAGGTAAACCTCTACTTCACGCTGGTTTTCTATGAGGTCGTGGTACTACCCCGGTTCGAGCCGGCCCATTCGTGCGACAGCAAAAGCTGCCATGTGGCTCTACCACTGTTAGAACTAACAACTTATTAATAAAAAGTGTAAGTAAGTAAAAAAATAACTTTCAAATTAATAAATTCCCATGAACAAAATAATATTGATTTTACAAACTAAATAAAAAAATAAAATTTCCCTCTCTCTGAGTGGACTGTGTGCTCGTTTGTCACCCTTATCCTATAAAAAAAGTAATACATTTTTATTAAACCTGCTTAATTTTTTAGGGCTCTTATTTATTTCTACCGCCAAACAGCGGTGCTTGCACTAACTACTATTTCGAACTGAAGGGTACAGAAAGTCTGTATTATTACAGGTTGAGAGGCATTCCATCGTAGTCACTAAAGCAGTAGTGTAATATTAAAAAAAAAACTTTATTATGGTAATAACACAGGAGGTTTTCTTACTAACACAAAAAAGCGTCTAAAAGATGATATGACTATTTTAGGAGTAGAATAAAAAAAACAGCGTTCAGCCGCTAGTCGGTCTGATAGTAAGTGAATGCTATCCCAATGAGCGTTAAGTTGCGCTTTCTTATCTAAAGACTTTGATGGAATGCCTAATTATCATTAAGTAGAGTCTTCAAATCTCTTCACCGTACGTAACTCAGTACCAATGTACTGCTATTTAACATAGTTTCATTCTATTTCCTGTATCGTTTATGTGATCACTATAAAAGATTTTATTAATAAAGGAATATATATTTTATAAGCCAGTGAAAACTGACGTAACGTTTTTATACATCATTTTTCTCTAATCCATTTTCATTTCTGCTACTTTAAAATATATTTTTACATTAAGGCATAAACATGAGTTTAAAATTATGTGCTCCATACCTTATTCCGGTCATAGAACCAGCGTCACCATGAATATGTGCACAACCACTGGTGCACTAACTATTCCTTCACTATCGTAGTTCGATGGAACAGTAATCCAACACGACCGGAGAGAGAGCAGGCCAAAGGCTTTACGTGCTTTCCGAGGCGTGATAGTAAAATACCGACAACTTCCTGACATGACCTAATCGAACAGTTGTTGAGAAATTCTTGACATAAAAACCCAACATCAGCCGTCACGCTAGACTACCAGACCAACGAGACAGTCAATATTGCACCCAATATGTTAACGTATTTATTAATATCTAGATTTCCAAAGGCATTTTCATTGGTTTGTTTGTATAATTATTTTCTCAGACGGTATTTACTTGTTATTGGCATGCTCTCAGTCATACGAAATGAATATTAAGCTCTATAAAAGATATTTATAAGGAAATAAAAATGTTTGGGTACCATGTTTACTGTTTTCTCTGTTATGACACATAAAATTATTTTGCTAATTTCGATATATGTCTATCGGCAACATTCATATTGATAGTTATAGTTTGCCGAGCTAAATTAACAAAACTGGACTATTATGTGTCATCTCAGTGATCTCATAGATTAGGTCATGCAGAAATGATTATTTTTTATAGTTTTGAAATACAGTAACCTAAGGTTAATGTAATGTAATGGTTAATGGTTGCATATTTGATAATACAAGTTTTCGACTAAAGTGTGTAGTTAAGGAAATATTAAAAATTTAAAATAAGGTATTCTTTTTCATATGAGTAAGTAAATTACAAACTGTGAAAACTCTAAAAAATTAACCTCTAAAAAATTTGATAGCGTTTAGGTAGCGTGACCTTGTAAATGACAATCTCTTCGCGTTACATTCAAAGTGTGTTTGTATTTAATTGTAATGTACTTAATATTAACTTGGCAAAATATTTTAAAATTGTTATGCCCTATGTTATTGGCATAAGCCTAGTAGTAGAGATATAACTTGGCGTAAGCCAAGTAGTGTAGTGAAACGCTACTTGGCTTACGCCAGTTATAAATATTTTTATATATAAATATTAAATATGTAGCTTTCTACATAATTATTAATTTAGTTAACGCATTGACGTCGTAGTGTTCACACAATTAGGTACCTATAGCAGCTGCCTCTTGAACGTCATTCATGTAAACGGTGCGGGAGACTCAAGACGACTGAGGTGAGCTCTTTGCGAGGTAGCACGAGTGTGAGAAAACCTTCTTCGGACTGGGATCGACTTTGACGACCACTTCGTCAAAGTTACTTAGCGAGTAGTGTAGAGGAGGCATAATAACAACCCTAAATAATAAAAAAACTGCGATTGTCAACCCGCCTGTCAGGGGTGGTAACTATGTCAAAATCTCCCCTATGAGGAAATCTATGAGGTAGGTACGCTATATTCAGCAGTGGAATGGTGATTAGGATGTTATGGAATGAATGGATGGATTCTAAAGATATAAGTAAAAAAACTACATTATTTTACTTTTTAATCTATATAAGTAAATATGTAAATCTTAATTTGTTCAAAATTATAAATCACCGGACGTACTTTACGTATATTTCAAAATATAAAAAAAAATTTTAGATTCCTCACACAAAAAAAATTAAACAACAGCAACGAGTGGCTGGGAGCGGCTTGTGTAATATGTATGTTCACAATTTATGCAGTGCTCGACTTTATTCTGCATAGTTCCATGAGGCTGGGGCTGAAGTACTCGTAAAACTAAGGCTGATATATTGAATTAGTCTGCAGCTAAGTATAGCTTGACTTTTACATGACCCTTTATTTTCTGTGCACGACACATTTGACAGTTTTAATATGTTTTATAAATTATACTGTGTTGCTAAGCAGAAAGGTTTTGTAATAGGTTCATATAACTGAACATATATTAGCATTAAGCGATATATGGCTATGTATAGTGTATGAGCCCTTCTCGCCATAAACACAGCATACTTTACAATGTAAACAGTTTAAGTAAATGTCTATTAAAGGAAGAGTCTGAAATAATATAAATGTTATTATTAATTATTTTGTACGAAAAAAACATGCGATGAAAGGATGAGTGGTGACCATAATTATTTGTACAATCATAGGGGAGTTTAGGTGTATTTATATTGACAATACCATTAGAGATGAAGGATATAAAATTAGATTTTACTAAGCAAATTGAGGGTTAAGGATCAAATACGCTATTGAAAACTTGGTTTATGGAATAAAACTAAAGGTACAAACTAACTAATAGTCCACCTAATGATAAGTGGCTACTACACCCAACATCAAAGAGAGGAGGCTACCTATGTGTTGTTGTCATCTCTGAGGACTAAGAAGTAATGGTTCAAAGCCTCAAATTGAACTTGTTCACTCAAAACTCAAAACAAAACAAAGCGCATGCAGCACTGCTAGTCGCTATAATATTTGAAAAAAGTCCATCCACCTAGTAACAAGTAAGTAGTAAATGTCTTCAGTTGGAATCCTTCAGTAATATTATTACTACTATTTTACTATTTGATATGAGTTCTATTATGCCTAGGTATCCGTCTGGATAGGAATTGTTTTGCCCTGTTACTTAACCCATGTTTTGCAGTTAAGTAACAGGGCACCCAGTTCTGTTTTTCCATCTTGAAGGGTTAAAGATAGTTCATTAGAGGCTATTTCATCTTATTTCCTATATCTATGTTATTTGCAGGTGTCTTAGTAGTACTTTATATTGTCAGATGTCGAATAAAAAATATTTTCAAAATTTAAATCTTAAGTTAATGACGATATAAATCATCTCTTTCCAATATTAATATTTTTTCATCTTTAGAAGACTATAAAACGATACTTGACAAGATCATTATATTTGGTAGATTAATTAAGTTCGATTACCGCTCTTGTACATTTTAATCTGTCCCTTAGACAAGATTAGTATCCAGAACAATGGGAACTACCTAGGGTGATACCTCTTTCAAAGGGAGAACCTGGAAAAGATATTTCTGCTTTTAGAACTATTGCGGTGCTTTCGGTTATACACACAGGGCGTGCAGGCACTCGAACATTGAGCTGTCGCACCGCACCAGTACCAGGGAGCCCGTTGCGCCACACCACGCACTCGAAACGTCAAACAGGAGCAGCACGAGCATCTGAGCGATTACGGGGTCGTCGCCATCTTGATCTACGTAAAAAATGTTGTAAATTATCAAGACAACATACATCGTTGCCCATCCTCTCATCCATCACGCATTCGAGGCGCTCAAACAGGAATACGCTCTCATACCGCAGACTATAATAAAGAACTTCGCTTTCACAAGTATGCATACATTTCCATACAAAGTATTTGAACATGTATGTGTAAACAAGTTCCTACGTTAACCACGTGAACCACGTTAAAAACGTGAACCAGGACAGCGCCAGCCAGCATAGAGCCTGATGTATGTTCAGAAAATATGAATTGTACGCACACATAGTGTACGACTTCCGCGCATACAGAGTACATGATTTCCGCGCACCACAGAGTGTATGACTTCCGAGGCACCGCCATGTACAGCAAACGCTTCAGATAATAACTTCAGCTCGTACTACTCACTTGGTAACACTTTGGTAACTCGGTATGAACCCTTTTGTTTCCCTTGTCGATTCAAAAGATTGTTCAGGAGAGCATTCGATTTTCCAACAAAACACGTGATCCAATGCTTGACTTGCCTTTACAAAAATTTTAAATACAGATTTTTTTAAATAAATGTTACTCATCCAAGGATCAAGATTCACGAGCATTGGCGGCTGCCCAAGCCGTACCGCCGTAAGATCAGCCAAGAAACAGCAGCTAGCAGCGACGTAGGCATAGACGCAGCATGATTAGGTGCGTGGCCGAACCTTGGTAAGGTTCGGCCACGCACCTTACCATGTCCTATTAGCCGTCGACTATTTGGAGTAAACTGCCACACTTATCAACATATTAGAATACAAAAAGGCTATTTATTTTTTCCAATTCATAACACGTAAAAGTTAATCATTTGTTTGATACATCGCTTAAACATTCGAATTTTAAAATGTATGGGCTACATTATTTCGTGGGCTACGTATTTTCATATTATAATTTCCCATTACGTATATCGTATTTCTCATTAACTATCAATTATTACAAAACTCGAACAAGTTTTGTTTTCACTGAATGCAAACTATAACTCATTCAGTTAATACCTCTTTCAGTTTATATAATGTTACTGTTGCCATGCGAGTCCTGTTTTTTTTAGTAGCTGGAGGTAAGAGTGCGAGGGGTGAGGTACAGTATAGAGTTTAGTGTTGCGCCGGCGGCGACGGTAGATACACATGCGTACACGTGGTTGGGGTACGTCACACCCGACCTCGTCCACGGTGTTATATTTTTGTGTTGATAGTAATATATTGATTTATAGTATTTTATGATTTATTTTTGGATTTTTCAAGATGTCTTATGAAGAAAATACGTTTATTTTCTTCATAAGACACGGCTAAGAACGGCTACAATAACAATTACAAAACTGCTCAAATGCTAGCTCCTGTGACTCTGAGAGCGAAAAAGAAGTTGAAAACGTTTCTCAGAGAAGTGAAAAGAAAAAAGAAAAGTGATTCGGAACAAGAGGGTATTTTGGATAGTTTGAAAGAGCTGGAATCTGTGTCGGCGGTTACTAGTCAGTCGGCTGAGGTACGTGGAACTTCTTATATATCCAAATATCAATCTGAGAATATTATTACTAATGCTCCAGGTGTAAACGGTACTACAAAACTTTCTAAAACTAAGATATAGTCTCATTATAACAGACAGTATGTTGAATACCGTACTTACATACATAAATATTCAATTAAAGAATAAAAGGGAAAAACATCCAAAAATAAAGAGCAGTATCACATGAAAGAAGCAACTTTGGAGGATTTGAAGCCATTTATAGGACTTTTGTATATAGCTTTTTTATAGAAGAGGTGGCAAACGAGCATGCGACTCACCTGGTGGTAAGTGACTACCACCCATGAACAACCGCAACACCAGGGGAATTGCAGATGCGTTGCCGGCCTTTTAGAAAGGTGTAAGCTCTTTTCACGAAGGTCCCTAAGTCGTATCGGTCCGGAAAAATCACTGGTGGTAAGCAATTCCACAGAGAAGTTGTACGAGGAAGAAAACTCCTAGTAAAACGTACAGTCGTGGACCGCCAAGCATCCAGATGGTGAGGATGGTATCGTGAAAAATTGACGCGATGTGCGTTCGTGAAGTTTGGCGGCTGGAATTAATCCGAACAATCGCTCAGAGCACTCCCCGTGGTATCTGGCTGGCCTGAATCACTCAAATAGACAAAGCCTGAACGATTTGTGGCGTACAAATGGTACAGAAATTGAAATCTTTTGGACTACAATGTCATTGCAGAGATTTTACTTCCTCCAAAATTGTTTGAGATTCGATGAATAAAACATTCGGAACCATAGAAAAAAGACTAACAATCTAGCTGCAATAAGGAGAATTTTTAAAAATTTTGTTGAAAATATTTATAAACATTATATGCCTTCCGAGAATGTTACTATTGATGAGATGTTGTTATATTTCCGAGGGCGAAGTCCTTCCGCGTATACATTCCCAACAAGCCAGCCAAATATGGAATATAAATTCAAGCTCTTGTAGGTGCGGAGAAGTTTTACATTCTCAAACTGGAAATATACGCAGGACAACAACCACCAGGACTTCACCAAATGAGTAAAAAAGCGTTTAATATCGTGAGCCGTTTATTTGAGCCAAAAACAAAAATAAACAGGAACTTGACTGTCGATAATTGGTTTACTAGTTACCCACTTATGATAAATCTCTTGAAAGACCGTTCATTGACTTCTCTCGGCACAGTCCGTAAAAACAAGACAAGTGTACCTGAGATCTTAAAAAAGGGAACAGATTCGGGTTCAAAAACTATATTACTTTGGTGTACTATGTACCTAAAAGAAATATTTTTTCTGGTTATGCCAACCATATATCATATGATATATGGTTGGCATAACATGATATCATCATGATAAAAATATAGACGAATCAACAGGGGATAAAAGGAATTCGGAAATGATTGCTTATTATAATAAACCTCAAGCCGCAGTCGATGTTGCAGGTGAACTATGTGCCACTTATGATGTTTCATGCAATAGCAAACGTTAGCCCATAACGATTATTTTATGGTATACTCCATATGGCTGTTATAAATTCTATCATAATCTACAGAGAAAATAACACGGCTGACAAAACGTTTATTATTATTAATTCGTGATTTAGGTTTTAGGATAGTCTTCGGAACAGGAAACAGAACGTACATATTCCAAGGGGAACACGAAAAAGGATTGCTGATCATTTAGGGGAACCTTCACCACCAGTTCCCAAAAAAATGGCTGGTTAATTTGTTAAATATGGTGAGTGTACTCAGAAAAAAAGACAGAAAAACAAAACATTGCTGTATAAAATGTGAGAAGCCAATTAGTGTGGAACACGCAATTTTTATGTGCGGAGCTTGTGCTCATTTGTAGGTGTAATTTTGGTGATCTGTTACATGATGTCATAAGACTTTTCAGATCCTTTTTTATTTAAAATAATTAGAAGACACGATTGTTATTTTAATTGACCAAAGAAGTTGGAATTTTTTAATATTTTTATGTGAAAAGAAGTTAACTACCTAAACTTGTATTTTTTAAAAGAAAATTTAGATACTTTGTTATTTCAATAAAAAATTACTCTTTTTGTACTTAATGCTGGTATTTTATTTACTGATCCTGTTAAATGAATACTTTTATTAATATATCTTAAGTATAAATGCTAATTATACAATCATAGTATCTAATCATAGTAATAATTTGAACATCAAAATTTTGGGTATTTCCTAGCCGGCTCATAGCTGGCGTAACAATTTATCACCTCATTTACGCCGGGTTAATGATTCGTTGAAGTTGGAAATGCGACAACAAACTTAATTTAAGACATTGAACATAAAAACAAAACTCGAAGCGCATCTTAATCTTTCATCCACGTAATAACCCTCACAATATTCAAGGCTTATATGGGTGAATAAACAAAAGTTGGGTAACTTTCAGGGATATTTTGTTTATCATACTTTTCAAGTCAAAAATCGATAAATTTGGATATTTAAGATAGATAATGTAATGAATGTATTGTTTTAAATCGGGTCAGTCAATTTTTTAAGTATATTATGAGATTGAATAAAACTGTTTTTTGCGAATTTTATCGCGTTTATTTTATTATTTTTATTCCCGACGTTTCGAGTGTTTTTCAGCAACCTATAGTCACGGGGGGGGACTGAGATGTTTGACGTCCCGATGCCACAGTTAGCCCGGCTACCTTCAGTTTTTTAATATTAATTTGTGGTTCGATTTACGCAGAATATAATAAAAAATATTAAAAACGGAAGGTAGCCGGGCTAACTGTGACATCGGGACGTCAAACATCTCAGTCCCCCCCGTGACCATGGGATGCTGAAAAGCACTCGAAACGTCGGGAATAACAATAATAAAATAAACGCGATAAAATCCGTAAAAAACAGTTTTATTCAATGTGTAGTGTTCGCGTAAATTTAAGAAATCATTATATTATGAGATATTTCGATTTTTTAAGTTTGATTGCCAGGGAACTGATAAGGGTTTCATAGTACTGAAATAATACTAATTTTTTTTTTTTTTTTTTATGGGATAAGGGTGACAAACGAGCACACAGCCCACCTGATGGTAAGTGGTTGCTGCGGCCCATAGAAATCTACATCTATCCTCAATTACAAGTCAAAATGTAGATGCGTTGTCACCCGTGAGGACTAAGATGGAATGCCTCATTTCCAGTAAAAAGGGCCTCCGGCCACCTGCACTCACCAAGCGAAACGCAGAGGTAAACCTCTACTTCACGCTGGTTTTCTGTGAGGTCGTGGTACCACCCCGGTTCGAGCCGGCCCATCCGTGTGACAGCAAGAGCTGCCGCCTGGCTCTACCACTGTTAAATTAAATACACAATTTCATAAGATATCTAGGAAATTTATTAACACTGTGAGCCAATTTCTTTAAATATAATAATGGCATGCATAATAACATAACATAACAATGCCAAAATCTTTTAAATATTAAAATACATAAGTACAATAGTAACCGAAACAAACTTGTGTCTAAAGTCGAGTCTTTGCTGAACAAAGTCTCGGATTCAGGGCGACTAAATCTAGTCCAGTTTAATCCTCAGAAGACATAAGTTTGTGCATTTACCGCTAAAAAAACCCTTTCTCGTATCTCCTCAGTTTCCAGGCATTCCCGTTCTTGCCTCAGCCAGTATCGGAATCCTCGGAGTCGACATATTGAGTGACGTGCAATTTCGTGGTCACTTGGAAGAGAAGGCCAAATTGGCCTCTAAAAAGCTTGGCGTGCTCAGCAGAGCGGGAAAGTATTTCATGCCGGCACACCGCCAGCAACTTTATAAGGCGCAGGTTCGGCCTCACATGGAATACTGTTACCATCTCTGGGCAGGGGCTCCCTAGTACCAGCTCCTTCCACTTGACCGCATCTAGCGCAGAGCAGCTCGAATCGTCGACGATCAAGTCCTTTCCAATCGGCTCGATTCATTGGCACTGCGAAGAGATGTTGCATCCCTTTGCATTTTCTTTCGCATGTACCACGGGGAGTGCTCTGAGGAATTTTTCGGATTAATCCCAGCCGCCAAATTTCACGAACGCACATAGAGGCAGAACTCCTGATACCATCCACACCATCTGGATGGTTGGAGGTCCACCACAGTGCGATTAAGAAGATGTTTTCTTCCTCGCACGACTTCCTTGTCGAATCGATTACCATCAGTGATTTTTCCGGACCGATAAGACTAAGGGACCTTCAAGAAAAGAGCGTACTCCTTTTTAAAAGACCGGCAACGCATCTGCAATTCCCTCCCTGGTGTTGCAGTTGTTCATGGGCGGCGGTAGTCACTTACCATCAGGTAAGCCGCATGCTCGTTTGCTTCTTTTTTTTGCTTTTGCGTTTGCTCGTTTGATCGTTGTCTCCTATAAAAAGAAACTATTGACAATAAGTATTCATTTAAATCTTCAAAGTTTGTATTTGTCTGCTACAGATACATTTCGTAATGACGTCTGTATTCTTCGGTGTCCAGATCTAGCTTGTTTAAACTTTTTTTCTTCATAACTCTTTATTTTAGTTTAGTTTTCTTCTAATTATATTTTGTTAATTTCGTTACGTTAATGGAAGACTTAAATGCAAAATTAGGCACAAGAGGGAACGGTGAGCTGAAAGTAGGGAAATTAAGAATAAGGCAACAGAACCCAAGGGGCCAGCCGTTGGCCCCTTGGGCCGATTTCATGGAGAAAGAGAGACTATTTATGATGAACCCTTTCTTCCAAAAGCGGCCCCATAGGAAGTGGACCTGGTTGAGCCCCGACGGTTCCACAAAAAATGCGAGTGACTTCATTACGACGACCAGACAACAACTGTTCAGTGATGTTTCCGTGATCGCGAGGGTGAAAGCTGGTAGCGATCACCGAATGATTAGAGGCACACTGAACCTAAACGTTAAGTTGGAGAGGTCTCGTCTAATGAAGTCAACGCTCCGTCCCCCTCGTGCTCTGTTCACATGTCCCGAAACCTTTCAGCTCGAATTACAAAACCGTTTTCAGTGCCTAGAAGACTGCAATGAAGTGGACGATATGAATGACAAACTGCCCATGCGGTCTGAGCTAAGTTCTGCAAGACCCGCCGCAGAAGAACACAAAACTCTCCGATCACATTCTGAATCTCATGGATGTTAGACTGAAGATGAAGCTACATTCTTCATTAGATTTGACAGCATACAGGCAACTGAACAGACAGATCTACAAATGCATGCGGCGGGACTTACGCAACTTCAATACAGCTTGTATTGACGAAGCGATCGAGCAGAACCAAGACTCCAAAGTCTTTGCCAGAGATGTGTCTTCTAGAAAGAGACAAATGATAAAGCTGAAGACCGAGTGTGGCAGCATCGTTTCCGGGGCACCTGAGAATTTGAGTGGGATTGAGAGGTTCTAGGGGCAGCTTTACACGTCATCGTTGGAGCCGAACGCAAGTGTGAGTAACGATCCAAAAGCGAGTCTTATCCAACACTATTCCGAAGATATCCCGGACGTCAGTCTGAGCGAGATTAGAATGGCTCTCCAGCACCTTAGAAACGGCAAGGCCTTAGGCTAGGATGGAATTACAGCGGAGCTACTGGAAGCGGGCGAAAAACCGGTACTTGAAGTCCTTCAGAAGATCTTTAATTCCGTCCTCAATGGTGGCATTACACCGGAGGCGTGGAGCAGAGATGCGGTGGTCTTGTTCTTCAAGAAAGTTGACAACGCTCTCTTGAAGAACTACAGACCGATTTCCCTTCTGAGCCGCGTCTACGTGCAGTTTTCAAGAGTGATTACGAATCGTCTCGCGCGCAGAATTGACGACTTCCAGCCTCCCGAACAAGCCGGTTTCCGAAAGGGCTTTATCACCATAGACCACATACATACCATTCGGCAAATTGTACTGAAGTCCAAAGAGAACAATTTGCCACTATGTCTGGCGTATGTGGACTATGAGAAAGCCCTTGATTCCGTCGAAATTTGGGCGGTGCTGCAGTCCCTTCAGCGGTGCCAAGTTGACTGTCGGTATATTGAAGTACTGATGTGCTTGTACAGTAGAGCTACAATCTATCTCAACCTGTCTTACACTTCTCTGCAGTTGGATAGTCATCGTAACCCTACTGTACAAACACTTCACACTCTTGGCTGTCGATATATTCATATAATATAGTTCATTAAAATACATGCAAAAAATAACAAGTGTTAAATCGAACCATGCAGAATTTTATACGTCAGAATACACGACGTTCAACTACTGATAATAAAATACAGCCATAATAGTTCCTGACGAAAACAGACATTTTCTAAGACCGAAGGTACAGAAATAAGCAATAAAAAAGGTGGAAGATGTAATTTCAAAATTTATAACTAAACTAAATAATCAGTACCAAAAATATAAAGGAGCAACTAGGTGAAGATATAACTAAAAAGAAAGAATTACTAAAGAACGTCCTTTTTGGCGAAATTCATCATTTCAGCCTTTCATAAAACCACTGCTGAACATCGGCCTCCCCCAAGGAATGCCACAAAGCACGGTCCTGAGCTACCTGCGTCCATCGACTTCCTGCATGTCTTACCAGATCGTCACTCCATCTCGTGGGGGTCGCCGTACACTTCGCCTACCGGTACGAGGCTGCCACTCAAGAGACTTTCTTCCCCATCGTTTGTCGGTTCTTCGAGCTATATAGCCGGCCCTCTACCACTTCAGCTTACTAATCCGTTGGGCTATGTCGGTTACTCTGATTATCCTCATTTCTAAGTTTATCACGCAGAGAAACTCCGAGCATAGCCCTCTCCATAGCTCGCTTGACCTTGAGCTTCCTCATACGGCCAGCAGTGAAGGACCACGTCTCAGATCCGTAAGTCATGACTGGCAACACGCACTGGTTGTACAATTTCCTTTTCAGGTTTTGAGGTATGTCTAACGAGAAGATGTGTCGTAGTTTCCCGAAGTCTGCCCAGCCGAGTTGAATCCGTCGATTGACCTCTCGGTCGAAGTTGGACTTACCTAGTCGGACTAATTGTCCTAGGTAAACATACTCGTCAACAACTTCGAGCTTAGAAATCCCAACAACTACCGGCATAGATGTGACATGGACGTTAAACATGATTTTTGTTATGTCCATGTTCATCTTAAGACCTATCCGTTGTGAGACACTATTGAGGTCATTGAGCATATTGCTATGGTCCTCCAGCGATTCTGCCATTAAGACTATATCGTCGGTAAATCGAAGGTGAGTGATGTACTTGCCATTGATGTTAGTACCGCATCCTTTCCAGGCCAGTAGCTTGAAAACATCTTCCAATGCAGCGGTGAAGAATTTCAGGGATATAACGTCAGCCTGTATTACACCTCTCTGCAGTTGGATAGGTTTCGTACTAAGATTCTGTACTCGGATAGCTATCGTAGCTCTACTGTGCAAACACTTCAGCACTTCGATATAACGACAGTCAACTTGGCACCGCTGACGGGACTGTAGCACTGCTTAAATTTCGACGGAATCAAAGGCTTTTTCATAGTCCACATATGCCAGACATAGTGGCAAATTGTACTCTTTGGACTTCTGTACAATTTGCCAAAGGGTGTGTATGTGGTCCATGGTGCTAAAGCCCTTTCGGTAACCGGCTTGTTCGGGAGGCTGGAAGTCGTCAAGTCAGCGTGCGAGACGATTAGTAAAAAGTCTCGAAAACAGTACGTAGACGCGGCTCAGAAGCGAAATCGGTCTGTAGTTCTTCAAGAGAGCGTTGTCTCCTTTCTTGAAGAACAAGACCACCGAACTTATGCTCCACGCATCCGGTGTAATGTCACCTTGGAGGACGGAATTAAAGAGCTTCTGAATAACTTCAAGTACCGTTTTTCTACCCGCTTTCAAAAGCTCCGCTGTAATTCCATCCTCGCCCGGGGACTTGCCGTTTTTAACGTGCTGGAGAGCCATTCTAATCTTACTCAGACTGACGTCCGGGATATCTTCAGAATAGTGTCGAATAAGACTCGCTATTGGATCGTTTCTTACACTTGCATGTGGCTGCAACGATGACGTGTACAGCTGCCCATAGAACCTCCCAATCTCACTCAAAATCTTAGGCGGCCCGGAAACGATGCTGCCACATTCGGTCTTCAGCTTTGTTACTTGGCTCTTTCTGGCAGACAGATCCCTGGTGAAGACTTTGGAGCCTTGGTTCCGCTCGATCGCTTCTTCAATACAAGTAGTATTGAAGTTGCGTAAGTCCCGCCGCATGCATTTAGGGATCCGTCTGTTCCGTTGCCTGTATGCTGTCAAATCTGTTTAAGAATGTAGATTCGTCTCCTCTCTAAGAGCAATAAGGTTAAGAGTGTGATTGGAAAGTTTTTGTGTGCTTCTGCGACGGGTCTTGTAAAACTTAGCTCCGACCGCATGAACATCTTCCACAAGCTTGTCGTTTATGTCGTCCTCTTCATGGCAGTATTCTAGGCACTGAAAACGATATCGTAGCTCGAGTTGAAAGGTTTCGGGACTGTGGAACAGAGCACGAGGGAGACGGAGCGTTGACTTCATTAGACGAGACCTCTCCAACTTAACGTTTAGGTTCAGTGTGCCTCTAGTCATTCGGTGATCGCTGCCGGTTTTCACCCTCGCGATCACTGAGACATCACTGAACAGTTGTCGTCTGGTCGTCATAATGAAGTCAATATCATTTTTTGTCGAACCGTCGGGGCTAGACCAGGTCCACTTCCTGTGGAGCCGCTTCTTGAAGAAAGAGTTCATCATAAAGAGTCCCTCTTTCTCCATGAAGTCGGCTAGCTGTTGGACCCTTGGGTTCCGTTGCCCTATTCCAAATTTCCCTACTTTCAGCTCACCGTTCTTTTTGTGCCTAGTTTTGCATTGAAGTCTCCCATTAACACCGTATATTGGGATTTGGAGGAATGCATGGCCCTAGAGATATATTCATACATTTCCTCCACCTCCTCATCGGGATGTGCCGAGGTTGGTGCATAAACCTGTATGACCATCAGCGATTACCGTTTGGTGATTCTGAGTATAAGGTACGCAACCCTCGTCAACACACTCCCAATCTTTACAACGTTGTTAACGAGAGACTTGTGGACGATAAATCCAACACCTCCTTGGGACAGATGGTCGCCCTCCCGATGATAGATTAAGTTGTCGGAATTGAGGATTACCGTGTCCTCTTCCTCTCTTTGGACCTCGGATAAACCTATAATATGCCAGGAAACTTGTCTATCTCTTCTTCCAGCTCCACGATCTTCTCGTCAGTCCTCAGGGTGCGTACGTTGTATGTTGCCAGGTCGAGTCGTCTTAGGTAGCAACCGAACCTCCACCGGAGATTATTAGCACCCCCTGCCCCGCTGTTATCATGGCCGCCACCGTAGCCAGGAATAACGGGGCCGCCGGGTACTGGGAGCCGTATTTTTGTAACTTATGTCATTGGGGGTATTTGCCATAGTTGCCACGCTTGGCGAGCGGGTTGGCAACCGCAGTTTTTTTTTATTATAAATTTCTGTTATCAGGAAGATGCTACTGCCCATCTCCTGCCTGTTTCCCTTTGTCGCCTTTTACGACACCCACGGGAAGGTATGGGGTAGTGGATATTCTTAACCGCCACTACACGGCTACTTTTCTTCGTTCTTGGTTCGATACTTTATACTGCTTAAACTAGTGGGAGATTACCATTGTACCTTCATTTGTTCGTATATTCTTTAACTTTTTGTCTCCATTCCCAACAGTATATAAAATCATTAACATACTGCTTGATAGCATCATCTAAACATTACTAACACTTTTCATATTCTTTTTGAGTTCTTACTACACGTTATCCTTTTTCAGAGTTGGTTTACTGTGGATTTTGCTCTTCTTTCTAAATGAAATGTGTTTGCATAATAGGAATAATAATTTTTCATATTATTTTTTTCTTTATCCGCGTGTGCTATCCGACCGACTTTAATGATTCTATTTTTATTAAATTGGACATATTTAGAGGTAGTACTAAAGGTAGTAAAATAGGGGATGAAACTTCTTGTATCCATTCTGACGGCATTCATTTTAATATTCGTAAGTGCACTCAAAAGGGCCAAAAATAGAGATATAATAAAAAGTAAAAGAAGACTTCATAGAACCATAAATAATAAAGTAATATTTGCGGTTTAACTTCTCAAGTTGGTACTAAGACATAGCATATAAAAATATTAAAGCACCGATTGTGTGTAGAGTTTAATTTTTGTAACGACTACTAAAAATAGATATTATACTAACAAAACTGTAAACCGTAGTAACAGACGTTGTCCTGTCTGTGTATTCTTATTTTCAATGCGATCGGTTAAACAGTATACAAATGGAAGTGCAGCAGCGCCATTTGGTTTTGAGTTAAAAAAAGTCGAATAACATAAGAAGTTTCTAAAGGAATAAATACATAGTTGTGTGCTAACTTTCACGGTAATCGGTCAAACGGTGTCGAAGTCGATTAATCTCAAACAGATATACCAACACCTCTATAATATATATTCCAGAAATTACATTTTATTCGAAAGCCATAAACACACAATCGTAAAAATAAAATATTTCTTATTTCATTCTCGCTGCTATCGTAAAAGGAATATACATAAATAAACTTTTACGCTTGTCAATCAGAGAGCAGACAGACTACGGGCTTCCATTGGACACTATTCTGACACACCTCTCTCGCTTCTTTCACATTCATGTGCATACATGCTCGTTGGTTAAGGGTATTACTAATTTGACATATCTTAATATCGCAGGTTTGTACGATAAACTTCCGCCTCTTGCCAACCTACCAGTCAACAAACACGTATCGTTGACTGGTAGGTTAACGTTTATGTTGCATATTTAAAACAATCTAATTAGTCCTGCAGTGAGCAGATTTTCAACAATACTAGTGGCTAATTCATTATCATCATATAAGAACATAGGACATCCACATCCATCCCTTCCCGAGTCACCTGTATTCAGCGACTTCCTGTATCTCTTTTTTATTAATTAAATAAATACTAGAAATGCTATTAAACATTCCTAATATTCCCTTTAACCACTCCTGGTAATCATAACATGCTTGTGTTAAGAGTGGTTCATGACAGTCGTCGAATGTTGGATTCGAAGCCATTACTTTTTGAATTCGCAGTCCGCACCCTGCCATTGGGCTACTGTCGCTTATTTTGTGCCAGGCCATTACTTCATCTGATAGCTATTTATGACAAAACTAAAGTTCTAAGGCATTTCGTATAAAAGATTACTCAAATGCAAGCTATTGTTGCAAAAATGCCAATAATTTTTACACTATTCACATCTATCTCGGCGTGATTCAGTACTCGCTCTGTTCTGCCAATTTTAACATGTCATAACAAATTTAAATTGTCATAACAAAAGAAAATATTTAAAACAAATTACGCATCCCAATATAATACTCTATTTATGTTATATTTATAAATCAAGAAAACATTTTTTCGAAAATTTTAAATTTATTTACCTTAAATAAGAATGATGTTAACATTACCCAAACGAATGCTAGCAGAAGTTGTCTAAAGTATCTAAACAATTAACTTCAGGCAATACCGCATAATTTGAAGTTAACACAGAGTCAACAAAACCAAACCTCGGATACTTTTAAGAGTATCGAGTATGAACTGTAGACGTAGCAATATTTGATGTTTATTAACTGAAATATTTTTTTCAAATGATCAAGTGCTTTTTAGCTCGCCCATAATAAATAAATTTATCGATAAATTCCTTACGGTTCCCTACGTTCATCAGGGAACTCGAAAATTAAAGACGATGATGGTTTGGATTTGGAAGACCAAATCTGCACGACGCACTGTATATGGGAATGACTTTTCATAGTATTAATTTATTTATTTTAAATTCTAATATTAATTAAGTTATTTAAAATCCTTAAAGCATACAATCGGCGGACCTAGGCAATTCTATTCAGTTCCCAGTTAACCTTGAGATTAGAATGAAATTGAGATTAGAAAAAGAAGGGGGTTGAGAGCTTATGCTTGCCCGTGACTCAGCCGACCCCGTGTGCTGATTTGGAAATTAAACACGCTTTGTCTTTAATCTAAGTTAATCAAATATAAAAATCTATTTTAATCTTTGAACGACATAGATTAAAGACAAGGCCGTAATGCAATTCGAATAAAACATTTTCGATTGTGTTAATCTGTTTTTGTTTTGCCGCGTATAAGGAGGTACATATTAAAAAGTTTGTTGTGTGAAAAAAAAATGTATTGAGGTGGTATGATTGTTTAATCTCTTTTGCAAATAAAACATTTTTTTTTATATAATGGCTTAATTTCATAATCCGTACAAGAAACCGGTAAAATTACATCAAGCAATTTTAAAATGAGATTGATAATATTAAAAAATAGAATTTAATATTTAGGAGTAGATTTAAATATAATAATTCATAAAGAATCGATGCGTACAAGTTTTATATATAGCTGGCATATAAAATTAAAAATATATAATTATTTACATTAGCGTCTACCGGTATCGCGCGACCTCCCGAACTGCACTTGACACTTGAAGCGTAAAAACATAAAATGGTGGGGCTCATGAGGGGTTAAGCAGATGCCATAAAAACATTTATAAAATATTAAAATAATATTATATTATGTACATACATAATATTGTATTAATATAATCAACTTAGCATCACTTTATCGTACAGAGTCAATTTTCTTCGTTCTAATCATGTTTTCTTTATGGCACGTAGAAGATTGTTAGTTGGGCAATTAACTTTGTTTTCTACTTTTTTTTTACAATATTTTTGATGTTATTATTCCTTCTCAATTCCCATAGACTCTTAAAACTATCTTCAAATAAGAATCTAAATGTAGTGTTCCTTGTCACTAATGACTAAGGTAGAATGACCACTTACCGTAAAGTAAGGTCTCCAGTTCTCTAAACTCGCCATATGTACGAAAAAGAGCTATAATTTTTTTACAAATATTGGTCCCGCTTATGGCGTTGGAATTCATAACTCCGTAGTCAGTTTCTAAAACCAGGTCAATTTAATAATATACCATTTATAGTTAATTATATATAAAAATATACTATAATAATATTTTTATACTGGTGATATAAGTAGTTGTCAAAAATAGCTAATTAAGCATTTTACGAGTTAAACGATGTAGCTTCGACATTACGCTTTATGAGTGACGCTAATTGAACTGAGGAGATTTTGTATTTAGTTGCCATCAAAGCTTCACCTTGTGCTAAATTAGTTAAGTAAAATAGGAATAATCGTGTCGCGTCGTGTAAATATGTATAAATAGCATTTATTTTTTTATTTTGTACTACAAAAATTGAAATACCACGTTTTGTTTTTCATTTTGTCATCCAACTCTGAGCTATGTTCAAAATTTCAAGGCGCTAACTCATCAGGAAATGTTCGAAATTTGAGTCGCAGAATTCCACCCGGAACAACAGACAGACAACATAAACGTGGTAAAATAAATGAAAACAATTTTAAATGTTTTCTGTTTCATTGGATAACATGTTGTAAGTATTATTTATGCACGCATGCTTGCACACACATTAAGATTATTAAGATTGTTTGAGAATTTTCCAAAAATCTTGTAATTTTTAATATCAAATTGAAGTATGGAACAACGGGGCCTCCTGATACAAGTATACATAATACCTAATTATTTCTTTTATTTACATAAACACTACACATTGAATAAAGCTACTTTAACGGATTTTTTGGGTTTGATTATATCCAGCAGATTGATTTCCAGCACCCATGGTTACCGAGGAGTGATGTAATTTACGTCCCGATGTCAGAGTTAACCTGGAGTGCCTTCAGCTTTTTAATCATTACTTTTAGTCCGATCTAACGAGGATGAACTTACTGTGTCTTGAAGTCTGCAAAACTTGAAGTATGCTTGGGCTTAATTTTAATTTTATTATTTATATGATTCCAAGCAGATGGTAGTACCCAGCCTCCTTCTCTATTGAAGTTAGCATGTTTTTTAATTTAAATAGCCTCACGTATTATCCTTGGCAGGAATCGATGTTGTTTCGCAAGGATTTGTGGTGTATCAAATCTATTACATTAGGTTTGATCTCCCGTGCCATTACATTAGATTTGATAGATAACAAATCTATCAAACCTTATGTAATGTTTTGATAATTGAAAATAAAAAAAAAATATGTTTTTATTTTTAATTTTGAATCCCATATCATCCTGCGAGTGTGGTAGACAACGCAACATGGCAACAAAGAGAAACTAATGAAACCGCCTGACAATCACGACAAATATGACAACTGTATCCCTATTAAGCAATCTATGGGGAGGCCTAAGTTTAGCAGTGAGCTTTGATGAGCTGTAATGAATGATTGAATTGATATTCAGTCATTTTTATTTTATTTTATTTTTATTTATTTATTTAAAAAGGTACACCAACAGTACATGTATACATATTATAAAAGTTACATTTTTAAAGCACAATTACTTATACATATACCTATTATAGGCGTACACAACATTGACAGGAGATGTTAAATATCAACACAATATTAATCTAAAAAATTGAAAACAATAAAATTGTAAAATTCACCAAAGCAAAACTAAAAACTTAACTGAGAACAAATGCCTGTTCAAAAAGGGCCGGCAAGTTTTCGTTTAAATTTAAACAACGAATCGTGGAAAATGTCTAATGTATCAATATTCATCTCGTTGTACTGTGCGCAACATCTGGCAAGAGGAGAATGGCGTCCAAGGTTAGTCCTTACAGAAGGCAAGGCAAAAGTTTTTTTGATAGGATGTCGGGGCATGCGAGCTGGCACCGTCAATTTAACACGTTCCAGGAGTTCACTACATTTTATTTTACCGTTGATAAGTCCGTGCAAAAACACCAAATCCTGGTCTCTTCGACGGCTACGCAACGAGTTCATTTTAAAAAAGGCAAGACGATGCTCATATGGTGACCGGTGTGACACACCCTGTGAAATAAATGCCAGATGCCTAGTGAACGCACGCTGAATACTCTCCAAGCGTTGAGAGTGAACACCATATACAGGGTTCCATGCCACACTAGCGTACTCCAAGTTACTTCGGACCAAAGCATTGTATAATATTTTATGGGTGCAATTTAAACGGAAACCCGCAGTACTTCTCCTAAGAAAACCTAGCATTTTCGAGGATTTATTTACAATATTATTAATATGTGAAGTGAATTTAAGGTGCTTGTCTACTGTTACACTTAAGTCTCTTATTTCTTCGACTTCAGTTAATGCTGAGCCGTTAATTACATAAGTGGATGGGAAATAATTTTTCTTCTTTGTAAATTTAATATGGTAGCATTTATAAACGTTCAGGGTCATAACGTTTGATTCACACCATGTCTGAATACTGATTAAGTCCTCCTGGATAAGTTTCATGACATGGGGAGAATTGACTGCCCTGTAAATTTTTAAATCATCCGCAAATAGGCTGAATTTACAATTTTTTAAGTGCATCGTTATATCGTCGATAAATATAAGAAATAATATTGGGCCTAAGTGAGAGCCCTGCGGGACTCCTGATGATGCAAAATATATATCTGACTCATAATCCCCAACAGCAACTACCTGGGGTCTCATACTGAGGTAAGACCTAAACCAGTGAAGCAAACTACCATGTATCCCTTTCATTTACAATTTCGTTAAAAGTAGTGCGTGATTTACTTTGTCAAAAGCACTGGTAAAATCCGTGTAAACAGCATCAATTTGACTTCCACTATCCACCCCCAGTGCAATTTCAGAAATAAATGAGGTCAAATTAGTCTGCGTTGAGCGGCCCTTGCGGAACCCATGCTGGTACTCGGATAGTGAAGTATCTGTGTGTCTAATAATTAGTGGATTAATCAGAGACTCTAACAATTTAGAAAAAGTAGACAAAATGGAAATCGGCCGATAGTTTTTTACGTTGCTTGTTTCCCCTTTTTTGTATACAGGTACTATTTTTGCTTTTTTCCATTCCTCGGGGAACACACCATCTCTGAGCGAACAATTAAAGATCATAGTTAACGGTTGAGACAAAAGAGATCCACAGATCTTTATTAATAGAGATTTATTCATCAAATATAAGTGCTAAAATAATTGTAAAAAATTGTCCATGATTGATGCCACAAACACACAAACACTCACGCCTGTCACCCCGACGGGTAAACAGAGACTACGGACTTCCATTTGGCGCGATCCTGACACATCTCTCTCGGCTCCTTTTTTTATTTATTTATTTGATAATAATTTGACAATATTTAAATTGATATTTTACGGCATAAACATAAGCTATACAGCTTTACCGTATACCGATGCCATCAACAAACATATAATAATTGTTATTCGTAATAATTATGTCATACATCATAATGTTGTGATGCACGCATTGTACAGTCAAGAAACCGGTTTGCTCTCGGGTCTTAGTGCGTCCTTTGCCTACCTGGCTTGACGCGTCGAGTTTGCATATACAGACTGTTCACATACTTTGATACTAATTAATGATATTAAAGATAAACTTATTTTATATTATTGATAGAGTTGTAGAATATTAATGTGTAACTTATAATATAATTTTTTTATTTTTATTTTACAATTCTTTTTTATTATAGGTTACTTAAGAAATAATTATTTAATATATTTTTGATGTTGCGTTGATTAATTTTTTCTTTTAGTTCTGATGGAAGTTTGTTTATTATATCGGGAATCATGTTTTCTAACGTTCTTTTTCCATATAGATTTATGAATTTTGGTAAAGCTAAGTTTGGCGTCTTTGACTTTCGTGTGTTAAAATTGTATTGTATTGGAATTTGTAGATTTTTATTAAAGAAATTTTCAATAAGTAATATATACTTTACTTTATTATGTACAGGTAATATTTTACAAAAATTAAAGATATTATGTTGTTGGTCTTTAAATTTGTTCATGACAGTTTTTGGTACTAAGGTTTTTAAAATACGGAGTTGTAAGGTGTTAATACGGTCTAGGTGTGTTCTGTAGGTCCTACCATAGCTAGAAAGACCATACGATATTATGGATTCTGCTAATGAGATATATAATTGTATTCTTATATTGAATGGTATTTTGTATTTTATTAAACAAAATTTGGCTAGAATTCCTCGAAGTCTGTCGCATACATGGTCAATATGCCCTTTCCAGTTAAGGTGACTATCAATGATAAGCCCAAGGTAGGTATGTTGTTCCACTACATCAATATTGACACAGCAACAGGATACGCTTGTGGTGTGTAAGCATTGGTGGCTATGAGCTATTAGTTTGGGTATATCGTCGCTTCTGTTTTTGGTACTACTGATGTACATAACTTTAGTTTTATTAAAATTAATTACTAGGCCCATATCATGCGACCATTTGGTAAACATGTTAAAGTCATCTTGCAGTTGACTCATGGTGTGCTTGATATTTTTCCCAGCTATAAATAAACATGTGTCATCTGCGTATTGATATATTTCACAATGTTTCAACGTGTTTATTAAGTTATTAACATATGTGAGATAGTGTAACGGGCCCAACACTGATCCTTGAGCCGTACCCAAAGTTACATTTACAGTTTGGCTTATTGCATCTTTTACTTTTACAACAAACTTCCTGTTTGCAAGGTAATCCTTGCACCAATTTAATAAAGGTCCTCTAACCCCACTATCATGCAAACTATTTATAAGCTTATTATGCCTGAGTGTGTCAAAAGCTTTACTGTAGTCGATAAATACTACAAATATGTGTTTCATATCGTTTAGATGTTTGTATATACTATTAGTAAATGATGATAACAACTGTGATGTGTTCTTATGAGGCTGAAATCCATATTGTTTTATTTGTAGTATTTTGTTGTTGCCATAAAACTCATAAATTTGTTTACAAATATATTTTTCAGCAATTTTATCAATTGTCGGAAGAATAGTTATTGGCCTATAGTTTTCGTATTCCGATGTTCCACCTTTTTTGTATATCGGTCTGACAATACCGATTTTTAATCCATTGGGATAGTTACTCATCTTAATACTTGCATTAAGGAGATTAGCAATGGCTATACTAATTTTTTTGCAAATATTTTTTATGTCTATGGCTCTAATGCCATCAAAACCAGGAGCTTTGTAACTATTTAATGCATTAATAATTTTTTCTACAGAGTTGGAATCAGACGCCTTAAATCTCATAGATAAATCAGCAGACCTTCTGTAGGCTGATTCATCAAGCAAATGTTTAGGGCAATTGGGAATTATTTTATGGACACTTTTTTCAAATGTGGTAGCAAATGAATTTGCAATGTCTTTGTCAGTTGTGTTTTTGTCTTTAAATGCCTTTATTAATGTCTCATCTATACATGATTTAATTCTACGTGTTATTTTATTTAGTATTTGCCATAAGTGCCTAGGGTTATTTTTACTGTTTATAATTTAAGCTCTTAATTTATTGTTTTTGGTCTTATTTATTAATTTATTAGTATAATTTCTTGATTTATTATATTCTTTCCTTAAAGTCATATTGCCGGTATCCTTTATCCACCGTGTAAATAATTTATCCCTATGTGTACATGCATTTATAATTTTTTTATTTATCCAATCATTAGTTATTCGTTTTATATTAGGTTGTATTTTTATTTGAAATTTAGATTTTTCATAGCATTGTGTAAAATTACTCTGTATAAATTTAAATATCGCTGAGGGACATGTCATGTCATTAGTTTTTTCCCAATTAATATCATTTAATGATGTTATGAGATTAGTATTATTGATGCAGGTCTTAAACTTAGGCACAGCCTGTATATGCGGCCCGACGCATGCAAGCATCACTGCGCGATGATCCGCCAGTGTTGTTCCAATAGCTGCAGTGAAAAGGTCCTGGCTGAGGGATCTAGCATATATATGATCTATACATGATTTCGTCAGTATTCCATCGGATAGTTCTATTCTTGTATATTCTGTGATCCCACATACAAGACCCAAGCTATGCAGCGAGTTGTTGTACCTATGCTTAATTGGAGTGTCCGATTTTAAGTCAATGTTAATATCACCCAGTAAATATAAATCGTTGTTGCTGCAGTGACTCTTAAGTGTATTAAATAGCTCGTCAATAAAAAGATTTTTACTCGTACTAGGAGGGCGGTACACTGCGCAAATATCCGCGGAATAACAGAACGGAGTGGTGACTGTGCATATGAGACTTTCACAAAATTTTGCTTTATATTTTTTAGTTTTATATTTATGTTTATTGCTAATGTAGATGATAATGCCACCACTCCGACGTGCTACCCGCAGGTCCGTTATCATTTGATATCCATTAATATGATACAAACTACTGATGTTATCTGAGATATTTGCCTCTGTTAATATTATTACGTCTAATCATTTTCAACAACTAGATATACATTGTTCTAGATAGGAGAAGTTTTTTATGGTAGAACGGATATTAATGTGCATACATAATAGGTTAATATTTTGATTTTTATGTAGATAATTACAAAATTGATTTGCGTTTACACAGTTTGCGAATTCTTTAATTTCGTAGTCGATAGGTTCCATACCTTTTTTTTTTTGTAACAAATAGGTTATCAGAGATCAATAGAAAATGAATATACGAATAATAATATAAAATAAAAACAAAATATGTATAAAAAATAATATAAAAAAAAATCCTAAATAAAATGAAATATTTCCCAACTTGTTTTTAGCTAGTAAATTTATGTCGTCCAAGCTTCTTAGAATGAAAACTTTACCTTTATCTTCTTTGCATGCCTTAATCAAACCCTTTTTGAACCAAACGTATTTGAAATTCTGCTTAATTTTTAGCTCTTGTTTTGCATACTAGAAAACTTTCTTGTTGTGCTGTGTCATTTTTTCCCTTATATACACGAAATTGCTGTTTTTATTTTCTCTTGGATGAATGTCTGCTACAATAATCCTGGTACTCTTTGCGGCCGCTATCCATATATCCAACACACTTTCCTCTTTTAGCTCCACTTGTATATTTCCATTCTGATCGTTTTTTCCTTTTAATCTGTATGCTTTTGTAAAACTTTCCTTAGGTATGTTTAGCTTTTCAGCCACATTATCAACCAGTTGCTTTACATCCTCATCTTTGTGTAGTGGTATATTTGCTATTTCAATGCATTTAGACAATTTACTTTGCTCCACTTCCTGTAATTTTTGTTCTAATGCACCTACTCTCGTTTCCAGATTGTTGTTTTTGTTGGTAAGTTCGATATTCTTTCTCTCTAGATTTTTTATAGTTTGCTTGAATGCCTCAATAGACATCATCACCTCATCCAATTTAGAACTATGAAATTGAAGTGAGTCGTTGACATCTTTTAATTCCTTCTTTATTGTTTTTTTTTACTTCTTTTGATATATCCTTTAATAGAGTCTTTGCATCAAATTGCACGTGTCTATCAATATCATCTTCATCATCATCCTCTGGAATCACTATTGATGAATTTCGTCTGGAGGTCTCTTGCAAACATTCTTGACATGTCCATCCTAATCCGGGTGCAGCAGTTTTAAGTGCGGTAAGCTGTTTGTTTGTTAGACCTGTACACTTGGCACTTAAGTGCACTAGGCGCTCACATGTACCACATTCTACTCCTGGATAACTTTTGGATATAGTTTTATTACAATTATCACATTTAGTTGACATGGTGGGTAGTAAGTATAAAAAGCTGACTGTTACGAAAAAACGATAGGTGTGCCGCGTACAACGTTTCGTCGACATTTTTACATCCATATGTCGGTTAAGGGTACTCCTAATCTGGCCCATTTCCAATATATCGCCGATTTGGTCGATAAACCTTCGTCTAGGGCTACCCTTCCCGCTCTGCCGTTCACTTGTGCAAGATAAATTTGCTTTGTCACTCTTTCCTCGTTCATTCTTTCTACATGACAAAACCACCGAGGCATTCCTTTCTTAATCCTGGTCACAACGTCATTTTTCAAATCGCACTTTTGTCTTATCACGCTATTACTCACCCTGTCATCCAGATTCAGCCATAGTATACTGCTTAATGACCGCATTTCTACAGCATTTATTTTACTCTCGTGCTTCTTCTGCAAGACCCAACTTTCACTACCATACATTAAAGTAGGGACTAACACAGCATTATGAGTTGCCAAATGTGCCTTATTTGACACATTCTGACTCTTTATATTATCATATAGATCCCCTTTCACTCTATTCCATGCGTTCACACGTCGTATTCTTATCATATCTACCATCCCTGATAGATGGATGCCCTGCAAATAAATTTTAATAATTTTCAAATAATGTAACGACGGGTTACTCTGTGATTAATTACAGTAGTTAATTATATTTCACATATAAAAATAAAGTATATTAACAATATAAATACAGCTGGGCACAGTCAAACCCGGGGGCTCTTGTTTTTATCGTGTCATCATTTTTATCGTGGAAAAGTTTTGGACTGGACGGACATATCTCACTGTAGAGAAAAAAGAAATGTTACACCGGACTTATAACGGCTTAAACCCTACGATGGTCACCATCAATGTAGACAAGCGGTGGATCTCCGTTCGGAATGCAACCAGGGCTCTCTCCACCATCGCAGTGTTACAGATTGTCTCGAGGGCACTTTCTGGGTCACTGTTCTTGGGGGTTACATTACAAGGCGTTTGTGGTCCCCAGTCTATCTTTAATGCTCGCAACCCCAGAGGATCTGGTAGGAATTGACCATTTACCAACTTTACTCGAATCGCCAACAACGTCTGTACGTGCTGCATGCGGATAATTAATGGACAAGGCCCTGCCAAAAATGGTTAGAAATACCTTCCAAATTTAACAGGATCGTGATGGTAAACACATCTAGTCCGAGGATATCATCAAAATTTGAAGAAAGCTCGGATAACAATGACATTTTATCCATATTAATATTATAAATGCGACAGTGTGTTTGCTTGTTTGTTTGTCCTTCTTTCTAGACGCAACAGAGCGTCGGCATGGCATGAATTTTTGTATGGGGATAGTTCGGTGGCTGTAGAGTGACATAGGTTACTTTTCCCGCGGAAAAACGTCACATTCCCATGGGAAAATAGAATATGTTGCAAAAGTTTGTCCTTCTTTCACGTCGCAACAGAGCGTCGGCATAGCATGAATTTTGGTATGGCTATAGTTCAGTGGCTGTAGAGTGACATAGGCGACGTGAAAGAAGGACAAACTTTTGAAACATATTCTATTTTCCCACGGGAATGAGGCTGTAGAGTGACATAGGCTACGTTTTCCGCGGAAAAACATCTCATTCCCGCTCCCCTGGTAAATATTCTATTTTCCCACGGGAATGAGATGTTTTTCCGCGGAAAAAGTAGCCTATGTCACTCTACAGCCTCATTCCCGTGGGAAAATAGAATATGTTTCAAAAGTTTGTCCTTCTTTCACGTCGCAACAGAGCGTCGGCATGGCATGAATTTTGGTATGGGGATAGTTCGGTGGCTGTAGAGTGACATATGCTACTTTTTCAGCGGAAAAACATATCATTCCTGTGGTAAAATCGAATATGTTGCAAAATTAAATTCAGCTAGGTGGCACCATCGTGATTCTACGAGACGGACGACGGTACGATGGACGAACACAGAAGGTCAGAATATCTGGTTTATTATGTATTTTTACCAAAATTAAGATAAAAGAAAAAAAACGTAAGTCTAGCCTTTCAAAAGAATCTTTTCCAAGACAAGAGAAAAGATTAGCTCGATCGCTAGAATCTTTAGAAGATGCTGAACTGAGAAGGCAAGAACAAGCAGAGCGTCAGGCTACTTTAAGAGCTTCCGAAGCACCTTCTCAAAGTCAGGAAAGGCGTCTTGAACAGGCAGAGCGTCAAGCTAATTTAAGAGCTTCTGAGACACCTTCTCAAAGTCAGGAAAGGCGTCTTGAACAGGCAGAGCGTCAAGCGACTTTAAGAGCTACTGAAACACCTGCTCAAAGTCAGCAAAGGCGTCTTGAACAGGCAGAGCGTGAAGCTCCTTTAAGAGCTACTGAAACACCTGATCAAAGTCAGCAAAGGCATCTTGAACAAAGAGAGCGTCAATCTACTTTAATAGCTACTGAAACACTTGCTCAAAGTCAGCAAAGGCTATTCGAACAAGCGGAACGTCAGACCGTCTTAAGAGCCGCGGAAACACGTGATGAAACTTAACACAGACTCATTGAGCAAGCTCAACGTTAATCTACTATAAGGGCATCTGAAACACTAGAACAGACACAGGCGCGAAGAGATGCAAATGCACAGCTCCAAGCTGAACGTCGACAAAATTTTCAAAGAAACAATTAGTCGGTTTTCAATGACGCAGCATTCAATTATGATCCGTTGATTGATTATAAAAATCACAGGTTAGTAGTTATCGGACTGATGAACAAGGCGTGTTGATTTTGCAGCGCTTTAAAATGGAAAGATGAGACCACAGGCATGTGCTGTTCCAATGGCAAAGTGCCTATTCCGTTACTTGGGGAACCAGAAAAACCTTTGAAAACTCTCTTTTTATATGATGCTAGTAAGTCACGGCGCTTTTTAAACAGGATCCGGAAATATAACTCATGCTTTCAAATGACGTCCTTCGGAGTTGACCATGAAATAATAATGCCGGAATTTTCGCCTACATTTACGGTGCAAGGGCAAATTTATCATAGAATAGGTTCACTTTTTCCAGCTAAAAACGAACAGCACAAATTTTTACAAGTATATTTTATGGGTGACGAAGAAATTGAGGTAGACCGTCGCTGCCAATTCATCCAGGGAGTTGAGAGAGACACAGTATTTAAAATTCAAAGTATTCTTGCATGAACGTAACATTTTAGTCAAAACATTTAAAACTGCTTTAGAAAACTTACCTGAAGAGGATTATAAAGTCGTCATTCACTCAGATTGGACCCGTCGAGGAGAGCATGAAAGGCGCTACAATGCACCTTTAATAAACGAAATAGCAGCCGTAATTAGTGGTGATCAATTTTCTTCACGAGACATTGTCTTTCGAGCACGTGATGATACGTTGCAACGGGTAGCCGATACACACAAGTTTAATGACGCTATGCAATACCCATTGATTTATTGCAAATGACAAGAAGGTTATCGTTTTCAAATTCCACTCATTAACCCGGTCACAAAGGAGCCTACTCCGAACAAAAAAGTATCATGTATGGATTTTTATGCGTATCATATGATGTTGCGAGAAAATGATTTTAACCTCTTAGCCTGGTGTAGACAATTATTTCATCAATTTTTGGTAGACATGTATGTGAAGGTAGAAAGTGAATGCCTCCGTTATATATCTTTAAATAAAAAAGCTGCCCGTTGAGAATTATATACATTTACAAGATACAGTTTCTAACGACGCAAATGTAAACCCCAGAGATTTCGGTAAAAAAGTAATTCTGCCCTCATCATTCGTTAACAGTCCCCGCTACCTACACGAGTACACACAAGACGCATTTGCCTATGTACGAACTTACGGAAGACCTGATCTTTTTGTTGCTTCCCACATCTTGCAATCCCACATGGGAAGAAATAACCGAGGAGCTAATGCCGGGCCAAAAAGTACTGACAGACACGATTTAGTTGCTAGAGTATTTAGATTAAAAGTACAAAAATTAATGTATGTAATTAACAAAGGGAAAATTTTCGGAGAGGTGCAGTGCTTCATGTATTCAATTGAATTGCAAAAAAGAGGATTACCGGATGCCCACATTCTAATATGTCTTAAAGAGAAGTTGCGGCCCAGCCAAATAGACGACATAATAAGCGCCGAGATTCCGGATCCTGAGCAAGATAAAGAATTGTATGATACCATCGTTCGAAATATGATTCGCGGTCCATGTGGAGCACAAAATTTAATATGGCCATGTATGAAAGCAGGAAAATGTACAAAGAAATTCGCTGTTATATTTTTTTATAGTTTAAGTAAAACGTCACGTATGCTAAGACTTCTTTATTGCCTTGTTAACACCATACATGATATTGCAATTATTATAACGAGGGTAGTCTCTCTTAACTTTTACAACATTATACTTCTTATTTATTAGTGACTATCTACAACATTCCCTAAACAGCTATTAAAAGAAACAGTGCACAATGACAATGGCTACCCTTAATACAGACGCAGAGCTCCCGAAGATGGTGGCAGGAAAGTTACAATCAAATCTAGCTCTGGAGCGTTCGAAACCTTAGATAACAGCTGGATTGTCCCGTATTCACCCATTCTATGTAAAATGTTTAATGCCCACATTATTGTAGAAGCATAAAGCTCTGTCTGCGCAATCAAGTATATCTGTAAGTACATAAATAAAGGAAGCGACCAAGCAATATTTAATCTCAGGAGTGAAGGTGAGGCAAATCCCGTTAATGAAGTACAGACCTTTCAAGCAGGGCGTTATGTCGGCAGTAACGAGGCAGCGTGGCGTCTCCTTGGCTTCCCTTTACACGAAAGGCACCCAACAGTTACTCACCTTGCTGTGCACATAGAAAATGGAGAGCGTGTATATTTCACCGAAAGAAATTTCTAAGAAAAAAATTGCATCACCGCCAAAAACTACACTAACAGCCTTCTTTCAACTTTGTCAAACCGAACCCTTTGCAAAAACGTTGTTATATTCTGAAGTCCCCCGCTATTATACTTGAAACACATCTAGGAAGGAGTGGAAACGCCGTATTCAAGGCACGGCTGTTGCAAATTGGCCCGCCGTAAAGTCATCAAATGCCCTTGGTCGTGTGTATACCATCCATGTAACTAATTTTGAATGTTTCTGTTTACGATTGCTGCTGCACCATGTTCGGGGTCCTACAGGATATAAAGACCTTAAAACTGGCAACGGTCAGGAATGCGCAACTTATAGAGAAGCATGTGAAGCTCTGCATCTTTTAGAAAACGATAATCACTGGGATGAAACCATGGAGGAAGCTGTGCAGTGCCAGTCACCAGCCAAAATTAGGGATCTTTATGCAACTCGCATATCATTTTGCGGGCTATCTAATGCACATGAATTGTGGGACAAATATAAAGAGTACATAGCGGAAGATATTTTGCGAAGGTTACAGCAGACACACGCGAACATGACATACAATGAACACATTTATAACGAAGCACTTGGAAAAGAACCACCGAAAATGAAATAAGTGATGAAATTATACGTGAAACAAACTACGATATTCCAGCTTTGCAGCAGCAAGTAGCCGAATTTGTACCCCGCTTGCTTCCTGAACAAAACTGAGTTTTTGACAAAATATTAGGACAAATTGAATCTGGAAATGGTGTACTTTTCTTTATATATGCCCCTGGAGGAACTGGGAAGACATTTTTGTTAAATTTATTATTAGAGCAAGTACGGAAAGATAAAAACATTGCTGTGGCCGTAGCTTCCTCCGGTATAGCCGCCACGCTGCTAAGCGAGGGCTGCACTGCACATTCTATTTTAAAACTCCCTCTAAACATAGCCCAGGAAGAATCGCCGATCTGCAAAAATAGTGCACGAGGTATAATCCTACGACAATACAAACTTTTAGTGTGGGACAAAAGTACAATGTCGTATAAAAAAGCTGTAGAAGCACTAAATCGAGCGCTCCAGGATTTGCGCAGCAATACCGATGTAATGGGAAGAATGGTGGTTTTACTGGCAGGTGACTTTAGCCAAACTTTACTTGTTATTGAAAAGGGCACACCTGCAGATGAAATTAAAGCATGCCTCAAGTCGTCTATTTTATGGAACAAGGTGACAAAATTCAGTTTAACTACGAATATGAGAGTGCATTTGTATAATGATATCAATGCTGGAAACTATGCTGACACACTATTAAAAATTGGCGATGGGCGGTTGGAAACAGATGCTGAGGGCTGCGTTAAATTGAAGAGAGATTTTTGTAATTTAGTACAGAGTCATTCCAATTTAATTGCGAGCGTTTATTCAGATTTAATGAACAACATGCATGAAGACAAATGGTTACGTGAAAGGGCGATCCTTGCACCAAAAAATGAGAGCATTAACAAAATAAATTCAGATATATTGAGCGAAGTAGCAGGAGAAATATTAGAGTATTTCTCAGTAGACACAGTTATGGACACAAAACAGAGCACTTGATATCCCGTAGAGTTTCTAAATTCTCTAGAGTAGTTAGGTGTGCCCTCACATAAGCTTCAATTAAAATAAGGCGTCCCAGTCATGCAAATGCAAAATTTAGATGCTCCTCGGTTATGTAACGGGACAAGGCTGCGTGTGACACATCTTGGACGGAACATAATTGGTGCTACAATTTTGACAGGCGTAGGAAAAGGTGAAAATGATATTATACCACGGATCCCTATAATTCCCACAGATCTTCCTTTTCAATTCAAAGGGTTGCAGTTCCCTATTAAGCTCAGTTTTGCAATGACAATTAATAAAGTGCAAGGGAAAACGTTACAGGTAGCAGGGGTCAACTTAGAAAAACCGTGCTTCTCTCATGGTCAGCTGTATGTAGCATGTTCGCGTGTGTCAAATGCTCAGAATCTCCACATTCTTTCTCCGAATGGAAAAACATATAACATTGTGTACAGTACCGTCTTAAAATAGTGTTCAGTTAGTTTTTTTTCCAAAATTCCCACAATCAATTAATCAGAATTCCCACAGATCTTCTCTTTCAATTCAAAATTTCCTATTTAGCTCAATTTCATTTCAATTCCAAATGCTGCACCTCTGACGGACCTATTAAGCTCAGTTTGGGCGGTTCTGCAGCCCCTTCAGCGATGCCAAGTTGACTGTCGGTATATTGAAGTGCTGAAGTGCTTGTACAGTAGGGCTACGATGGCTTTCCGAGTACAGAACCAGAGTACGAAACCTATCCAATTATAGAGAGGTGTAAGACAGGGTGACGTTATATCCCCGAAACTCTTCACCGCTGCATTGGAAGACGTTTTCAAGCTTCTTGACTTAAAAGGATACGCTATGAACATCAATAGCGAGTACATTACTCACCTTCGATTTGCCGACGATATAATCCTTATGACAGAATCGCTGGAGGACCTAAGTACTATGCTCAATGACCTCAATAGTGTCTCCCAACGGATAGGTCTTAAGATGAACATGGATAAAACAAAAATCATGTTTAACGTCCATGTCACACCTATGCCGGTAGTTGTTGAGAGCACTAAGCTCGAAGCTGTTGACGAGTATGTTTACCTGGGACAAATAGTCCGACTAGGTAAGTCCAACTTCGACCGAGAGGTCAATCGACGGATTTAACTCGATTGGGCAGCGTTCGGGAAATTACGGCACATGTTCTCGTCAGGTATACCTCAAAACTTGAAAACGAGACTGTACAACCAGTGCGTGTTGTCAGTGATAACGTATGGAACTGAGACGTGGTCCTTCAGTGTTCGCCGGGTGAGGAAGCTCAAGGTTGCTCAGCGAGCTATGGAGAGGGCTATGCTCGGAGTTTCCCTGCGTGATAAACTTAGAAATGAGGATATCCGCAGTAGAACCAGAGTGATCGACATAGCCCAACGGATTAGTAAGCTGAAGTGGCAATGGGCCAGCCATATAGCTTGAAGAACCGACAACCGATGGGGAAGAAAGGTTCTTGAGTTGCAACCTCGTACCGGCGGACGAAGTGTAGGGCGTCCCCCGACTAGATGGAGTGACGACCTGGTATGATATGCAGGAAGTCGATGGATGCAGGTGGCTCAGGACCGTGCTTTGTGGCATTCCTTGGGAGAAGCCTATGTTCAGCAGGGGACTTGTGAAGGGCTGTAGTGGTGATGATGATGATAGATAGATGCTACCTTTCCCTCTCAACTAATTTTACGTATGAATGTCTGCCATTGTTCTTTGTATGGAAAAAAAAATAGTTTTATTTGTTTTTAAAAGCTGGTCCAAATACTCTTAATTTAAAATAATAATTTTCTTTTTATTAAAAATCTTACCCTAAAGATATTAAAACGAGGGTTAAAAAATAGTTTGTGCTATAACAGGCTCTCACAACCGCTGGACTAAGAGGCGCATTATTAAGACAATTTTAAAACTAAGAAAGGATTTTAGGAAATTCAAACCATTATAGAGTGAAACAGGCTGTTACTGACTGAAAGCGCCTTTTTATTATAAGGAGTGATTTTATAATTTAATAAAGATAAATTATTAAAATATTTTTGTAACTTGAAAATTGATGCAAATATTTTAGACTAGCTTTTACCCGCGATTTCTTCTTCATAAGCAAATAAATTGTTAACTAAATAAGAAAGTAAATATTCATGTAAAAAATCGAGTATGTAGTCATGTTAATATTTAAATAAATAGTCTAGTAGATAATCAATTATTATCAAGTGAGATGTTAAGCTCATAATTAGATAATTAGTCAACTAAATAATTAAGTAAATATTTAATTAAAAAAGCAAGAAAATAATCATGTACCCAAGATGTGACTAGTCAATTAAGTAAGCAAGTATGTAGTAAAGGTAGTAATCAAGTAAATATTTAAAGCAACTGCTAAAAAAATAGCTAAATAAATAATTTATTAATTTATTAAATTAGCAAGGAAATAAGAAATAATACAACAAGCAAAATAAGCAAGTAAATAGTCTCGTAAATTATCATGTAAATAAGCAAGTTATTTGACAAGTAAAATAAAGTAAATACGAAATGAAGCCATGGATTATGCTATGCAGTCACCACGCGGCACTATAAATTTGTATTAACAATTATGTAAATAAGGTAGTGTCGACGCCAGATAGTCGATAGTCGACCCTATTGCATTTATTATAAGGTGCTAAATATTATATTTATTGTATAAAGCCATACATTGTCGTACATACAACCAATCACACTACACGAATACTCACCACATCATTACAAAAAATGGCGACCGTGACACGACCATTTTTTGTTGGCGGTTAACAAAAGAACGAAATCGTAGATCTTCTAAAAGATTTATTCGTCTTAACTAACAGATTAACTATATTATTCTTGATGTTGTGCTAGTGTCTTGTTTGGTTGGAAATAAAATGGGAATGTGAGAACGAATATGAGTGTCGGGTGTGGGGAATGACGTGGTGAGTATTTGTGTAGTGTGATTAATTGAATGTACGATAACGACAGCATTTTATTGAGCGCTTTATAATAAATTCAATAGGGTCGACTGTGAAATATCAAAATGGTCGTATGTTTCGAAGTGGTATCCGCAGATAAAATTCAGGCCGCGCCTAAACATTTTGAGAACAAGCCATTAAGAGTAAGAAGCGAAGAGAAGTAATCAAATTCAATTTTCATTCAAATCAAATTTTCTGATTCAATCTTTGAAGGATATAATCAGAAAATAATATTATTTTATTATAACCAGTGTAAAACATCACTTCTTAACTCGGGCAGAAAGCAGTGGCCACAGGGGAGTTGGTTGGCTTTTCGGGCTTTTCTCAGCAGAGGCAGGTTGCTTATTCGTAGTGTCAGCGAAAATAGAAAGATCCTCCTCACAATCTATATGATGAAGTGTTCCGACCTGTGCCTTAATAAAAGTATTGCCATTTGTGTTCCAACAGTTGCGTATACCCAGACTTTGGCGCAAGTAGGAAGAGAGACTGTCGCTGGTGAACTAATAATTCGGATACGATAACAGACGTACCCTTAAAAACCCACCTTTTTTCTCCAAACAGCCCATCTAAGTAAAGGATCAGAGAAGCGTACTAATATGAGGCAACACTTGCCGTCAGTGATTTTACCAAGACAATAACATTCTTTCAGGGCATCACTAGTAAAATTTTGAAGCTCAAGCTTATTTGCGAAAAGTTCAACAAAATAATCAGAGAGGCTCCCAACAATATCTTCTGGTACACCGTGAAGAAAGAGATACGGTGCGTCATCTCAACTATTTTAATAGATTTTGCACACTCGGATATTTTTTGCCGAAGTTAACTTATTATACTCCAGACTTGAGTTTTGCACTCCTGAAATTCCTCTTGAAGACTTAAAGCGGTGGTGCTTGCCAATGCTATTGATGATTTGAGTAGGGATTCAAAATCGGATAATTTCTCCAACAATTTATCTTCAATGGTTAGCTGATTTTCCAACACCATGTCGTAGGATGTCCTTTTAGAGTGCAGTGAAAAGTGACGAGGTAAATTGTTACCAACGCAAAATTACGACGTTAAATTGTACACCTTATATTTCAGTGAACTAAACTGTAAGTTAACTAAAGTTATATGTAAAACAGAGAACTAAATGTGCTTAAATATAATTTTAATTCAGATTAAACTTAGGAGCACAATGTCCACTTTTTCTACACCTACCGCGAAAAAAAATTGTCACCATACAAAAAGAGAGCTGGCTTAATAATAGTCTGTGAAGTATGATAATCCTCAAAGGTTAGCCTTATTATCGTTTGGAGTTGGTGGTTTGTTTCCAGTCTGCAGTAGTAATTTATAAAACTCTCTTCAAACTTATTTGAAGACGTTTTTATTTCTTTGCCTTTGTACTGTTTTCACGTGTGTCATGTTACTTCACCTTTAATTCAATCTACAAATTCCGCTGATTTTTAAATTTTAATAATATCTTATAGTGGAAACTAAAAAAGGGAATTTCCGCAACGTTCGCAAATCGAATTCAGGAGAGACAAATATTTTCTTATATTTTCTCCTCCATATTCAATGAGACGAATTTTGCGTGGCATCTACTCAGACCAATACAGAATATCTCATTTGAAAGCGTAGTAGGTATTTTTTTTAATTTTCTTAAAAAATACAAATTCAAGATTATCAGCAACTTATAAGTTAGTCTCAAATCCTAAAAACTATTTTTAAGGTGAATAGCAAAACGGATCAAATCCATAACTCATCATCATAAAAATCTAGCTTACTAGTAGCTTAATGGTTACGGATGCGGAATGTAAACTCGAAAAGTCGTGGGTTAGGAACTTCCATTCGACTTCCGCATAAAAATACTTCTAAAGCTATTAACATTACTCATGTAAATATTACAAGTAATGTAAATAGCATTATAGGTATTTTTATTAAAAAATATAAAATATCATTTCAGACCTTTACAAGTCAGCTGGTAGCAAAGGGGGCAATTTAAATACCAAGGAATATCATAAAACATTGTCCCGAGTAACAACCCATGATAAATCGTTAAAAATATTCATAATATTAAGAAAATAAGTTTTGTATGTTTGGAATTTGTAGGATAGTTTTCTTACTTTTCAGTAGCTTTTTTTTTAAAGTTAGGTAGGATTAATATTATAACAAGAGATTAAATAAAAAAGCAAAAATGGGCTGTTAAATGTTATTTCTCAGAAATAAAAAGAACGTAGAGTCGAAAGGAAATTCAATTTAAAAATGCATAGGAATGCTTTTCTGTAACCTTGTGAATGTTCACCAAGAAGTTTATTACTTGAGGGGCTCGTTAAAATTTTACTGCATGAACACTGCGTATTCATTCAAGATAGAGTATATAACACATAAAAACACCTAATATTACATGACAGATAGCAGTGAAGACTAAATAAAACTAAACTTGATCTCATATTAAATATTAGATAAAGTTTAATTTTCTGCCGACTTCCAAAAAGGAGACGGTACTCAATTCGAGTGTATGTTTTTTTTTTATGTGTGTTACCTCATAACTTTGTACTAGGCGAACCGATTTCCATGATTCTTTTTTTATATGAAAGCTGATAGTTCTCGTGTGGTCCCATATTAATTTGGTCATGACAGTCAATCAGTCAGACCAATGGTTATTGAGTTATTCTTAAATAACCTATATTGAAAGCGCTTATATTGGAGTCGGCTGTACAAAATTTTTAATTTTAAATTATATATAAATGCCAAATACTTTTTCTACCGCGAAATAGCATTGCTGTGTGCTAGTCTGAAGAGTATATATAGAAAGCCAGCATTACTTCAGGCTGTGAGGCATTGTTTGAAGTTACCTGCAGGTGTACATGGACCGCAGTAGCCCTTACCATCAGGTGGACTGTAAGTTCGTTTGTCGTTTACAATTTTTTTTCTCTTCTGCCAGTCAGTAAAATAGTCCATTATTGGATCGACTATTGTAACGAAGTTCCTTCTAGCACGGTACAAATTTGACGGATGTGGGCTAGGGGACATAAAGTGTAAGATTTGTTCCGCCATGACCCCCTTTCTAGTGCAGACGAGATGGAATAATATGGAGCTTTAGCAGTGGTAGAGCCACGCGGCAGCTATTGCTGTCACACGGGTCGCCTTGAACCGGTGTGGTACCACGACCTCACAAAATACGAGCGTGAAGTAGAGGTTTACCCCTATGTCTCGTTTGGCGAGTGCAAGTGGCCGGAAGCCCGTCCCCCCCCCCCCTTATCAACATTTTAGTGGAATTAAACGAAAGACTACCCTAAAAGGGCACCAGGACCACAGGAGAATCCCTCGCTGAGCATTCACGACCAAGCTATTCCACTCCTGAGCTTGTGTGCTTAGGCTGTCCTGCGTTTTCTGGAGGGAGGGGGGGGGGGGCAAACATTCCGCTCGCGATTAATACTGCTCGGGGCAAGCGTAGCAATAAGACCAAGGCGACCCCTGTCACGCTATCCGTGAATTTTTGCAACATCAGGGAACTTCATTCTAGCCTTAACGCTGTCCACTACCATCTAGAGATGGCCATGCCGGCCTTACTATTTTTAAACGAGACTCAGGTATTCTCTCTGGCTGATACTTCATATCTCTCCTACCCAGGATACAAATTAGAACACTCCTTTTTGCCCCGGGCTTGAGTTTGAGTATACGTCAGAGAGGACATCTTTCATCGTTTTCAATGCCTCGGTAGTCTTGAAGATACGGACCTGTCCATCTTATGGCTGCGCGTAGACAGCGACGACCATCTCCGAATCTACGGGTGCCTCATAGGTCCCATAGTGATAATGCCGAAACAGACCGACTCATCCACCACGTCCAAATAGCTACAGATTCCTTGTTACGGTAGATTCCATCCGCAGAGATCGTGATCCTCGGTGATTTCTATGCCCACCACGCTGAATGGCTCGGTTCATTTTCAACCGATCACGCGGGGAGATATGTTTATGAATTTTCTTTGGCATATGGTCTTACACAGCTAGTTACTTCGCCTACGCAGATTCCAGACGTGGAGGATCATGCATTTTCCCTGTTGGACCTGCTGCTGGCTTCTCAGCCGGACGGATATCAGGTTTCTGTCGACGCTCCCTTAGGTTTATCGAACCATTGTTTTGTCCAGGATGTGGTGCTACCCACACTAATGTCGCGGTTGCATTCTGCAGGCTGCCATCGTATTTGGCACTATAGGTCAGCCGATTATAATACGATGCGGTCTTTCTTTGCATCCTACTCTTGAAGACGGTTTTGCTTCTCGCCGGAAGATCACAACATTGTTGCTGATTCTGTTACTAATGTGGTACTTCAGGGTATGGATCTTTTTATTTCATCCTCTGTGGTGCCCGTTGGAGGCAGATCCTAGCCATGTTATGGTCGCTCCTGTAAATAGCATCACGATATAAGCAGGGGTGTTACCGGTCCTCGGCTGACAAATCAACGTCTCTGTATGTAAACACTAGCGCTCTTAAAAAGAAGTATAAATTCGACTCCAGGACCTTCAACAGAGTCATTGCCAAGGCAAGGTTTAAGCACATCGGCAGAATTGGCGAGTAGCTTGTTAACCTTCCTTCGGGAACCCGTGAATTCTAGTCTCACGCCAAGGCTGTCCAAGGAAACTTCTCTCAGCCATTTCTTCCATCTCTGCACGGAGAGGATGACTCACTGGCCCATGCCGCAAAGAAGAAATTCGATCTGTTAAATTCTCTCTTTGCGTCCAACTCGACTCTAGATGACGGGGTAAATACACCGCCAACCACCTCGCGGTGTGAATACTCCATGCCGGAAGTACGGTTTACACAGCGCTCGATTCACAAAGCACTCTTCTGCCTGGACGTCAGCAACTCGAGTGGGACTGATAAAGTCCATCCTTTTGTGCTGAAGACGAATGCTCCGGAGTTGGCACCAGTTTAACGCGTCTTTTCCGGTACTCCTACTCCCAAGGCCTAGACCCGAATTCATGGAAGACAGCTTTGGTCCACCCGATCCCTGAAAAAGGGTGACCGTTCAGATCTGTCCAACTACAGGCCATCGCCATCACCTCCTTGTTCTTCAAAATAATGAAGTACCTTTTATAAACTGCCAGCTCATAAGGAACTTTTAGGATTACCAGCTGATTAGGGATCACCAATACGATTTTCATCGAGATCGAACAGTTGGTGATCTTCTGGTCTACCTGACTTATAGATGGGCGGAGGCAGTAGAGCGCAAGTGGGAGGCATGGGCCTTTAGTTTGAACATAGCGAAGGCCTTCGATCGGGTCTGGCACAAAACGCTTCTTTTGAAGCTCCCTTCCTATGGGCTTCCCGAGAAATTGTGCAATTGGATCACCAGTTTCCTTGCCATCGATGTATCAATGTCGTCGTAGACGATGCATGTTCTGATTACAAGCCTACTAACCACCACAAGGCTGTGTGCTATCACCAACGCTTTATTTTGCATATCAGTGATATATAGCAAACTGGTAACATTCATGGTTAAGCAGACGATAGCACTGGTGATGCCTTATACACAGGTCATGCCAATATTTCTCGGAAAAACGTCGCCGAGTACCGCGACCAATTTGTGTTTGAAATCGAGTCTTTACTAAACAAAGTCTCGAATTGGGGGCTACTAAATCTAGTCCAGTTTAATCTTCAGAAAAAACAAGTTTTCGCATTTACTGCTTAAAGGAGCCCCTTTGTCGTATCTACTCAGTTTCAAGGCACTCACCTCACTGCCTCAGCTAGCTTCGGAATGCTTGGTATCGACATATCGAATAGGGTGCAGTTTTGTAGTCACTTGGTAGGGAAGGCCAAATTGGCCTCTAACAAGTTTGACGTGCTCAGCAGAGCAGGATAGTATTTCATGCCGGCACATCACTTCCAACTTTACAAAGCGCAAGTTCGGCCTCACATGGAATACTGTTCTCATCTCTGGGCAGGGGCTCCCCAGTAACAGCTGCTTCCACTTTGACCGCATCCAGCGCAGAGCGGTTAGAATCGTCAACGACCGAGTTCTTTCTGATCAGCTCGATAAACTGGCGCTGTGTAGGGATGTTGCATCCCTTTGCATTTTCTATCGAATCTACCACGGGGAGTGTCTGAGGAATTGTTGGGATTAATTATTTTTTTTTTTATAAGAGAGTGGGCAACCGAGCATGCGGCTCACCTGATGGTAAGTGACTACCGTCGCCCATGAACAACTGCAACACCAGGGAGGGAATTACAGATGCGTTGCCGGCCTTTTTAAAAGGAGTACGCTCTTTTCTTGAAAGTCCCTAAATCGTATCGGTGGGGAAAAATTGCTGATGGTAATCGATTCCACAAGGAAGTCGTGCGAGGAAGAAAACATTTTCTAAATCGCACAGTGGTGGTCCGCCAATCATCCAGATGATGTGAATGGTATCGGGAGTTCTGCCGCGATGTGCGTTCGTGAAATTTGGCTGGGATTAATCCGAACGTTTCCTCAGAGCACTCCCCGTAGTAGATGCGAAAGAAAATGCAAAGGGATGCAACATCTCTTCGCAGTGCCAATGAATTGAGCCGATCGGAAAGAACTCGGTCGTCGACGATTCGAGCCGCTCTGCGCTGGATGCGGTCAAGTGGAAGGAGCTGGCACTGGGGAGCCCCTGCCCAGAGATGGGAACAGTATTCCATGTGAGGCCGAAGATGCGCCTTGTAAAGTTGCAGGCGGTGTGCCGGCATGAAATACTGTCCCGCTCTGCTGAGCACGCCAAGCTTTTTAGAGGCCAATTTGGCCTTCTCTTTCAAGTGACTACAAAACTCCACGTTACTCGATATGTCGACTCCGAGGATACCGATACTGGCTGAGGCAAGAAGGGGAGTGCCTTGAAACTGAGGAGATACGACAAAGGGGTTCTTTTAGCGGTAAACGCGCAAACTTGTGTCTTCTGAGGATTAAACTGTACTAGATTTAGTCGCCCCCAATTCGAGACTTTGTCCCGCAAAGACTCGACTTCAGACACAAGTTTGTTCCGGTACTCGGCGACGTTTTCCCGAGAAATATTTGCACGGCTGGTGTATAGAGCATCACCAATGCTGTTGTCCGCATAGCAATGAATGTTAGCAACATATCATTGATATGCTGAAGAAACAGCGTTGGTGATAGCACACAGCCTTGTGGAACACCAGCAATAATAGGTTTGTAGTCAGAACATGCACCGTCTACAACGACCTTGATGCTTCGATCTGCAAATAAGCTGGTGATCCATTTGCACAATTTCTCGGGAAGCCCATAGGAAGGGAGCTTCGAAAGAAGCGCTTTGTGCCAAACCCGACTGAAGGACTTCGCAATGTCCAGAATAACGGCCAACGCCTCCCCCTTGGACTATACTGCTTCCGCCCATCTATGGGTCAGGTAGACCAGAAGATCACCAACTGATCGACCCCAACGAAAACCGTATTGACTTGTTTCTCGCCAATTCTGCTTATGTGCTCTGACTTTGCCTTGGCAATAACTCTTTTGCAGGACCTGGAGGCGAAATTATACTTTTTTTTAAGTATGCTGGTGTTTACATTCCAAGTCGCCAAAGCCGCAGCCCAGGCTTGATAACACTCTTGCTTACTGCGTAATGAAGTCTTACAGGAGCGACCAAACAAAGGCTGAGATCTGCCTCCGATGGGTACCGCAGATGATGGAATAAATAGTTCCATTCCCTGTAGCACCACATCAGTGACAGAGTCAGCAACAGCGCTGGGATCATCCGGCGAGAAGCAAACCCGCCGTCATGGGTAGGAAGCAAAGAAAGACCGCATTCCGTCCCAATCCGCCGACCTGTAATGCCAACCACGGCGGCAACCTGCAGAACGCAACCGCGAGGGGGGCGTGAGTGGCACCACACTCCGGATCAGACAATGGTTCGAAAAGACGAGAAGGGCATCGACGGAAACCTGATATCCGTCCAGGTAAGAGGTTAGCAGAAGGTCCAACAGGGAAGGTGTATGATCCTCAACATCTGGAACCCGCGTAGGCGATGTAACCAGTTGTGTCAGACCATATGCTAAGGCAAAGTCATGAACAGATCTCCCCGTATGATCGGTTAAACGTGAACCGAGCCATTTGGCGTGGTGGGCGTTAAAATCGCCAAGGATCACGATCTCTGCGGATGGGACCTGTTGTAGCAAGGAATCTGTAGCTATTTGGACGTGGTCGATGAGTCGGTCTGTTTTGGCATTACGGTTATGGGACCTATAGAGGCACCCGTAGACGCGCGGATGGTCGTCGCTGTCTACGCGTAGCCAAAGGATGGACAGGTCCGAACCTTCAAGACTGCCGAGGCGTCGAGAACAGATGTCCTCACTGACATACACGCAAACTCCAGCCCGAGGCACAAAGGAGTGCTCCAATTTGTACCCCGGGTAGGAGAGATACGAAATATCAGCCGGAGAGGAAACCTGCGTCTTGGTCAGGAAGAGCAAGGCCGGCTTCGCCGTCTCGAGATGGTAATGGACGGTGTTTAGGTTAGAGTGAAGTCCCCTGATGTTGCAAAAATTCATGGATGGCGTGGCAGGGGTCGCCTTAGAATTGTTGCTCAGTTTGCCCCTAGCAATTATGTTTTTGAGCGGAATTGTGCCCCCCCCCCCCCCAGAATACGCGGGGCAGCCTGAGCACCCACGCTCAGGAGTGGAATAACATGGTCGTGGATGCTTAGCGAGGGATTCTCCAGGGGTACTGGTACCTTCCTGGGGTAGTCTATCGTGTAATTCCGCTACCATGTTGATGGGGGGGGGGGGGTAATTGGGCCTCCGGCCACCTGCACTCACCAGACGAAACGCAGAAGCAGAGCTTCTACTTCACGCCGGTATTCTGTTAGGTCGTGATATTATTCGGTTCGAGCCGGCCCATACGTGCAACAGCAAAAACTGCTGCGTGGCTCTACCACCGTTATTTTAAATTAATAATTAATTCCAGCCGCCAAATTTCACGAACGCCCATCGCGTCAAAATATACCCTTCTCACCATCTGGATGCTTGGCGGTCCACGTCTGTGCGTTTTTCTAGGAATACGAGTATTCTTCCTCGTACAACTTCTCTGTCGAATTGTTTACCACCGACGATTTTTCCGGACCGATACGACTTAGGGGTCTGCAAGAAAAGAGCGTCCACCTTTCTAAAAGCCCGGTAACGGATCTCCAATTCCTCTGGTGTTGCGGTTGTTCGTGAGCAGTGGTAGTCACTTACCATCAGGTGAGCCGCATCCTCGTTTGCCCCCTCTTCTATAAAAAAATCCATCTCCCCGCACTTTTTCTTATTTTGCCATGAAAGAAATATAATTTTAAATTTCGCTTCACTTTAATAGACGTATCATAGTATAGTATATATATATATATATATATATATATATATATATATATATATATATATATATATATATATATATATATATATATATATAGTAGTATAGTAATTCATTAATTTGTATTTGTTAATCAATAATACAATACCTTTATCAAAAATAATAATATACTACGTATTTTTCATAGCTAAGGAAATTTTGCTTCAATCGTCACGATTTGCACGTGAATTATACACGAAGAAAACAGGCACTTTTTACCATTGACGATTTACTCTATAGAATAGAATAGAATAGAATAGAATAATTTTTTATTCAATATAGATCACATGTGTAATACTTATTGAAAGTCATTTTTTACTTTACCACTGGTTCGAAAAAAAAAAACCTCTGTCCTGGGAAGAACCAGCAAGAAACCCAGCGGGACTTTTCTTAAAGAAAATTTTACAATAATGGTTGTACTAACTATATAAGAACAAAATTTATTTTAGAAACAGCTTGGAAGCGATCACCTCATTCCCAGGGGTTATTATCAACCATGTATTCATTTATACTATAATAACCCTTTTTATACAGTTTCAACATAACAAAACATTTAAACTTGCTAATGGAGAGAGCCTGTACACTTTCCGGGACCTTGTTGTAATAGCGTATACATTGCCCCAAGAATGAATTACTGACTCTGTGGAGTCGAGAAACTGGTATCACTAGCTTGTGTTTGTTCCTAGTGTTTACAGAATGCACATCACTTTTTTTACTAAAACTACCTTTGTTTTTGTGAACATACATTAAATTTTCGTAAATATACTGAGAGGCCAAAGTTAATATATTTATTTCTTTAAATTTATCTCTAAGAGACTCTCTCAGTTTTAGGTTGTAAATAGCTCTAATGGCCCTCTTCTGTAAAACAAAAATAGTTTCTGAATCAGCCGCATGTCCCCATAGCAAAATCCCATAAGACATTATGCTATGGAAATAACTGAAATAAACTAATCTAGCTGTCTCGACACTAGTGAGACCTCTAATCTTTATTACAGCATAGGCTGCAGAACTTAGTCTGCTTGCTAGTTTGGATATATGGGGGCCCCACTGAAACTTTGCGTCGAGAGTGATGCCAAGAAAAACAGTGGATTCAACAGGGCTCAGTTCTTCCCCATTTAAAAACACATTGGTACTCAGATTTCTAACATTCGTTGTTGTAAATTTAATAAATTTAGTTTTATTTCCGTTTAAATGTAAATTATTAACGTTAAACCAATGCACTAATTTTGATATAGCATTATTCACTTCGTCACATTTAAATGATTTACGTTTAAGTTTAAAAATCAAAGAAGTATCATCAGCAAATAATACTATATCATGATTATCCTCTACAATAGAAGGTAAGTCATTAATATACACTAGAAACAGGAATAGGCCGAGAATTGAGCCCTGAGGGACACCCATTAGTACAGGTGAGCCGGAAGAACTTTTACCATTAATAATAACTTTCTGCATTCTATTACTTAAATATGAAATTATAAGTTTAAGCGCTGTGTTCTTGACACCATAGTACTGTAGCTTCCTGATTAATGTCTCATGGTGAACGCAGTCGAAGGCCTTGGAAAGGTCACAAAATATACCCAAAGCATCCTCTGAATTCTCCCATGCACAAAAATATGTTTAATAAGCTCAACTCCAGCGTCAGTTGTTGAGCGACCCCTTGTAAAACCGAATTGATTTCTATGTAGCAATTCACTAATATTAAAGAAACTTAACATCTGATCTAAAATTATTTTTTCAAAAATTTTACTAAATGTTGGTAGTACAGAAATTGGTCTAAAATTGGCGGGGTCTAATGTACTACCAGATTTATATAAAGGTATGACTTTACTAAGTTTCATTAAATCAGGAAACACACCAGATTCGACGCTTGTATTAAATATAGTGGCTAGATAAGGTGCTATTATATCTATTATAGATAAAATAACTTTAACGGAAATCCCCCATAAATCTGCCGTTTTCTTAACATCAATAGTTTTAAAATATTTAACGATATCTTTTGACAGTACTCTATGGAATTTAAAAGTATTTGAACAAGCCTTTACATTTTGTTTAAGCAATGATTCGGCGACAGTTGGAGAAGAGTTTAATGATTTAGTTGTCAAAAAAGGAACATCAGTAAAATGTTTCTCAAAAGCCATAGCAACTTCTTGATCAGATCGGGTTAAATTATTGTTAATATTCAATTGAAAATCCGAGCTGCGCGGTTTAACCTTGCCCGTTTCACTATTTATTATTCTCCAGGTCATTTTAATTTTGTTTGATGCAGTTTTAATTTTGTTACTTAAATGTAAAGCCTTAGCTGTGGCGCACACTTTTTTAAATATTTTAGAATATGTTTTTACATAATCTCTAAATATAACACTACTATTAAATGATCTTTCATTATAAAGCTCGTATAACCTTCGCCTACTCTTATAAATTCCTACTGTCGCCCATTCATTAAATGATTTGCGACTGTTAAGAGAGAAAGTTTTAGAAGTAAATATCCTACTAAATTCACAAGTTATAATTTTAAATAACGTACCATACAAATAATTAGCACTGTTTTTAAATGAAAGTGATGGAAGTCTTTTTATTATATTACTTCTAAACCTCTCCAAGCGATGTTCATTTATTGGAACAAACACAACTTTCTTATTTTTCTGTTTTTTGTGTATGTAAGGTAGTGATACCAACTGTCCACAGTGATCTGAACTTAAATTTTGAATAATTGATTTATGAGAGGGCTTAACATCTGTAAAAATATTATCTATACAGGTCGCACTAGGCCCAGCAATACGTGTTGGATATATAGTCTAGCCTGTAGCCTGCCTTGATTATTATTTAAGATGGAATTTCGTAACACGAAATGGTTGTGGCCATCGGAGGCCACAAGGTTAACGGGCATTTTCAATCTTCTTTCGCCTTAGACACACGGTTTGAGATGGAATAATGGATTCTCTTAAGCCGCCAGCAGTTTGTCAGGAAGTATAATAATATATTTTCTTCGTAAAACATACAGTAAACGTGTGGAATAATTTTCTGAGATCAATCTTTCTACCCAATTACAATTTGACTGTCTTTAGACGTCTTTACATTTACACTTATGCCTTAAAAGGTTAAAAAAAAGTTATCGTCATAGGGGAAAACATTTTAAAAGCTTGTCGCAGAAATGATATGTAGGTATAATAGTCTCCCCCCGAACGGATTCCCGCCTTGTCGTGGCGGGGGGACTTAGTAGCCGTGGCTTGGTCACCCGCGGTGAACAAAGAGGAACCCCTTGGCTGGCCTGTGGTGTAAGGCCGGCCCGAGGTGGCCACTCCGAGTGGGCTTGGCGAGCCTACTTCGGATGTGTGTCGGTGGGCTGTGGTGAGGGGTGTCCTCTCCGCCTACCGCTGCAGCCGTGGTGGAGTCGCGGACGAAGAGGAGTGTTGGTATGGCGATGCGCCGTTTACCCTATCCTCGGCGACTCTGACGGGGCCGCACCGTTGATGCGGTGGTGGTAGGGCTGTGGCGGGAGAGGAGTGTGGGTATTGCGGGGTACCGCTTTCCCTAACCTCCGCAGCCGAAACTTGGTTGGCAGCGCAAGCACAGACCAGATCTGCCGCTGGACTTTTCCTGGCCTTATGTCCTCTGCGTATCTGAGTCAGGGGGGTGGGGGGTCCGATACGCAGATGGAGTTAGAGGCTGTGGAGGTGGGCGTGCCTTGCGTTCCTAGTGCGCCTTGCCGGAGAAAGTGAATGGAGAAGAGAGGTTCTCTCCCGAGAAGGGGCTGCTAAGGGGCAGCCAGCGCTGGTGTATCCGGAAGCGTTCCCGTGGCCCTACCAATTTGCGATGAAGGTGGAACACCATGAGGTTTTAGTCGGTGTGAGTCCGACATAACCCGTCCTTGCCCCCGCGAAGCGGGTTTACGTAGGCATTTCCCCATGTAAAAAAAAGGTATAATTGTCTCATATAAAAATATATGGACATAATTTATATCCTAAAGATATGATACAAATTATATCCATACAATTTATATCATATCACACAAATCACATTTATATATTTCTTCATTGAATATATGTATATACTAGCTTTTTACCCGCGGCTTCGCTCGCGTGTGCTTCATAATATTTTTTTTATATGATAAGGGTGACAAACGAACACACAGTCCACCTGATGGTAAGTGGTTGCTGCGGCCCATAGACATCTACATCTATCCTCTATTACAAATCAAACTGTAGATACGTTGTCACCCGTGAGGACTAAGATGGAATGCCTCATTTCCAGTAAAAGGGCCTCCGGCCACCTGCACTCACCAAGCGAAACGCAGAGGTAAACCTCTACTTTACGCTGGTTTTCTGTGAGGTCGTGGTACCACCCCGGTTCGAGCCGGCCCATCCGTGCGACAGCAAAAGCTGTAGCGTGGCTCTACCACTGTTAATATATACATGTAATAAATTGGATATTAGCCGTACTTGCCTCACTTAGCAGTTAGGTTACCAACTGCAACTTTTTGTTATTTTCAGCGTAATCAGGAAGACGTTACTCCCCTCATCCTGTATATTTATAATCCCATTCATAAATATAGTTCTTCTCACAAGTGCAACGTAAAAAGAACTAAATTTATGAAATTTCAGATTCTACTCGAATACTTATATATTTTTAATCAGCATCTGTTTTATGGTGCCAATCAACATTCAATGGGACCAATAATTTAAATCAAATATCGCAAATAAGCACTATGCCGTGTATAAATACAAAATACTATAATATCCAATATTATTTTGTCAACATTATATTAACTTCAAATATAAATAAATGTAACGCATTTCTGATTCCAAGACAATTTACCCTTGATAAAAAAGCACATCAAAAAATATTTTATTTTTATATTATAGGACAGGGTGGCAAATCAGCACACAGTCCACCTGAAGGTAAGTGGTTGCTGTGACTCATAGACATCCACATCTATCCTCAATAAAGAATCAAAATGCAGATGCGTTGTCACCCGTGAGGACTAAGATGGAGTGCCTTTTTTCCAGTTGAAAGGGTCTCCGGTTCTCTACACTCACCATACAAAACACAGCAGTGTTAAACTGCTATTTTACGCTGGTATTCTGTGAGAGCGTGGTCTTTCCCCGATCGAGCAGACCCATTCGTGTTACAACTATACTACTAATACAGCTGCAGCATAGCTCCACCACGTAAAAAAAACCCTGTCGATATGAAAAAGGTGTTGCTAAACGTATGATGTTAATGCAATTCTGATAAACTCACTTATGTGTTTATGTAGCACTTATGTGTCCTGTAAAGACACATATTATACCGAGATAACTCTACAAGTGATTCAATTTTGCTAATCTATCTATGTGACAATTTATGGGGGAAATTGAATTGTTTGACAGGAGTATAAATATATTAGCAACGTAGAGGCGGCGAAAAAGAAACCAATACCCATTTTGTCTCTTGGACGTCGTAAGAGGCGACAAAGAGAAATTGAAACAGAAGATGGGTGGCACTTGCCAAGCGTAGCTACTACTGCAAATATTCGGCCTATTTCACAAACAATAGGGTCGCCTGTAATCAGCAGTAGATAGCAATATTAAAAGTAAAAAAGTAGCAGCTTACTTACATCCCACTAATGAGTTTAGGCCACACAGAGGATAAGAAAAAAAAGAGTTGATTGAGTTGACTTCAACGCGGGATGACCGACTCCATATAATTATTTTAAGTATATGGCCCTACAATAATTTTGGAATTTTTTTTTTAACTTCTCGTTCTTTCACGATGTTGGTAGTGAACGAAATCATCGTAAAGCTATGATTCGAACTGCACTGATATGATCTTGAAAGTCATCTGCCAAGCCGGTAATCGAACCGATTCAAACATAAATTTCATAGTACGCACCGATACCAAACTTATTTTAAACTAGCTGGTCCCCGCGATTTCGTGCGCGTGTAATTTAGGTTTTTAATTTTTGCGCGGAACCTTTATTCTTTTTCTAAATCAAAAGTAGCCTTAGTTACTCCTTTTAACATGAAATGTCTGCCAGTGAAAATCCCATCAAAATCGGTCCAGCCCTTTCGGAGATTAAACGAAACAAAGAGACAGACAGACGGACAGACAGACAGACAAAAAATTTTAAAAATTGTGTTTTTGTTTTAAATACCATAAATACTTTCATATGCATTTAGTACAAAGCTGTTATTTTGACGTTACAAACAGACACTCCAATTTTATTTATTTGTATAGATATATAATAGGGAAGATGGCTGAGTGCTACCATCTACTAAGGACCCCATAATTAATGAAATTTAAATTCAAATTACTACTGCATTTATTCTATTCTGTTTTAAAAATGATATCAGGTCGTAAACACCTCAGTTCTCCAGCCGCTTCCGTAACCATGGGTGCTGTAAAGTGCCCAAAACATCGGGAATTAAAAAAGTAAACGTTAACGCGATAAAATCCTTAAAACTTATTTTTGTTAAATTAAAAAAAATGTTCGCCCTGTCGAGGCGGTGAAAGAAAATCCACTACCTCATATAGTCCCGTCGTAAGAGGCGACATAGGAAAACAAGCTGGAGATGGAATGGGCTGCATCATCTTCTTGTCAACAGATTAAAATAATAATAGCTGTGGTTGCCGACCCGCCTACCAAGCGTGGCAACTATAGCAAATATCCAGTTACTTGACAATTTATGAGGAAGGCCTATGTTCATTTCAGTGGGCTTTTGATAGGCTAACGATAATGAGTTCTACTCATCTTTGCAAGCCTTAATATTTACGGCAGGGTGAAAACAAAAAGTAACATACCCAAAAACACGAATGAAATAAAAACTGCATAGATATATTGCCCCATGAAAAGTAAAAAAGTAGCAGCTTACATACATGTTACTACTGGGCACAGGCCGCAGAGTTTTTGGCCAAAAAAGTGTCCGCTGCGCTGATTCCAACGCGGTATGAATGTCATGTAAATTATTTAATTATTTACATCGTATATTAGGCGATTTTAATGGAAGGGTTGGGGTGAGGAGGCTTGATTATGAAAGGATATTGGGAACGTTTGGTGATGAAAGTATAAATGAGAATGGTGAAAGCCTTCTCGCCGTATGCGTGGAAAAGAGTCTTTTTGTGACGAACACTTTCTTTCGTCATGAGAAGATTCACACGTATACATGGGAAAGAGGTGATGATAGAAGTATGATAGATTTCATAATTGTTGATGAAAGAATGAGGAGCGCGGTAGTAGATACAAGGGTTTACCGGGGCTCTAACGTAGGGACGGATCATTACTTGGTCTTATGCCGAATTAATGGTCTTTTCAGACGTTGGAGGCATCGGACATCTGAGTCTACCACTGCGTTACAGCGTATAAGAACAGATAGGTTACAAGATGAAGGTGTGAGAGAGAAGTTCAAATATAGATTGAGAGAAAATATAAGTGGTATGGCTGAATTGTGTATGAATAATTTAGACTTGGAGACTGTGTAATATAATGTCAAGAAAGGTTTAGTGGATGCAGCTACCGAAGTATGTGGTGTCAGTAAGAGAACGAATGAAAGGAAAATTAACACGTTATGGTGGGATGATGCGGTACGGATGGAAGTTCAAGCAAAGAAGAAAGCATGGCTAGATTTACTAGCAACCAAGGCTAGTAATTCTAGCAGTATGAATAATGATATTGAAAGGAAAAAGGCAGTCTTTAGACACCTAAATAAGAGAGTAAAAGAAGTAGTTGAAAGGAAAAAGCAAGAAAGAATGGATAAGAATGATAGAAGAATATTGGATAACTTCCAGGCAAACATTAAAATGTTCTGGAAACTCGTAAGAACTACCAGGGGACATTCAGAACAGCCTAGAATGAATGCTATACGAGACCAGAATGGCTTTATTCTGAATGACGAAGTTTTGAGTTTAAGGAGATGGAAGGAATACTTTGAAAGCGTGTTTATGAGTGATGAGACGTTTGAATTAAATGAAATAGAAATTCCGGAAGAAGAGGAAATAGATAGAGATATAAGTATAGATGAAATAATGAAAGCAATGAAAAGTATGAAAGCAGGTAAGGCAGCCGGTTATGATAGAGTATCTCTCGAAATGCTAAGGGCTGGAGAAGGAGTGGTGGCAGACCTGCTGTACACCTTGTTTAACTTATGTTGGGAACTTAAGCGTGTACCGGGAGACTGGTGCAAAGCCGTGATAGTCCCAATATATAAAGGAAAAGGATCACAGCAGGAATGTAAAAACTACCGTGGTATCAGCCTTCTTAGCATTGTGGGAAAACTGTATGCTAAGGTACTAATTGAAAGAGTTGTGAAAGAAACTGATGGAAAAATTTGGGATGTGCAAGCGGGATTTAGAAAGGGAATGGGATGTATGGATCAGGTCTTTTCCATGCGCATGATCGCGGAGAAGTTTTTGGCCAAAAACCAAAGAGTTTTTTGTGCATTCATGGACTTGGAGAAGGCTTATGACAGAGTGGACAGGGATGTGTTATGGTAAACACTGAACTCATTTGGGTTGAGCGCTGGCTTGATACAGGCATTGAAGTCTCCATATAGGGACTCTAGTGCTTGTGTCAGGATCAACGGGACCTACTCGGACTAGTTTGGCATCCATAAAGGTGTCAAACAGGGTTGTGTGGCTTCCCCGTGGCTGTTCAACCTATTTATGGACAGTTGTTTGGAAAATTTGAAAGTAGAAGAATGCAGGTTAAGAATGGGTGAGTTAACCGTCAAATGCCTTTTGTACGCCGATGATCAAGTCATACTTGCGTCGTCGGCGGCCGAGTTGCAAATGATGGTTACATTAATGAACAGGACATTCAAAGAAAAGGGAATGAATGTGAACGCAAGTAAGACGAAAGTTATGGTTTTTGAAAGAGAAGAAAGTAAAACGATATGTGAAATAAGAATAGAAGGGGAGTTGGTAGAGCAAGTAGATGAGTTTGTGTATTTGGGATGTGTGTTTAGCAGGGATGGTAGATATGATAAGGATATAGAACGACAAGTGAATGCAGGAAATAGATTGAATGGGGCTCTACACTCTATTGTGAAAAGTCAGAATGTGTTCAAAAAGGCACGTTTGGCAATTAACAATGCTGTGTTAGTGCCTACTTTAATATATGGTAGTGAAAGTTGGGTGTGGCAGAATAAGCACGAGAGTAGAATAAATGCTGTAGAAATGCGGTCATTACGTAGTATGCTAGGGCTGAATCTGAATGAGAGGGTGCGAAATAGTGTGATAAGAGAAATGTGTGGTTTGTAAGATGATCTTGTGACTAGGATTAAGAAGGGAATGCTTCGGTGGTTTGGTCATGTAGAAAAAATGAATGAGGAAAGAGTGACAAAGCAAATTTATGTTGCAGAGGGGAATGGCAGAGACGGGAAGGGTCGCCCTAGGCGAAAGTTTATCGACCAAATTGGCGAAATATTGAAAATGGGCCAAATTGAGAGTACCTTTAACCGACGAGCGTGTATGCGTAGGTATATTGGATGTGGAGGAAGCGAGAGAGGTGTGTCAGGATCGTGCCAAATGGAATTCCATAGTCTCTGCCTACCCCTCTGGGTGACAGGCGTGCGTGTTTATGTTATGTTATGTTATGTTATATAGTAGCATTGTATTATATCATTATATCAATGACTTGCCATTTTAATTTATTTAGAAGTAAGTAGGTGGCGCTAATATTAGATGAAATAATGAAATCCAAAACTATACCATCTAGTAATATCAGCAATAGAAGCGAACATTTATTTATTATATCAATAAGGAATAAAGTGATGTCAATTATTCTCTTAAAAGTTCTGTTTCTGTTCAAAAATAAGCTATCAGCGCCGCTAGCGGTGAAAAACGATTTAATGATATCGTCATAAGACCATATTATGAAATAGCAACGTTGTGTTTAGTTATCTTCAAACGATTTCTTTTCATTGATTTGGTTAAGTTATATCGTGACATGGTCAACAAATAGTGTTAAATATCATGAAATGACCACACCATTTCACGAAATGATAGACTACTTTATGATATATGATCAACAATTGCAGGCAGACCAGTTTTAATCATTTTACACACACACACATACACACACATACACACACACACACACACACACACACACACACACACACACACACACCCACACACATATATATATATATATATATATATATATATATATATATATATATATATATATATATATATATATATTAACTATTGAAATTATTACATTTTTAAATACTAAAATCTAAACGTAAGAATTTTTTAATAATTTTAAAAATCTAATCATTGAGTGATATAAATGTAAGTTATTTATATTATTTTATTTATTTGTAACTGAAGGCAAATTATACTACATTTTCCATTTGATGATAGATGGCGTTGTTTTCAATACCAAATCGGTGTAGTTTCAAGTTATTTTACCAAGATTATAACTATATTTTAAACTTTATTTACAAATGTGGTTTTTATTTGAAAAACACTCGTCATCCCACCTATAACTAAGATATAATAGAAAACTAACATCTAAAGGAAATAGAACACATGACCTTCCTTAAAAAGTAGCATATAAGTTGCTCCGGGTTACTCACTACCTATATACAAAATTTCATGTAAATCGGTTTAGTACTTTTTGCTTGAATCCGGAATACACAGACAGACAGACCCTTTACTTGGTCCCCTGGACTTGTTTTTTTCGAGAATATATTAGAATTACAGACACGACTTTTCTACAGATTTATTATGTGTATAGATGCGATAATAATTTCGATTTTCCACGTTCTCATAGTTAAAATTAAAGTAAACGTGTATATATATATATATATATATATATATATATATATATATATATATATATATATATATATATATATATATATATATATATATATATATATATATTGACTGTCACAAAAATCTTATTATGTCTAAAAGTCAGAAAGCTATTTTAATATATGAAAAATTGTTTTACAAGTCTCATTAAAAGTAAAATTTAAAAAATAACTTACACACGTCCTAAAACTGTGCAAAGGGCTCTAAGATCTGACCAATATAATAATGAAAATAATAATATACTGATATTTAAAATGCCGTAAGGAAGTGACCCCGTCGCCCGCTAACGTAACAGCTAAGTGACAAAACTGCTACGCCAGCGCAGTCAGTCAGCGCCTTGCCAAGAGGTGTGGGCGCTGTGCCTCGGCACAATTGAAGGTGTAAAGGCCCGTTTGTGTTTATGGCCGTATCATGAAACGGTGCTGGGCCTGGGCTTCTCCTGTAAATTGACGCCCACATAAAGTGTGATGGAAAAAATAGTGCGCAATGAGCCACTGCCTGGTGCATCTGGAGCTGGCGCTGGACGCGACAGTATGCGGGCCGCCAACCGAGTGCAATACCACCTATCAGCTGCCCACATCCATCATCCCTACCAGAGGTCTTGGTGTCGCCTGGGTCTTCTCGGACACAGCAAGCGGCATCCGCCGCTGGTGGAGCACGTTGCATGCGTTAGATGGAGATAATGAACACAAACGCATTGCGAGCATATTTTAGGGCAAAAGGCGAAGAAACTGGAATTTTGGCGTTTTGGGCTTGGATGCATCGCTTTTTCGCAGAGCTGAAACCATATGTTTATGTAACGGAGCAAATCCTGGCAGACCGAGTTCGGTATATCAGAGTTGTAAGGTCGTGGATGTACATGCAGGACTTCGATTTCTCACTAGAATCATATGAGTAAATAAACTGTACAGAGGCAAAACTTCTAAGGAGCTGTCAAAATTTTTACCGATTTTGATAGGTTAAAGTTATACACAGGAGGATAAAATTAAATAAACAAAACGGTAGTTAGCATTTTAGTAGATACTTAAGATTTAATATTGTGTAATTATTTCTTATATTAACGCGAACACTACACATTGAATAAAACTACTTTTATGGATTTTATCGCGTTTAATTATACTTATTGAGGATTTTTTTTGAACTTATTTAGGGCAAAAAATACAATCTATTAAAACTCGCGTAAAAGAACACATGGATGACATGAAACGCCAACGTTTCGGGAAGTCTGCAGCTTGTGATCATATACTAAACATCCATTACATTATTAAGAAGGAAAGGTAAAAGATTTAACAGCGTGAGATGCTACAGTAAACACATTGGCAGCACCTCTTACCAGGTCGTCACTCCATCTACTGGGGGGACCGCCATAAACTTTGCTTGCCGGCACGAATCGGCTACTTGAGAACGTATCGTCTCCATCTGTTGTCGCTTCTTTGAGCCATATGGTAATCCCTTTGCCACTTCAGCCCACTGATGCGTTAGGCAATATCTGTTACGGTTTTTTATTTTTGTATTTTATCGATTATCTACTTAATTCTGCTCGGTTATTTATTGATTTTTTACTTTACGCTATAAGTTAAGTAGCGTTTCAGCGAGAAAATGGTAATGTTTCAATAAAACAAATCGGAAGTACGAGTATATTACCTTTTAGCCTACTTTAAAAATAAATCAAGGAGTTCTTTCATAATATCAATAATTTATAATCTAAGAATCTCGCAACATCTGGTGCGCGCCTAGCATGAAACATTGCGATAAAATGAGGAAAGATACTTGCTACTGATGTAGATTTATTTGAATTGTGAACATCTGTAATAATAAGAACCCCATTCGTGGATTTATGGATTACATAAATACACGCATGGAGTTTTCTTTTAGTCTTTACCATTCTCAGTCTTTAGCATTAAAATACACGCAGTATCTTTCTTATAACAGCAAAATAATAATAAAAATCTGCGGTTGCCAACCCACTCGCCAAGCGTGGCAACTTTGACAATATACCCCCCCCCCCCCCATGATTAAAGTTGCGAATGAAAGGCATCAAGTCCATCTCCGGCGGCCCCGCTATTCCTGGCTAAAGTAGCAACCATGGTAACGGCGGGCCAGGGGATGTTAAGAATCTCCGGTGGAGGTTCGGTTGCCACCTCGTGCCATATAAGGCACGCACCCTGAGGACTGACCGGAAGATCCTGGATCTGGAAGAAGAGATAGAAAAGTTGTGCTGGAATATTATAGGACTATTCGAGGACCAAAGAGAGGGAGAGGACAAGGTAATCTTTGAATCCGGCTACTTTTCTATCACCGGGAAGACGACCTTCGATCACAAGGAAGTGTCAGATTTATCGTCCACAAGTCTCTCTTTAGCAACGTTATAGAGATTGGGAGTGTGTCGAAGAGGGTTGTGTACCTTATACTCTTAATCACCAAACGGTATTTGTTCAAGGTCATACAGGTTTGTGCACCAACCTCGACACATACCGAGGAGGAGGTGGAGGAAATATATGAAGATATATCTAGAGCCATGTATTTCTCCAAAACCAATTATACGGTGTTAATGGGAGATTTCAAAGCAAAAATAGACACAAGAGAGAACGGTGAGCTTAAGCTAGGGAAATTTGGAATAGGGCAACGGAACCCAAAAACCAGTAGCTGGCGGACTTCAAGAAGAAAGTTCTTCTTTTATTTATGATGAATTATTTCTTCCAGAAGCGGCCCCACAGAAAGTGGACCTGGTCGAGTCCCGACGGTTCAACAAAAAATAACATTGACTTCATTATGACGACCAGACGACAACTGTGAAAATTGGCAGTGACTACCGAATGGTAAAAGGCATACTGAACCAAAATATTAAGTTGAAGAGGTCACATCTAATGAAGTGAACGTTCCTTCCCCTCATACTCAAATATAAAACTCCAAAAACTTTCAGCTCGTGCAAAAAAATTTCAGTGCCTAGAAAATTATAATGTAGTGGATGATATGAATGACAAGTTCATCAAAACTGTCCATGCAGTCTGAGCTAAGTATTGAAAGACCTGCCGCAGAAGACATAAAAACTCTCCGATCACTCTCTTAACCTCATAGCTGTTAGACGCGAGATGAAGCTGCATTCTTCAGCAGATTTGATAAAGTACAGGCAACTAAACAGAAAAATCTCCAAATGCATGCGGCGGAACTTACGCAACTTTAATACAGCTCGTATTTAAGAAATAATTGAGCGGAATCAGGGCTACAAAGTTTTTGCCATAGATCGTTTTGCCAGAAAAAAAAGCCAGCTGTCGAAGTTGGAGACTGAATGTGCCAGCATCGTTTCCGATACACCTGAGATTTTGAGTGAGGTTGAGAGGTTCTATGGGCAGCTGTACACAGCTGACCCACACGCAAGTGTAAGTAACGATCTGAGAGCAAGTCTAATATAAGTATATGAGAAAGTCTTATATTCTGGACGCCAGTTTGAGCGAGATTAGAATGGCTCTTCAGCAACTTAAAATCGACAAGTCCCCGAGCGAGGATGTAATTACAGCAGAACTTCTGAATTCCGTCCTCCATGGTGGCATCTTCGATTTGCTAATGATATAGTCCTTATGGCAGAATCGCTGAACGTCCTAAGCACTATGCTCAATGACCTTAATAGTGTCCCCCAACGGATAGGTCTTAAGATGAACATGGACAGAACAAAGATCATCTGTAACATCCATGTTCCACCTATGCCGGTAGTAGTTGAGAGCACTAAGCTTGAAGTTGTTGATGTTGAGTATGTATACCTGAGAAAAACAGTCCGACTACGTAAGGCCAACTTCGACTGAGATGTCAATCGACGTATTCAACATGGCTGGGCAGCGTTCGGGAAATTACGACACATCTTCTCGTTAGGTATACCTCAAAATTTGAAGAATAGAGTGTACAACCAGTGCGTGTTGCCGGTGATGACACATAGATCTGAGGCGTGGTCCTTCACTGCTGGCCGTATGAGGCATATTAAGATCGCTCAGCAAGCTATGGAGAGGGCTATGCTCGGGGTTTCACTGCGTGATAGACTTAGAAATGAGGTTATCCGCAGCAGAACCAGAATAACCGACATAGCCCATCGAATTAGTAAGCTGAAGTCATAATGGACCGGCCATATAGCTCGAAGTACTGACAACGGGAAACTGCTTTTAAGAATTTTATCATGTTAATTTGAAACAGAAACAGAAACAGAAACTTTTTTATTCAATATAGATTATAAATAATGCTTATTAAAAGTCACTCTTTTGTATAATTACCACTGGTTCGAAGAAAAAACCTCTGTCCTGGGAAGAACCAGCAAGAAACCCAGCGGGACTTTTTTTTTTAAATAACAGCTTACAATCATGTATGTTACACAAATTAACAACACAACAAATTAGAAATAGCTTGGTAGCGATCACCTCATTTCCAGGGGTTATTATCATCTATAAATTCTTTAATACTATATTAACCCTTTTTATACAAACTTAGTTTAATGAAGTTTTTGAACTTTGAGCAGGTCAACTTTTGTATATTTTCTGGAATTTTGTTGTAAAAGCGTATACATCGCCCCAAGAATGAATTACTGACTCGATGGAGTCGAGTAACCGGTACTACTAGCTTGTGTCTGTTCCTAGTATTTACAGAATGAATATCACTTATTTTTGTAAAACTACTTTTATTTTTGTGTACGTACATTACATTTTCATAAGTATATTGAGAGGCCAAAGTTAATACATTAATTTCCTTAATTTTTTTTCGCAGCGACTCTTTAGGCTTTAAATCATAAATTGCTCTTATGGCCCTCTTCTGTAAAACAAATATAATTTCAGTGTCAGCTGCGTGTCCCCACAGCAAAATACCATACGACATTATGCTATGGAAATAGCTAAAATAAACTAGTCTAGCTGTTTCAACACTAGTTAGACTTCTAATCTTTTTTACGGCATATGCTGCAGAACTAAGTCTGCTTGCTAGTTTTGATATATGGGGGCTCCATTGAAGCTTCGCGTCTAGTGTGATTCCAAGAAAAATGGTGGTATCTACAAGACTCAGTTTCTCCCCATTTTAAATTACATAAGTATTTAATTGTTTGACATTTGGAATCATAAATTTTATACATTTCGTTTTAGTGCCATTTAAATGCAAATTATTAACATTGAACCAATTTACTAATTTAGATATAGCATTATTTACTTCGTCATATTTTAGCAATTGTCGACTTAATTTGAAAATCAAAGAAGTGTCATCTGCAAATAATACTATATCATGGTTATCTCCTACTATGTAAGGTAAGTCATTAATGTATACAAGAAACAGAAAGGGGCCTAGAATTGAGCTTTGAGGCACGCCCATCTGTACCATCGACCCGGAAGAACTCATACTGTTAATCACAACTTTTTGCGTTCTCTTACTTAAATATGAAATAATTAATTTAAGAGCATCACTTCTTACACCGTAGTGTTGAAGTTTCCTGATTAATGTTTCATGGTGAACACAATCGAAGGCTTTGGATAGGTCACAAAATATACCCAAAGCATCCTGTGAATTCTCCCATGCATTAAATATATATTTAATCAGCTCAACACCGGCATCAGTTGTCGAGCGACCCCTTGTGAAACCAAATTGATTTTTATGAAGTAAATTATTTATATTAAAGAAATTTAACATTTGATCAAGAATAATTTTTTCAAAAATCTTACTAAGTGTTGGTAGTACAGAAATAAGTTTAAAATTAGCGGGGTCTAATGTACTACCAGATTTAAATAAAGGTATTACTTTACTATACTTCATTAAATCAGGAAACACACCAGATTCGATACTAGTATTAAAAATAGTAGCCAAATGAGGCGCGATTGTATCTATTATAGACGCAATAACTTTGACGGAAATCCCCCACAGATCCGCAGTTTTCTTAACATCTATACTTTTAAGATTTGGCTTTATGACTTCCGACAATTCCGCTTTTATTTAAATCTTAACCATTAGATTAAATTGTTCCATATTTGCGTTTGTACGTCGCATCTCTATACATTTTTGAATGAATTTAATGGTGAATTATTTCAGTGGATCATAATTTAAAGTGCCTTTAGTGATGGTGACGATGGTGATGATGATGATGTTGACTATAAGTCCATTTACAAGCACAGGGTTTCTCCTCTAAATGCTTGATTCTGAGCTACCTATATTCATAGCTCCCTGTATACTTTATCAAATCGTATCAACTATAGCATACTCTATACCTTAAAGAGTAACTTTAAGCTTCCTCATTTTAATAAGCAACGTAAGATCACGGTTTACTTACGTAAGTAATCAGTAGAATTCACATAGGCCATTTACTGTAATTTTTAAGGTTATAATATTTTAATATATAATACATCGCAATCATTCGTCCAATTAGCTTATTTGTGGAAAATGATTCAATACATAAAAATTGTTATTTCACATATACAGGGATAAATCGGATTCAAGTCCTTAATAAACCCTTGTCCTATCTTGATATAATTTTAAGAGGTTATGGGCTGTAAAATTCTCCACAGATAATCACATTAATTTTATGAAACTATGATGTTAAATTTCATAATAAATTAGCGGTACGTACGTAAATACTTCCTATTAATTGTTTCAAACAATTTATAATTTTTCTTTAATAGGGGCTTAATTTTTGCCTAATTTTTATCACATCATTATTAAATATTAAAAACAATTAAATTTACATAAAGGAGAGCTAGTATTTAAAACTTCATAATACAGCCTAATCTATTAGGTAAGAAAATTCACGTTTGATACGTTTGTTTATTTATTTACAAAATACTTATTTTTTCTAATGTTTGTTAGTAACCTGTTAAATATTGTATGTCATAGTACGTTCCAATAAACTAGAATGTGTACATAAATCAATCTCTGTGAATAAAGTGAGACTTGTTCTACTTACTCAACTAAAGTTATTTCAGGTGGATGAGGGTTGAAAAGTGTTATGTAAAAACTAAGATAACGCTTATCCCTTTAGCTACCACGGCTCTTCGCTAGCGCTAATGGTATGTACGTTTATTCATTCATCATTCATTATAACCAATCAAGAGTCCACTGCTGGACGTAGGTCTCCCCCATATATTGCCTCATAGCTGCCATTATTATCATGTGGGTTGACAACCGGAGATTTATATCATTTTAAATTATTATCAGTATATTTTACTGCTGCATATCTACTGTTACATTTCCGTTTATCGCCTCTTGTGACACCCACGAGATGATGTGGTGGCGTTAGGTAATCCAGTATATTTACCCCATTACTGCATTTCTTAACAACATGACTTGCTACGATGAATTACGTATAATACGACCCGACTTCAGAACCTATTACGTGGAAATTATGATTTTTTAATTCAGTGGTACTTTTTACTTAAGGTTTAATTGTTTTAGATTTAATTATTATCAACTAACCTAAGAAATACCGAAAGTTGAATATTGTTCAAGTAGATAAATTAAAGATTTAATTTCCTATTTTTCACCATGTTTAAAAAATAATTATATTATTTATATTCACATGGAGAGATATTATAAAGGTTATCCTTCAGTATAACCTTTATAATAAAAAAAAAATAGTCTGTGTGGCTAGTACCGCAAAATCAATGTATGATGTTACATTAAAAACAAAACATATGGATCAAGTATGAAACCTCACCGTTTGTTTGAAGTCAGATATTTCTGAAAAAGATTTTAACCAAATTTCGACACGAATTCGCAAAACTCCTTATTGTCAAAATATAATATTTTGATAAATCTGCATAGTTTGTCAAACGAATTGAAATCTCACTGCTGTTTCGTATATTACTTTGACATTTCAATTTCTTAGTATCCTTCTATGAATTACTTTACGCCGAACTACCAATTTGTTCGAGATGGAACCTTAAAATTTGTATTTATGTTTATTAAAATATACAATACTAAAAACTATAATAATAATTTAAAAAAAAAAACTAAAACTAGAAACTTAAATATCATATAGTCCTACTCCCCGCGGTATCGTGCCAAGAACGCTGGCTGCGTTTCCCCGCTGAATGGCTATACTTAGCCTTTGAGCAAGGAAAGAACCAGCCCTCTTATCACCAGCAGCAACGACCAGCCGCGGATGGAGTTCCTTTAGGAACCTCACCGCACGTGGACCCCACGGACCGATAGTCTCTACAGCAAATGGCACAAATATGTAGTCATCTCTCAGAGACTCATACTTGCGCCACTTACTCAGTTCAGCTGCCTCTGATGCCGCCCCGGCTCTAAACGAGGTACCCCTGAGATGAGAGACCGCCAGAGTGTCTACGCAAGTAGCATCCCACACTAAGGCTTTACCTCTCTCCCAAGGGACCAATGTCATACCGTCGGGTCTCCTGCCATCGTCTCTAAATATTCCACAAGGCTCTAAAACCGAGGGCACATTTATAGAGACAAGAGCCCTTCGGATGACATCGTTCAAAGAACTGTGTCGTGAGAATCTACCAGCGCTTTTCTTACATGAAAGTCCGTGGAGCCCAAACTTGTCGACGCTGCTACCACAGGGACACTGATGGGGTTGACAAATCGCCGCTCCTAGTCGGATTCCTACGGCAATGCGTAAGCTTTCCGCATCAAGTAATGTGCCGAGATTACTTGATGGTAAAGCGTGTAACCAGTGACTAGATTCCTTAGTCGAAACAGCTAGAAGGCGTGCCTTATCTAGGTCACTCTGGAGATTATGAAACAAATCCTTCTGCACGCCCTGTACCAATGGAATATCCCACTGTTTTTGTTGGTTAACTTCCAGTGGAACATTTTCACCAGGACAGAGCGTTTGCCATGTCTGCCCTGCTTCCGTAGCAAAGCATAGGTCTGCTTTATTATTTAAAATTATATTACATAAGTCACTGACACTATTTACGGAAGCAAGGAAAGCAGGCAATGCAATGCTAGAAAGATTTCTCACACCAATGCCACCAAATTTTATAGGTAAAGTAGCTTGAGTCCAGGCTGTAGTATTTAAAGTTAAATTTAGAATTTTTTCAATAGCTATTTTAAGATTATTATCAATATCTTGTAAAATATCCGAACATTTCCAGACTGGACTCGAGCGGAGTAAGTATGTAAATCTAGGTACAAGAAGACAATATTTTAAAATAGTAAGAGCTATGTGGGGGTTTAATTTATACAATTTATCAACGTGGTTTAAAAACTGATCAAATTTTGTTTTTAAAACAGGTTTAATACTATCGAAAAACAACGGGGCACCTAGCAGGTATAGTGATTCCGTACTGACGGTTTTTATTCCTGGACAAATATGATTAAAATTTTGAATTAAAGTGTCTCTATGAGAAGTAGATAAATTATTGGAAAAAAATATTTCACATTTATTGCTATTTGGTTCAAGACCAATATTTTTAAAATTTTGAAAAATATGAGTAAGATCACTGAGGACGTCATCTGCTCTACCTCCCAGTGTACCGTCGTCTAGGTACCAGACATTCAGCTTGGATTTCAAATGTGAAATAATTGGTTGAATTCCCAAACTGAAAAGTGCTGGACCCAGTGGGTCACCCTGCTGAACACCGACAGCGGAATCGATAACATGGTTTTCGTAAAACAAGTTAGTATTTTGACTATAACATTGCCAAACGTAATGATAAATTTCGGGGGTATTATTAGCCACTTCTTTCAGCAAGGTTACCCTATCGATAGAGTTAAAAGCATTCCTTAGGTCAACCTTCACAAGAACATCTGCATCAGAGCTTGTTAAAAATGTACGCACTGAATGTACCGCCGCCTCACAGCCACCTCTAGTGCCAAAACCTAGTTGAGTAGGCTGAAATTTGGTCTTAAGGTTAGAGATTATGTGCCTGCAAGCTAATTTTGAAGTTAAACGTCGAAATGTGGAACCAACGGCAATAGGACGGATACCGTTATCCTTTTTTTTGAAGGCACATAATCTTGCCCCATATAAGAATGGAATGAAATTTGGATTAACATTACCAGAAAGCATAAAGTTACATAATTTTGTAATGTCTTTAAGAAGTACTCCGCCGGCGTCACCGGCAGAAGCGGAACCTTAAAATAATTGTATGCAATTGGTGGTGGAATATTTTTTTGCATTGTATTTTTCATCATATAATTTTACTTTAATATGAATGAATTCAAAATATTATTTTATTAGTTGTGAATAGAGTTGGCAAAAATTATTTACTTACGCGTATTCCTATTTTCCAAGTATTCTAAAAGTTTAACGCTGCTTCCCAAGACTTCTATGCAATCTTTAGAAATTTCTGAAAAAGACCTTAGAAGAAATTATGTCATTTTCTATTGTCTGCTTGCGGCGTTAACGGAATAACGCCTCAACATCTTACAGATCTTGTAAGTGCTTTTGCTTTAGAGTATTCAACTAACAGGAGACGCCATGCAAATAAAGTTTCAAACAAAAAAGTCTGTCACTTCTAGCGGGAGGCGAGGTAACGCACACTAAGCAAATCGTAAACATTGGGCCACGTCGTTACGCACACACACAGCATAATATGAGCACACGATTAAGCAAACGCTCACAACCTTAAATATCTCTCATAAATGTCTCATCGTTACAGTGCATAAGATATAAACAACTAGTGTGAGGGCCTTGTCGATATAGATATGTCGATGAAATTTTATGCAAGTTACATTAGCAAATTAAATAAAATAAAAATTAACAAATGTTTAATGTGTAATATTACATTCAAAGTAAAATTAAAAATACATAAGGTACAAAATAGTAATACAAAATTACCAAAATTAAAACAAATTGAAAAATTATTATATTATATTTTAACTGGTTTTTAAAGTGAATAAGTTTGGTATATATATGTGACGAATACACTTTTTGGGATCACTCTTTTTTGCGAGGTAGCTAATTCTAGTGCTTGCATATTTTTCCATCACCAAGTTTGCCAGTTCAATGTTATGTGGAACGTAACCATTATCGAAATAATGTTCCTGTATGCTTAAAAATATATAATATGCCTAGTCTATGAAATATGTCTATAAATATGAATATCTAATATAATATAATATCATTTTTAATGTCATGATTTACGCTTAACCAAACATACTTTTTTTCGTCATTTTACTTAGGATTAAAAAATAATTTATGTCGTCGTAAAAAGCGGTAATATTTTGTGTTCTACAGTACAAAAGTGTAGTATTCTGTATATATTTAATAATAATAGATTAATAATATGACACTGAGATTATTTGTTTGTCCTTATTTATTTATTTAAGCGCTAATAATTCGTGTCTCATCTGAAAACAACAATTTGGTTGACACCATCTAAGACGATATACTTGTAAGTAACATTTTAAAATGAATAAATATCATTCACTAAACCTTCCATTTCGATTTGTTACATGTTTTCAATTTTATCCTTCATAATGTAAAATAAACCTGTAGCAAAATAATAAACTTACTTCCAATAATTATAAAGTCGGTACAGCAGTTTCATTTAGTTTCCTTTTATTATTTGATTGGATTACGAAAACCGATTGGTCAAAATGCTCGGAACAAATAGTGCTTGTTCGTTTAGGTACCCAGGTTATATGATTGCCACATGCTTTTATCCAAACTTGGCGCCTGTAAGGATTATTTGAAAAACTGTAAAACCAAAGATCTTTCTTAAGCATTGTACAAAAAAGAATTTTAAATAACACCTTGGTATTATATATCAAGGTATTAATTATAGTCAAATAAAAACATCGACACTAATGATTACAGTGAACATCACTATTATTGCCTTGATGATACCATTTTATATACTAGAAATTACCCTTCTTTTCGTTTCATAACGTAACATAATGAAATGAAAATATCTATTTAAAATGTTTTATATACAATAAAAAAATTTAAATTGATGTTTTCATTTCGTTAAAAACAATTAAATATTGTTAATGTTGTTTGAAATAATATAGTTTTGCAAATAGATCATAATAATATTAATAAATTTAAGACTATTCAATAACACGATTTTGTCTTGTGTAATAAGAACTAAGAGAAACGATATTTGTCTACAATTAAGCAAAATTTAATTATGTCCTAGTGGTGCAAAAGTCCTTATTATAGTATTAATACTTTAAGTTGGCAACACACCCTGCTCAGCTATCTTAATAAGAATTTTCGTGATTTAATGCTTATATTAATTACTGAAATCAAAACAAACACTTAAAGATGAAAGGTAACGTCGCCTTTTTGTAAATTTGAGGTCTGTGATCTTTTTTACAAGAAAAAACACTGCAACTCGGCATTTTTCTGGAGGTCAACTCACGCTCACGACTACTTGTTAACTGATGCCGTACGCGGCGCAACTAGTTTTATATAACGGGAATGATCCGCGCTCTCGTACTTTTGACAGAGGGGAACGCTCTCCAATGTCGTCTCCTGTTAGTTTAATACTCTAAGGCTTCTGCCGGTGACGCCGGTGGAGTACTTCTTAATGACATTACAAAATTATGTAATTTTATGCTTTCTGGTAAGGTTAATCCTTATTTCATTACATTCCTATTTGGGGCAAGATTATTTACCTTCAAAAAAAAGGATGACGGTATCCGTCTTATTGTTGTTGGTTCCACATTATGACGCTTAACTTCAAAGTTAGCTTGCAAACACATAATCTCTAACCTTAAGACAAAATTTCAACCTACTCAACTAGACTTTGGCACTAGAGGTGGCTGTGTGGCGGAGGTATATTCAGAGCATTCATTTTTAACAAACTACTGCAGATGTCCTTGTGAATGTTGAACTAAGAAATGCTTTTAACTCTATCTATAGGGTAAATCCTGCTGAAAGAAGTGGCTAACAATACCCCCGAAATTCATAATTACATTTGGTAATGTTACATTCAAAATACTAACTTGTTTTACCAAAACCATATTATCGATTCTGCTGTCGGTGTTCAGCGGGGTGACCCACTAGGTTCAGCATGTCTAACTTTGGCAATTACTGGTACCTGGACGACGGTACACTCGGAAGGATAGCAGATGACACCCTCAGCGATCTTACTCATACTTTATAAAATTTTAAAAATATTGGTCTTGAACCAAACAGCAATAAACGTGAAATATGTTTTCCAATAATTTATCTAGTTCTAACAGAGACACTTTAATTCAAAATTTCAATCACATTTCTCCAGGAATAAAAACTATCAGTGTGGATATCTATCGCTATACCTGCTTGGTGCACCGTTGTTTTTCGATAGTAATAAACCTGTTTAACAAACTAAATTTGATTAGTTTTTAAACCACGTTTATAAATTGTATAACTTTGACCCGCATATTGCTCTTACTACGAGTATTTTAAAATATTGTCTCCTTGTACCTGGCTTTATATAATTACTCCGCTCAAATCCAGTCTGGAAATGTTTGGATATTTTAAAAGATATTGATAAAAATCTTTAAATAGTTAAAGAAAAATTCTAAATTTAACTCTAAATACTCGTACAACAGCCTGGACTCAAGATATGTGATTTACCTATAAAATTTGGTGATATTGGTTTGTGAAATCTTTCTGGAGTTGCATTGCCTGCTTTCCTTGAATCCATGCCTTGTGTCAATGATTTATGTAACATAATTTTTAATAAATGAATTAGACCTGTGCTTTACCATTTCGGCAGGTTAGACAAGGCGAATGCTCTGTCCCGGCGGAAGTATTCTACTGGAAGTTAACCAACAAAATCAGTGGGATATTTTGTTGGTGTGGAGTATGCAGAAAGATTTGTATTATACAACTACAACTTCAAACTACATAATGATAAATTTGGAAGAATCGGATGCTTCTGGTTCGCTGTACGATTTTTATTTATCAGATCGTACGTACGTACGTACGTACGTATCGTATCAGACCGCATTTCAATCTCTAAGATTTCATCAAACTACTACCTAATATTAAATACTGGTATACTACCAAAGGAAATTCATCATCATCATCATAACAGCCCTTCACAAGTCCACTGCTGAACATAAGCCTCCCCCAAGGAATGCCAAAAAGCATGGTCCTGAGCCACCTGCATCCATCGACTTCTTGCATATCTTACCAGGTCGTCACTCCATCTAGTGGGGGGATGCCCTACACTTTGCCTGCCGGTAGGAGGCTGCCACTGGAGAACCTTTTTTTCCCATCGATTGTCGGTTCTTCGAGCTATATGGCCGGCCCATTGCCACTTCAGCTTACTAATCCGTTGGGCTATGTCGTTCACTCTGGTTCTACTGCGGATATCCTCATTTCTAAGTTTATCACGCAGAAAAACTCCAAGCATAGCCCTCTCAATAGCTCGCTGAGCGACCTTGAGCTTCCTTAAATGGCCAGCAGTGAAGGACCACGTCTCAGTTCCATATGTCATCAATAGCTACACGCACTGGTTGTACAGTCTTGTTTAAAAGTTTTGAGGTATACCTGACGAGAAGATGTGCCGTAATTTCCCGAACGCTGCCCAACCGAGTTGAATCCGTCGATTGACCTCTCGGTCGAAGTTGGACTTACCTAGTCGGACTATTTGTCCCAGGTAAACATACTCATCAACAACTTCGAGCTTAGTGCTATCAACAATAACCGGCATAGGTGTGACATGGACATTAAACATAATCTTTGTTTGTCCATGTTCATCTTAAGACCTATCCGTTGAGAGACACTATTGAGGTCATTGATCATAGTGCTTAGATCCTCCAGCGATTCTGCCATAAGGACTATATCGTCGGCAAATCGAAGGTGAGTAATGTACTCGCCATTGATGTTAATACCGTATCCTTTCCAGCCCAGAAGCTTGAAAACGTCTTCCAATGCAGCGGTGAAGAGTTTCGGGAATATAACGTCACCCTGTCTTACACCTCTCTGCAATTAAATGGGTTTCGTACTCTGGTTCTGTACTCGGATAGCCATCGTAGCCCTACTGCACAAGCACTTCAGCACTTCGATATACCGACAGTCAACTTGACACCGCTGAAGGGACTGCAGCACCACCCAAATTTCGACGGAATCAAAGGCTTTCTCATAGTCCACATATGCTAGCAGAGTGGTAAATTGTATTCTTCTGTCTTCTGTACATTTTGCCGGAGGGTATGTATGTGGTCTATCGTACTAAAGCCTTTTCGGAAACCGGCTTGTTCGGGTGGCTGGAATTCGCCAAGTCTGCGGACGAGACGATTCGTAATGACTCTCGAAAACAGCACGTAGACACGGCTCAGAAAGAAAATCGGTCTGTAGTTCTTCAAGAGAGCATTGTCGCTTTTCTTGGAGAAAAAAAACCACCGTAATTCTGCTCCACGCTTGCGATGTAATGCCACCATTAAGGACGGAATTAAAGAGCTTCTAAAGGACTTCAAGTACCGGTTTTCCACCCGCTTTCCGAAACTCCGCTGTAATTCCATCCTTGCCTGGGGCCTTGCCGTTTTTAAGCTGCTTGAGAGCCATTCTAATCTCGCTCAGACTGACATCCGGGATATCATCGGAATAGTGTCGGATAAGACTCGCTCTTGGATCGTTACTCACACTTGCGTGTCGCTCCAACGATGATGTGTACAGCTGTCCATAGAAACTCTCAATCTCACTCAAAATCTCAGGTATCCCGGAAAAGATGCTGCCACATTCGGTCTTCAGCTTTGACAGTTGGCTCTTTCTATCAGACAGATCTCTGGCAAACACTTTGGAGCCATGGTTCCGCTCGATCGCAACTTCAATACAAGTTGTTTTGAAGTTGCGTTAGTCCCGCCGCATGCATTTGGAGATCTGTCTGTTCAGATTCCTGTATGCTGTCAAATCTGTTGAAGAATGTAGCTTCATCTCATTTTTTGTCGAACCATTGGGGCTCAATTAAGTCCATTTCCTGTGGGGCCGCTTTTGGAAGAAAGATTTCATCATAAAGATTCCCTCTTTATCCATGAAGTCGGCCCGCTGCTGGCCCCTTGGTTTCCGTTGCCCTATTTCAAATTTCCCTACTTTCAGCTCACCGTTATCTCTTGTGCCTAATTTTGCATTGAAGTCTCCCATTTACACTGTATAGTGGGATTTGGAGGAATGCATGGCTCTAGAGTGTAGATGCACAGACCGCGGCCCGCGGGCCGCCCCGCCAGTCGAATACTGGTGGCCCACCGACAGCAAAAATAATATTCTCGTACATTCGAAAAATATTGAAGTATATTCCAGAATAAAACCAAAAAAGATATATTCGAAAAGTAATTTAAATCTCGCGCGCGCGCTCTTAAGTGTGCTTATCGGTACGCCGTGCATGTGTCGGTAACAGCGGTCGGTAATGTTCTTGCTGATCTCGGTTAAATTCGTTTTCTTGAGGAACCGCCGCGGCCGGCGGCGCGGCGACGACGGCAGCGCGGTGGCGGCTTATCCACGGGTTATATTGTTAGAGCAATGGAGATAGCAATAGTCCCGTATTCCCGATTGCTCGCGTAGGTAGATACACGAAGCTTCCAGAGTCGGTTTTGTGATTTCTCCAGACAGTTTTCGACTCTATACGCGCGGTATAAAAGCCACATTAACCGCAGGAACCAACAGCTCGGTTTTAATTTGAGTGAAGTGTCAAAAGTTCTAGTGTAGATTTTAACTCGACTAGCCGGTGTCACATATTTTGATTCACATTTAACGTAGATTTCCCGTCAAGTGCCGTGTATAATTGTGTTGTGAAATCGTAAGTAAAACTCTGTTATTAATAAGTGTTTCCCTACCTATTTAATCAATTATTTTTGGTAATTAAAAAAAGGATGGGTAATTTAAGTAGGTACTGTAATTGTTTTTAGTTGCTGTGTTAATCCTAGCCAGGATTAGAACGCAACATGGACAAGCCAGGACCTAGTAAAAAACGTAAGGTTAAAGATGAAAATCGGCAGTTTTAAGAAATTTGGACTGAGAAATACTTTTTTGCATGGTCGCATAACAAAGTCGTTTGTTTAATTTGCAGGAATTCTGTTGCGATTGCAAAGAAATATAATGTAAAAAGGCACTTTGAAACGCAGCATCCTACTTTTACCAAGTTTACAGGCGAATTAAGAAAGCAAAAAATGTTGTCTTTAAAACGGGAGCTTATTGGTCAGCAAGGTATGTTTACAAAACCCATTCAAGATTCAGAAACAGCTACAGAAGTTAGTTATGAAATTTCTCGAATGATAGCAAAGCGAAGTCGCCCTTTCAATGATTGGGATTTTGTAAAAGAATGCATAGAAATTGCCGCTAAGAAAATGTGTCCAGAAGCAGCAAAAAAGTTTGAGAAAATTTAACTTAATCGTATGACTATCCAAAGACGAATTATGTCTTTGTCAGGTAATATTGCGGAACAATTAAATGAAAAAACTAAGATCATTGAATTTTTTTCATTAGCACTCGACAAATCCACTAATATTAATTCCACAGCTTAACTTCTGATATTCATACGAGGTGTTACTCAAGATTTTGAAGTCTTAGAAGAGTTAATAGGAATGTGTTCATTGAAAGGTCAAACCAGAGGAGTTGATATACTCAATGTACTTTTGGATGAGTGTTCAAAAACTGATTTTGACTTATCAAAATTATCGGGAGTTGCGACTGATGGTGCTCCTTCGATGATTGGTGTAAATTCTGGGCTAGTTACTTTGTTGAAAATGCATCTGCAAGAAAAAACATAAACGCTGAAGATCTCATGCAGTTTCACTGCATTTTATACCAAGAAGCCCTCTGTTCTAAAAAAATTGAATTTCAAAATGTCATGAAAGTTTCGACTGTAAATTTCATAAAATCACGAGGACTCAATCACAGGCAATTCAAACAATTCCTTGATGACATCGAAAGCGAATATGGAGATTTACTGTGTTATACAGAAGTAAGGTGACTAAGTCGTGGATTGACACTGGAACAATTTCTAAATTTAATAGAAGAAATTGGAATATTTCTGGCGGAAAAGCAAAGAGATGTCCCGAAACTTAAAAATCCTGATTGGTTGAGTGATTTGGCTTTTTTAGTTGATATTACAAATCATTTGAATGTCTTGAACACACGGCTTCAAGGGAAAAATTAACTGATATCCCAGCTCTACGCTCATGTATCATCCTTTCAATGTAAGCTGACACTTTTCAGATCGCAATTAAATTCTGGAAATTACAATCATTTTCCGAATTATAAGAAAATGGCTGAAAAATTCAACAAAACTGCGATTAATTTCAGTTATGTAGAAAAGCTAGATATTTTGATTCAATCTTTTCAAGACAGATTTTCGATGTATAAAAAAGTGAAACCTCTGTTGGACATATTCAGCAATCCTTTCACGATTTCAGTTGAAAATGCGCCAGAGTTAATGCAGTTAGAAATTATCGACATTCCAAACGACCAAGATTTACGCAACAAATTCAACTAAGGAGACTTGCTGAACTTTTACCGCTGCATTGATAAAAATACGTTCAAAGAGTTGCGCATAAACGCTCTGAAATGTGCCAGCTTATTTGGTTCTACCTATATATGTGAACAAACCTTTTCAATACTAAATAATAAAAAAACAAAAAATCGAAACCGCCTTGCAAATGAAAGTTTGAAAGCAGTTTTACGTGTTGCAAGTAAATTTGAGCCAAATATAAAAAAGATTGTAAGCACTATGCAGTGCCACGCTTCAAATTAATAAATTCTTTTTCAATTTTAATACATTATTATCAATTTTTTATTGTCTTTAATTACCTATACTTCTGGCGGCCCGCCATCAGTTGATAATTTGCCCGAGTGGCCCCTAGTCTTAATAAGTCTGTGCATCACTGCTCTAGAGATATACTTATACATTTCCTCCACCTCCTCATCGGGACTCCATGGAGGTTGGTGCGTAAACCTGTATGACTTTCAGCGAATAGCGCTTGGTGATTCTGAGTAATAGCCCTCGTCGACAAACTCCCAATATTTACAACGTTGTTAACGAGAGACTTGTTGTTGACTTGATGATAAATCTGACACCTCCACCAAAGGAAATTACTCTAAGGAAAATATTGACAAATTTCGTAAGAGCTTCCGAAATAAATCGTGGGAAAAGAAACTACTGATGACACTTTTTATAATATTTTTAATAAATTTCACGATTTAATTTGTTTATTATATTACTTTTGCTTTATATTACAATAATATAAAATGAAAACAAACAATTTCGCTCCAATGTAGATCACAAAAGGTATTAGAGTTGCAAGTAAAACTATAAGAAAACTAAAACAAATATTAAGAATACAAACGTTTAGGAAACAAAAGAATTTACAACAAATTTTAAAAATTATTAAAAAATTGCCTAAACTGGTGGAAGAAAAATTTAAACATGCAACTTCTGTTACATTCAAAAACTAAAAGTAAAGCTACCTGGGAAATTATTAACGATTTTGCATATGATACACGATATAAGAATATTGACTTCATTAATTATAATGGAACTAAAGTAGATGATCCTTTCGTCGTAGCCAGTAAATTTAAAGATTATTTTATAAATACAGCTCGTCATGACTGTTCTCCTTTGAATAAAAAACCGAAAAGAATATGGATGAAAATATTCAATCATCGATCTTTTTAAAACCTTGCTCATTAAATGAAATCTGCTCATAATAAACTCTCTTAAATTACTAAATATGTTGCTTACGATTCAATTAATGCACACACACTGATTTTTTTTGTGAAGAAAATTGCACCCATTCTGACATATTCAAAAAACCTTTCTTTCATACATGCAAGATTTTCAGATAAATTAAAAACATCTATAGTCAACCCTTATTTAAAAAAGATGACTGTCATGATATTCATAACTATAGGCCAATCACGTTGATAGCCATTTTTTCCAAAATATTTGAAAAAGCCGGGCATAGTCGAATTACTGGTTTTGTAGCAAAATATTATATACTCAGAAAAGAAAAAAAATGGCTTTCAAAAGCACAAATCTACTACACTTGCTACCTTTTCACTGATACGTCGAATAACTGAATATTTTAATGAGAGAGTACCAATAGAAGCCATCTTTTTATACGTCTAAAGCCTTTTACTGTGTAAAACACAACACTTTGTTGTACAAATGTGAAAAACTATCAATCAAAGAACCTGTTTTTGAATGGATCAAAAGTTATTTAACAAATCGGCAACAATGGGTTGACGTACGAGGTATCAAAAATAATCAAGATTTAACATATTACAGATCTCCTTATCTAAAAAATGATTATGGGTGGCTCAAGAGGGTGTTTTAGGCCCTTTATTGTTCATTCTACATATAAATGACTTTTCGAGTATAACATATCATCATTCCATGCTATTTTGATGACATATAAATTGTTATACCACACACTAATAAGTCAGATATATGAACAAGAGAGAAATTCTACAATAGAGTCAGTATGGCTAGAAGATAATAATTTACAAGTAAACACTAACAACAACTGGGAGGCCTATGTTCAGCAGTGGACTTGTGAAGGGCTGTAATGATGATGATGATGAAACACTAACAAAACTAAATATGTTCAATTTGAAAACTATTAAACAAAACCAAAAAAATAAGATTAAACATGTAAGAGCGAAAGATTAGTAGGGGTAGTAATCGTGAGTGTTGCTGTTGACCAGCACCTAAAGTGGAAAAATAACTTTTATGGCGGAAGTCAAATGGCTCTTCCGAACCAACGATTTGTTCAGTTTACATTCCATATCCGTAACCATTAAGTTACCATTGATTTTTATGATGATAAGTTATGGAATTGATCCGTTTCGCTATTCATCCTAACGATAGTTTTAGGGATTTGAGACTAACTTATAAATTGCTGATAAGCTTGAATGATTTGTATGTTTTAAGAAAGTTTAAAAAAATACTTATTACGCTTTCAAATGAGATGTTGTGTATATTTATTGCTCTAAATAGATGCCACGCAAAACCCGTCTCATGGAATATGGAAGAGAAAATATACGAAAATATTTGTCTCTCCTGAATTCGATTTGCGAACGTTGTGGAAAGTCCCTTTTCTAGTTACCACTATGAAATATTATTCAAATTCAAAAAATCACAGTATGTGTAGATTTATTTTACATGTAGTAACATGACACATGCGATAACAATGCGAATGCAAAGAAATAAAAATGTTTACTTTTAATAGGTTTCAAGAGAGTTTTATTTTCTTTTAGGAAGAATAGAATAGATAATTAAATGTAATAAACTCACATTCTTCCATAAGCTAAATTACTATTACAGACTTTGGAAATGAACCACCAACTCCAAACGATAATAAGTCTAATCTTTGAGGATTATCAATTCTTCACAGATTGTTATTAAGCCAACTCTACTCTTGATTTGTGAATAAAATAGCTTAAAAAGATTTACCTATCCAGACTGACGCTAAGACAAAAGGCAGCCTTTTTACTATGTATTATAATTCAAAGTTACATATTTATTAATCAAGGTTTTCAATTGATGTTTATTTAACTAATGTGGTCTATGGCAGTATCAAAGCGTTGCCGACCGGCAGTGAAATGTACAAGCCATTCAGACGTCGTACTGTTGTAATTTTTTTGAGTTGTTACATATTATATATTTTTACTATCTGGCCAGGCAGACGTTGTTCTGCCCATACCGACGACCCCTTGTCTTATTAAAAATCCTTAAATTCGCTATAAAAATATTTTGAGGTCATTTATCGGGATAAAAACTATCCATTCTCAAGTTGGACCAAACTGCACAGAGTGTGCAAAATTTCATTGAAATCGGTTCAGTAGTTTAGGAGTTCATCGCGGACAAACAACGTGACACGTAATTTTTATATATAAAGATATATAAAAAAATTAAATTTGAAACCTAACCGTGTTTCTGTTTGGGTAGATCTTCTCTTTTGGATTGTGTTTGATACTCGAGAGATATATAGTATTTTTGCATTGATCGCATGTTCCACTGGTTACAGTAGGAACGTACATATAGGTACGTTAGTAAAGCGGTGTTTAACTGTAAAATTCTAAATGATTTTTATTAAATAATGTAATAAAGTCCGTAAGCATCAGCATCCACTTATCGTCAGGTGGACTGTATACTCGTTTGTCGCCCCCATTCTATAAAAAAAAACCGTTAAATATCTGTGAACGCGTGATGGACCGCAATGATTACAATGACGACTATGTTGCAGAGAAAATTGTAGCATTAATTTATATAGTCGGTTATTACTTATTTATAATATGTTTATAATTGGTTACTATTAATATTATTTCATTTTTTAATGCATGTAACGAATAAATTACGGAATGCATTTCCAGCTTTCGCCTCTTAGCACCATTCATTAATTATGTCGCCGGTTTACCTTAAAAAAATATGATTTATGGTTTTTATGCAGTTGTAAGTTAATTCAAGTTCGCTAGAAAGAAAGAATGCATGCACCAAATGAGCTTCCGTACATTTAACTTGTTTAACTTGTTCATTTATATAGTGTTTACCATATTGTAAGGTGCTGGGAAAAAAATAATCTTACTCCTAAGCAAGTTAGTTGTCTCCCAAGTGAATCGTCTTATGCATTAAGACATATTGAAGTAGTTAGCTACCCTTGAAATTATAAACGGAATAAAATTTAATTTAGAATTAAGAAATTATGACTATGACTATGACAAAATCAAATGGACAGAATTTCTAAATTTGTTATTAAAACTTTTAAGTTTGTTTATTTAATTTATAGTTCCTAGGCAAACAAAATTAATTTTTTCAGAGATTATATCTATCTATAAAAACTTGTAAAGTAAAATATTACCTAAGTAGGAAGTTTCATCCAATTCAATAGAGGCTTTTCCGAGAAACCAGTTACTAAAATATAATTATTATTTTATATTTCATATTTTTATTTTTAATAGCCAAAACTAGTATGACAAAGACTTGACTGTATGTTTATCTATAAAACAATGATTTCCTGTCTTAATACTATAATCGTACATTTTTCGAGCAAAGCTTACGTAAAGTGCTATAAAAATGTGCGAAACTCCGCAAATGAAACGCTATTTTTAATAATTTATTTTTGCGCAGCTGTGGATCTGTGTGGGTTAGAATAATAAATTAAAAACCTAATCAAATTACAGGATTCAAACTCACGCTCTAGCCAATAGACTGTTGTTTATATATGCGACGAAAATAGCAATCGAAAAAATATCAAAAAGATCTGTCTTTCCTTTGATCCTTTTAAGGGTTCAAAGGTTTTATTATCATTTTATGTAGATGTTATAGAGTTTCATATTTTGTTTATATTTTGAACATATAAAATAAGTCACGGCTTTGCCTTCGTAGGATCTGTTACTATGGCGTTATTAAGATTAAAGATAATTATCAAACACAATTTATTTCATCAATTTTTAGATTTCCAAAAAAAACATCTTCAAGTTTTTGTTATAAAATATATAACACTCTGAAAACCTAAATTACTCCTGACTCTCCTTTTCGTTACAGTTTCATCACAATCAGTTCAGTAATTCCGAATATTACAGACAGATAGACAGATAAATTTTTAAAAAATGATTACTTATTTAGTAATGGCATTGGAAATAAACCCCTCAGCTCAATAATTTGATATTGCAGACAGACGCTTCAATTTTATTTATATGGTTAGATGAACAATTTTTTTAACAATATTATTTTTTATGTTATTAACACATGACTTTAATGTAAAGACTGCTTCGTGGCGCAGTGGCTTAGTAATGAGTTACGGCGCTGAGGGCCGCGGGTTCGAATCCCGCACGGAACAAGTTTTTGTACGGCCTATAAATAATTGTTCCGGGTCTGGATGTTTTTCTTGTGCAATTTATCCTCCATGATACTGGAGAAAATCCTAATGTGGGAGTACAAAAAGAGAACTAATAAAATACAGTTAAAAAAACGGCGTAGTTTAGTTAATTCACGGTCTAACTACTATCTTAGGCTGTGGTTTTATATAACTGCTACTGCCACTAAAATTGTAATCGTACTTTAAAATTGTCGTTTAACTATCTTGCTCAATGGTGAAGAAAACGATTCTGGCAAAACCGCCATCGTTGAATAATTTAAAATATCTCAAGGTGAAGTAGACACGTGAAGTCAACACAGACTAAAAATTGTTATTAATTTATTCTATTAAGCGAAACTAACGCATTATTTAGCTTAAAATCATATCGGTTACCATATTATACTTGTTACTTAGTTAAAATATGCAAAATAAAGCCGTAGTAACTCAGAGACCATATACGTCGTAGCGTTTGTAGTTTCATTATAGTTAGTTATATATGGCGGTATGAAATGGCAGTTTTTTTTTTAACTGACCATATCGAACATGGAACGTATAATGTGTTTATGTTTCAACTTTACTAACTTAAGGTTCCCACTGAAAAACAGGGTTAGGATGACACATCTTAGAATTTTCAGTCCTATTTGGTCCATTTACCATATAATAATTTTTTAAGGCGAATAGCTAAATTCGCTTTTTTTATATTTATTTTGTACTTATCCGCATTTTTTGTCAAAACGATTTATTTTTTCATTTTAAGGCCTAGTAATAAGATAACCTATATATAATTTTTATTTTAAGTAGCCAGTGCAAATTTATTTAGAAATTACCAAATAAATATTTTTATAGGATAGGGTGACAAACGAGCACAGTCAACCTGATGGTAAGTGGTTGCGGTGAGCCATAGACATCTACATCTATCCTCAATCAAGAATCAAAATGCAGATGCGTTGTCACTCGTTATCTCTTTCTTTCTTTCTAAAGCGGTGTAAGAATATCCAATACGCCATATCATCCCGTGTATATTGTAAGAGGTGACAGAGGGAAACTAGAGAAATCCAACAATGCCGGATTACCGGCTCCCAATGACCGGCCCATAGAGATGGGCTGTGAGGATGATCCGGGTAATAGGGGGAGATGCCCCGAGGCCCGAGACCTGCTGGGTGTAGTACACACACCACAGCAGACGACAACGTAGGGAAACTAAACAGGTGATAGGAGCAGTATCTTCCTGATAACAAATCAAAATTATGAAAAACTGCGGTGACGGACCAATCCACATGTCAATTGTGGCAATTATGGCAAAATTCTTTCTTCCTACGAGACGACATATGGGGAAGGCCTGTGTTCAGCGGTGATTTTTTATAGGCTGTAATTAAATTGAACTGTAGTGCTATACGATTTTACTTGGAGTTCTAAATTCGATTTTTTTTTTATGAAACTGAAGTGGAAAACGTACTTATAATCTTATATTAAAGATATTAAATAGCTACTGCAGTCCATAGCATCCGCGCATTACTTAAAACAATGTAGGCTGCAGATGCGTTTTCACCTTTGAGATAGAACACCTCACAGTCCATAGTAAAAGGTGTCCTACCACCTAGTAAAAATAATAAATTTTAGCATTGTTTTTATTTTTAATAGCTTTTATTTAACTTGCAATGTGTGTTTGTTAGGGTCAAATCTTGCAACTGAATTTTAAAGCAGTTATCCTCAACAGATTAAGCTGAAATTTTGCATGCATTTTGAGTTTGGATGATAATACATGTTTAGCTAAGTGACGTCATAGTAAATCTAATATGGCAGACGGCTCAAGCTGGCGGTCTAGTTATTGTTCTTTGCACTCCCATAATATAGATATCAAATGAAAGGATCCGCTTAGAGGAATACGAATAAAATGACGTCCGCGTTCAACTCTTCGATGAGATGGTGTACTACTGCCTGACTAAACGGTAAGACTTAGCAGGGTCGCGTTTTAACTAATATCGGCCTACAGCCGGGGTAAATTCTAGCGGTGGTGAAAAAAATTCAAAATGGCGGAAAACAAGTCGACTGCCATTCCAATTTTAAGGAGGTTTTACTAGGCAAAGGTTAGGAATAGTTTGGTGGTGCTCGAACAAACCAACAAGAGTCAAATGTTGGCATTAAAAAAAAGATGGTGGATCTAAAACAGCGATCAAAAAACAAACAATTACACATAAAATTAAATTAAATGACAAAACATATCCAGCAATAACTGAAAAATAAAAAATAATTTATTTGAAATGATTTAACAGTAAAAACAACATTTCAAAACAATAGATTTTATTGAAATGCTCTAAAAAGAAGAAAATAAATTTTAAATAAAATCAAACTCCACAATTTATTACATTACACAATTTATAAGATAAAAAAGTTTGGCGCTTGCATTTTTTATTTGAAAGCTGACTGCTTCTCATGTCATTCCATATAAATTTGATCAAGATTTAAGCAGTAGTTTTTGAGTTATCCTTATCAATGCGTATTTAATTGACTTCGATTACATTGATGATGTTTTCATTTTATTTATATTGAAGTCGATTGTACAAAATATTTAATTTTACCACTTCTTAGGCATTGCAAATAATACTTGAGGAGTTGGCACTCAAATAATCCAGATTGATGAACTGCTCATTACCATTGATTCTTTATGTCAACTCCCGGCCGGCAAAAACTAAAAACGATTTCTCAGCCATGGCGCAAAAATAATTATTTCGTAGATTAGATGACTTTTTGTTAGCAAAAAATTCAGTTTCGTGGGGGACAGTAAAGAATGTCTTTAAAAAGTTCATCGATTATCATAAAGCCGACTCCGTTAGCAAAGACATCAATGTTTTGATTGTTATTGAAAGTTTTCTTTTTTCTTTGTTCTCCGATCTTCGCCGCACACCATCATAAACACAGCAGCAGCCTTATGGCTGCTTAATGCTTCTACGTTTCGTATTGTATTTTAAACGTCTTCGTCCTCGATCGCGGACCATCCGCGTTGGGGGCGAACCATTCATACACCTAGCCGTATCTACTAAACTTTGAACAGACAAACAAGGGTAGTGGTAAATTCAACATTTAATAAGTTTAAAAATAAATTAACCATTTCATTGCCGAGATTTGAACTAGTGCACTTTTAAATTCAAAAACGATCGCCCAGACTGTAAACTAGTTTGACATTTATCTGCTATTGTGAAAGGGTTCTAGTTTATAACAAAAAAAAACTACTTTGATGTTTATATACATTTTTTATAGGATAAGGGCGACAAACGACCATATAGTCAACCTGATGGTAAGTGATTGCTGTGGCCCATAGACAGTAGTTTTTGAGTTATCCTTATCAATGCGTATTTAATTGACTTCGATTACATTGATGATGTTTTCATTTTATTTATATTGAAGTCGATTGTACAAAATATTTAATTTTACCACTTCTTAGGCATTGCAAATAATACTTGAGGAGTTGGCACTCAAATAATCCAGATTGATGAACTGCTCATTACCATTGATTCTTTATGTCAACTCCCGGCCGGCAAAAACTAAAAACGATTTCTCAGCCATGGCGCAAAAATAATTATTTCGTAGATTAGATGACTTTTTGTTAGCAAAAAATTCAGTTTCGTGGGGACAGTAAAGAATGTCTTTAAAAAGTTCATCGATTATCATAAAGCCGACTCCGTTAGCAAAGACATCAATGTTTTGATTGTTATTGAAAGTTTTCTTTTTTCTTTGTTCTCCGATCTTCGCCGCACACCATCATAAACACAGCAGCAGCCTTATGGCTGCTTAATGCTTCTACGTTTCGTATTGTATTTTAAACGTCTTCGTCCTCGATCGCGGACCATCCGCGTTGGGGGCGAACCATTCATACACCTAGCCGTATCTACTAAACTTTGAACAGACAAATAAGGGTAGTGGTAAATTCAACATTTAATAAGTTTAAAAATAAATTAACCATTTCATTGCCGAGATTTGAACTAGTGCACTTTTAAATTCAAAAACGATCGCCCAGACTGTAAACTAGTTTGACATTTATCTGCTATTGTGAAAGGGTTCTAGTTTATAACAAAAAAAAAAAACTACTTTGATGTTTATATACATTTTTTATAGGATAAGGGCGACAAACGACCATATAGTCAACCTGATGGTAAGTGATTGCTGTGGCCCATAGACATCTTCATCTATCTTCGATTATGAATCAAAGTGCAGATGCGTTGTGACCATTGTTGTTTCCATGAAAAAGGGTCTCCGGTTCTACACTCACCATACGAAACACAGCAGCTTTAAGCTGCTTTTTTACGCTGGTATTCTGTGAGAGCGTGTTCCTTCCCCGGTCGAGCCGACCCATTCGTGCTACAACCAATTATGGTTGTAGCATGAATGGGTCGGCGGTATATTAATAACTGCAGCATGGCTCTACTACGTATAAAGTATTTAATATACATTAAAAGTGTGGTTTGAATCAGCGTTTGGTTACCGGTTATAGTAGAAGTTTATTAACAACGTTAATGGCAAAATACTTAATTTTACTTAAGGCTCTAAGTAAGAAATGCAATTAATGTCAATCATAAAACCGTAGCTTCTAAGCCGAGGCATCTTGCTCTTAAATGTTACTTCATTAAGCTCCTTAACGCATTCATTAAATTTACGTTCTTGTTAAATTTTCATTTTATAATTTTTTTTAAATTTTGAGTTACTTTTGCCATTTAGTAGGAACATAAGAGAATTTATAACAGTTTTTTTGTATCGTGGGTGTCGTAAGAGGTAACTATTGGGATATGTACAAGATCGTATGACTTTAGATAGATGGCTGTATGAAAACCTTGCACATATACTTTTATAAGTGGTTTGACGGCTCTGTAGCGTAGTAGCTTAGCAATGAGTTGCACCGCTAAGGGTCCGAATACCTCACGGAACAGTATGTCTATGGCCTAGAAATAATTGTTGAGGGGTTAAATAAATTTATTAAATTTATGTATTTATTTTATAATAAGGAATAATTATAATCCCTAACACAGGCATAAAATACTCAAACTAGTCAAAGGCTTGTAACGGATATTATTGCGATCATCAATCCGTCTACCAAGTGTAGCGATTAATGTACATTCTCCCTATAACGACATAGGCCCATGTCCTGCAGTGGACGTTTACAAGTTGACAAAGAAGAAACATTACTTAAAATAGGTTAAACATAAAGTGAATCGATGGATGCATATGGTTCCTCCTTGCTTTGCAAGCTATGGGTAAGCCTATGTCACAGAGTAAAGAGGACCAGAGGGGAAGCTTCTTAACAACGTCGAAAATGTATACCTAATTTGATAGGATTGTCACATGTTGCATGTGAAAAATTTAAGGAAAAAATAAAAATATTGTATAGCATAATACAACATGTGTATTAATTATAACTTATAATATCAATGTAACAACATATATATATTTAAATAAAACTAATTTTACGGATTTTATCGCGTATATTAACTTATTTTACATTCCCGACGTTTCAAGCACTTTACAGCACCCATGGTCACGGGGTCCCCCCCGGGGAGCTCGGCGGCGGTGTATAGAAAAAAGACCCATACAGATAGATACTTAAACGGTGATTCTCACCACCATCCTTCACAGTTAGCTACCGTGGGTAAATTTTTGTTTCAGAGAGCACGAGGGATCTGTGACAGTAAACACCTGGCCGCCGAGCTTCAACACGTCAAGCAAGTTTTGCACGACAATAAGCTTCGGGTCCCGCGCCTACGTCACAGTGAACGAGTGAAGCCGGCCACAGTCAAGCGAGTGCCTGCTGTACTGCCATATGTCAGAGGTGTCACTGACAAGATTGGCTACATCTTGAAGCGTGCTTCCATTAAAACATATTTCAAGCCGCCGAAGAAGATTAGTCAGTTTTTACCATCAGTCAAGTGTAATATTCCTCTGCAAGATGCAGGAGTGTACAAGCTTGATTGTGAATGTGGTCTCTCTTATATAGGACAAACTAAAAGATCTATAAAAACCCGCGTTAAAGAACACATAGCTGATGTGAAGAATAGACGCTCCGGGAAGTCTGCAGTCTGTGAACACGTACAGGATCGCCCCCGTCACTACATTAGATTTGATAGAACACAAATCCTCGCTAAAGAACACAGATTCCTTCCAAGTATGATTCGCGAGGCTATTGAAATCAAGAAACATCCTTATTTCAATAGAGAAGATAGCTGGGTGCTACCATCTGCTTGGGATCCCATAATTAATAACATTAATTCCCAACCCAAGCATACAACTGCAAGACTTCATGATACTGTAAGTTCATACTGCGTAGATCGGATCAAAAATTGATAATTTTTAATCTAGAGGTAGCCGTGGTTAATTATGACATTGGGATGTCATACACCATGGGTGCTGTAAAGTGCTTGAAACGTCGGGAATGTAAAATAAGTTAATATACGCGATAAAATCCGTAAAATTAGTTTTATTTAAATGTGTAGTGTTCCCGTAAATATAAGTAATCATTAACATATCTATTACTTCTTCGAAATCAAGAGCTGTTTCGTATCGATTAATTTTAAACAGTACCAAAAAAATCAAGTATTATATAGTGTATAAAACAACATGCGTACAACAGTAATAGTGGTGATGGTGGTTGGTCCACTGCCTACTACCACTACCTACGACACTACCATCTCCACTACCACTGACACCACCAGCAATACTATCCACCAACACCAGCACCACTTCAACCATCACCAATCCCACCACCCCAAGAATGTCTTGCGGTTGTATTCCATCCATACTGCAGTGGTATTTACCCCTGCGGTCACAACTCAAAAAAAGTAGCTTATATCCAAAAAAGGAAATATCCTTATTTTCTCTAGAATTATTGATGCCACTCAATCAAAAATGTCTAATTGTTGTATAGTACAAAACTATTAGACATTTTTGCTTATGCAGAAAACTTATTACTTACCTATTTAAATTTATAATAACTTTATTGCTAATTATTTTAAGTAAAATACTTAAATGTAATTATTTAATAATTGCAAAAACACTTAATAAATTAATTGATGTATAAAATTTCGAAATATTGTTGGTCTATTTATTTAAATGCGCACGAAGCCCTTTCATGGATACTCTGACTGAGCCGGTGCAAACCGGTTTGTACCCTAACAGAGCGTCGGTGAACCTGTCGGTGAGAGATCACGCACACATCGCTGCGCTATGTATGGGTGTATTCGCAGCGAGCCGTTTGTATGTAGCTTCCCCTCTGGTCGGTTTCTTTACTCATGTGCCTATGTTTCACTTTTGATGAATAAAACAAAACACACTTATTACCTAAAACTAGAGACATTCATTCTAATGGGTCAGAAAATTTCGCATCAGTGGTGGCGTATGGAAAACAACTACCACATATTATTATCTGGTGTGTGCTTTAAGGGCCGACAAAAGAGAAGGCGAAGGATAATTGCATTCTTTGCCGACTCCCGGGCTTTAAATCTTCTTTATTCTACTTCTTAGCACCGACTTCAGAATGTGAAATAGTTTTATTCTCGGCAGTCGCTTGCGACGTTGTAAAAAACAGCTGCTTTGTGTTTAAGTTTTCAAAGTTTTTATTTCTACCCCCAGTTAAAAATAATAATAAAACAACGCAAACATGCCTAAGTGTGAGGACTTTTACAAAACAATAGCCAAGAAATCTGCTATTCTTGAGTGTAATAAATGATCAAAAACTGTGCATGCTGCCCGCAGCCGTAGCCATGGGCGACATGGACCCATGCCGTTGCAACGTTCTACTTCTTTGGTTAAGTCCATGTATAATCATATTTGCGGGAGCTGTGGTTGGAGACACGAAAAATACAAATGTCCTGTCTATGGTCAGAAGCGCCATAAGTGTCAACGGATGAATCATTATTCGCGGATGTGCTGGATTTGTGCAGTGCATGAAGACGCCACCGATCAAGTAAATAAAAATAACAGTAATGACTGATTAGTGATATTGCAAATAAATATTAAATGTCTCACATTTAAGTTAGATATAGGCTGATGTAAATGTATTGCTTAAAAAATATATCACTAAAATTAATATTAGTGACACAGAATTAACAAGTACTAACATAAATTACAAAGTTATTCGGGGAGCAATATCGAAGTAATCGGTAAATGTTACTTAAAAGTAAGTTAAAAAAACATCTTTTATCTGTTAAAATTTATTGTCGTGGATGTAGATTCATCCCCTATTTTAAGAAGAACTTCGTGTGTGGAACTAAAGTTAATATATAGAGTTTTTCATATAGGCGGAAAAAGTGAAAGTAAAATAAATATGTAAAGCGCTTTTGGGTATTTTCGTTGGTATGGGATGTTTTTTAAATAAATTTATTTATTTATTGGACAACGCAACAGATTACATCATGACTTAAAGCTATAACTTACAATAATAATGGTGTGATACAAGACATAATCCTTACACGTGTAATCACGGGATGCCAAGATTGAGAAACAAATATTTGAAATAAAATTGCTTAAACTAACAGGCTCATAAATCCAAAACAATCAAGAACTATAACTATAGTGAATAAAAATCAAAGGGGATTTCCTTGAGAATGTCTTTCAAAACATTTCTAAAGCGAACCAGGCTAGAGTTGAAGATGTCAAGTTTGGCAAAGGGAGTGTTTGCCTGGTGAGTACAAAATACGACTTAGTCCGGATATTAGGTCAGTAGTGCATCCCCCAAGCAAAACTACCGATAGGTCTTCAAGAACAAATAAAAAATAAATTAATCGAAATTCAAAAAGAGGGTATACGTAATTGCAAAAGTAGAGAGGTCGACCGACTGGGTTAATAGCATGACAGTAGTCAAAAATCCTTGCACACGCCCCTAGTTGCCCCGACAAAGGTCGACCGTACCAGGGCCCATAAGTGGCAGTCTCGACGGGCAACCAAGGGTGGGGCTCAAAAGGCCTATGGATAATTCTTAACTAAGGGCTAACAAACAAGCAATAACACAACTTACCGAATTCCGGAGTAAGGGTTGCCCACAGGGTATCAGTCAGGTGGTAAGTAAGGTGTATGTAAGTAGTGTGCGAAAGTGTGTATAAATGTAACCTGACGTCCCGATCTAATCGGACAGCAGATCCAAAGGCGCTGCTTTTCTCCCAAATGTGCGATCCCTTCAGTGAGCATTCACCAATTGAAACCTTCTTCTTTTATTTCACGATATTAGTTTATCAACTTTATTGTACATTTTATACACTTCAAATTCAACCAAATCAACGTTAATCCAAAATTAAAACAAGTGACACGCGGCACTACTTAAGAACGGTCGGTCAAGGTTCAATGTCCCAGGTTCACTTAACACAAAATTATTTATCGAACACGAACGCGACCCTTTCTCGGGTCACAAGGTTTCAGCGGTCCACACAACAAAGCAAAATTCCTTCGTACGATATCAAAACGCCACAAAGCAACTCGTCGAAGCAAGTTAATGGTAATCGAAGTTTAATTAATCACTCAAACTCAAAAATCAGCCTCGTTATCACGTAAAACGAACGAAAATCGACAACAAAATAAGAGGCACTTAACGCGACGTTACAATTAAATATTAACTTCCAAAAACAATTTACCAACCCGGCTTTCGTGCAGACAATCAATTTTTCCATACGTATATCAGATAATCACTCAAAACTCTAAAATCAGCCTCGGTGCCACGAACCGTACAAATTTAGACAATGCCATAGGTGGCACGCAACCCAATGATTACATATTAACTTTCCAAAACAAGCCGTCGTGCGGCAATTGCCGTTCTAGACTAATCTCGACCGCCGACGCCCTAGAATGGAATGCGCGCGAGCGGGGGCCGGCGTTGACCTTGATAACATCTGATGCACGCGTCGAGCGCGCGTTATGAATTCAATTTTCAAAAGGTTAATATTTGGCCTAAACACAACCCCGCCCCGGACATAAGGACTTATATCCGCGAGTAAATTGGCAAACAGGACGACGGGTCACGACGGCACGTTGCAAGACCGAATCTCCGACCAAAACCTCGGCCACCCTAGGCACCCCATCAGATCCATACGACAACTTAACAATGCGCCCACAGCACCAATACAAAGGCAAAGCGTTGGGTTCTTTAACCAACACGAGGTCTCCAACCCGAGGAGGATCCGTCTTGTCAGACCACTCAACGCGCTGCTGCTAAAGATATAGGAACTCCAGAGGCCATCGGTGCCAAAAGTCTGAGGCATCTGTTGCAGCAGGTCAAATCTGCTCCACCGCGAAGAGTTTATTTACCTGAAGGGGTACTCGGGCAGGGCGTTAAGCGGTTAATTTCTTGACACGGAGTCGAGATTTTATATTACTTTAATTTTCTAATTATTTAATTTATGATTACTAATTTTTATGCGTGTAAAATTTAACCTTGTGTGCATATTGGATTTTCTGTATGCAACAAGTTTTTTTTTAATTAAATAAATAAATAAAAGTGTAGTAGTGTAATTCTAATTTATTAAAAATATTGTATGCTTAAAAACAGATTTGTTTTTAAGCATACAATATTTATATAATACAATATTTATATATTTAAAAACAGGAATTTTCGAAGAAGCTTGAGAAGTATTCCTTTACTATTCAATTAATAAAAGGGTATAATAATTCCAAAAATTAAAAACACAGTTTAGTAGTAAAAGAAAAAAAAACTTTCACCAACATTTTTGTCTCATGAGAATTAAGACTTTTTTGTAACAAATTGTAGATATGTATTCTAGAATAATCGAGGCGAAGTTTTATACGTAGCTCGTCTGAACTAAACTGTGAAAAAGTTTTTACGAGCTGTAAAATAAGAGGGGCATTACATGTACTGTTTTATGTGCCGCTAAAATGTTCAAAAATTTAAAACATTCAACGGAAAGCTTTTGTAACACGATATAAGCAGTGTAGGAAAATCTAATTTACAAGTTATTGACGTGCCAAGGGTTAGGGACTGGCATTAAAATTTAAAGCGACTTATTTGGATTCGGTTCTCGGTGCCGATATGACTGAATTAGTAATGCAATATAAACGCTATTTAGTATGTGTACAATGTTGACAGCATTTATGAAAAGGTTTATGCTTTATACTATAAAAACAAAAATAAGGGATATGTGAGGTTTGACTAGTCGTGTAGTAGCGGAATAAGATAATCTACTACCACATAATAGCATTTGGTTGATGTCGTGAGAGTATAATATTCGTTAGAGATCTGTCTGTCAGCAAGAGCCAACTGTCAAAGATGAAGACCGAGTGTGGCAGCAAAGTTTCCGGGATACTTGAGATTTTGAATGAGATTGAGAGGTTCTATGGGCAACTGCACATGTCATCGTCGGATCCATACGCATGTGTGAGTAACGTTCCAAGAGCGAGTCTTATCCGACACTATTCAGAAAATATCCCGGACGTCAGTCTGAGCGAGATTAGAATGGCTCTCCAGCCCCTTTAAATCGGCAGAGCTTCAGGTGAGGATAGAATTATTTTGGACGTATTGAATATATATCTGATAACGCTTTGGTGATATCGGTCAGTTTTCTACAGCCTATTTGATGTTAGTTCGTGCGTGCGTGTGTGAGTGTGTGCGAGAACTCGCGCCCATGATCGTATGTATGTATGGGCGTAGGATGTCATGTCTATCTCTTTTTTCAAAAGAACATTACCTTTTTAAAACATTAGTGTCGTTTTAAAGCACGACTGAGTTGCGTTTTGGTATATTATTACGCCAATTTAATATCAGTAAGTGCTTACTACAATGTCTCAAAATAGTTCGAAATTCCGGCTAAAACTGCGACGTTTGCAAATGCTTTTTACTACCCCATTCGTTTTATATAGTATCCTTCTAAACAGTCGATGTGAGACAAATCTGCGTACGTGATGCTTTTACGTCATTGCCGTAAAACGAAAAATGGTAGGGGAGGTATCCTTAATGAATTAGATGATACATCTATTTTGTATATTAAATAATCGTGTTATTCGTCTATCTTAGTATTCTAGAGCGTTTCACAAACATCCGGTATAGTATATGCTTGTTTATATATTGTGTAGTTTATATATAATAATGTAATTTTTGATCCATCGTATTGAAAACTAAATTACATTATTACAGATATAAAATACTGAAACGTAATAAATGTAATCTGATCATTATTGTTGAGTTCTGATTCCCAAAGTTATCAAAAACACAGACGGAATGAAATGGTGTATGGATCCTCTTAAATTTCATTCATTGCTTTTTTTTTGTTTGTTAAATCTGAATTATCTTTTACTCCTATTTAAAACTATAAAACGTGAACGATGGAGAATTAAGTCTATCCGTTTCACCTTTTTAGATAAAAATAACTGTCGCCGTTTTCAGCAAGTGAAAGCATAGATCAATCACGTAGGAACATTTTCTTACCATCAATGGCCCAGTAGCGGACTATGGAAAGAGCAACGATTAATCATACGATCGTGAACGATAAAGTTTAAGCTCGACTTAAGTGAATTGACATTAATTTTTTAATACTTTTTATCACTCTGCGCCTAAAAAAATGAATTTTATTAAAACCTTAACAATTGCGGTAGTGCTGTTAGAATATACACTACCCCATATCGTAACATAATGGTCCTAAGAGGCTTCAGAGGGAAATTGAAACAGGGGATAGGAGGCAACATCTTCCTTTTAATTCCTCAAAATTATAATAAACTGTGGTTGTCAACCCGCCTACTAAGCGTGGCAAACATGGCGAAATTTTCCCAATGAGTAGTCCCCAAATATTGGGCACCTATGTTCAGCAGTGGACTTTTACAGGCTGTATGGACGGATTCATAATAATAATAATAATATTAGGTTATTAAGACCAACAATTATCGGAGATACATCCTAAAGGATGGCACCGTTGATGTCTGTCGAGCTTGTCGCCATCCCGGTGAGTCACTTAGGCATGTCATCTCCGGTTGTTCGGCGCTTTCTAACTCTGAGTATTTGCACAGGCACAACTTAGTAGCCAGGATTCTACACCAGGAGCTCGCTCTGAAGTACGGTCTCGTGGATCGGAAACTGCCGTATTATAAGTACTTGCCGGAAGCCGTGCTCGAAAATGACCGCGCCAGGCTCTACTGGGACCGGGCCATCATCACAGACAGGACTATTCTTGCGAATAAGCCTGATATTGAGCTGATGGACCGGGCACAGTCAAGGATATTTTTGGTCGACATTATCATTCCTTATGACGAGAATCTCGTGAAAGCCGAAACAGATAAACTGACTAAATATCTGGACCTGGCTCACGAAGTGACCGACATGTGGGGTGGATTGCCGGCCGAAATTATACCTGTAGTCGTCTCTGCGAATGGGTTATTCCAGTTAGCCTCTCGGGTCATCTGAGGCGACTGGGACTCCGTGACGGACCGCTCTAAGCTCAAATTCAGAAGACGGTGTTCCTCAATACCGCACGCATCATCCGTCGGATTCTTTCCCTTTCCCCCTAACCTTCGGCCGTTTGGTCTACCCTGTCGAGGGCTTCCATCTGTTTGGGTTTTTTATATATTTATATATTTTTTATGTATTTATTCTATTTTATTGATATTTATGTATATTTATATTTTTCGTTTACAATTATATATTTAAACAGCCCAACCAGATGAGAAAAATTTATAGATAACCCCAATAATAATATCATTTATTCGCTTAAATTAATATGGTATATCAGAGGTGACACATAGTTGCGTATTGTACATAGTTCACATGTTTACCACATCTGGCATGCGAAAATTATTAATTAAATAAAAATATTTAAATAAAACTAATTTTACGGATTCTATCGCGTATATTAACTTATTTTTATCTTCCCGACGTTTCGGGTGCTTTCCAGCACCCGTGGTCACGGGGGACTAAGGTGTTTGACGTCCTGCTGTCATAGTTAGCCCGGCTACCTTCAGTTTTTTAATATTATTAATATTATATTTAATATTATATTATTAATATTAAAAAACTGAAGGTAGCCGGGCTAACTATGACAGCAGGACGTCAAACACCTTAGTCCCCCGTGACCACGGGTGCTGGAAAGCACCCGAAACGTCGGGAAGATAAAAATAAGTTAATATACGCGATAGAATCCGTAAAATTAGTTTTATTTAAATGTGTAGTGTTCGCGTAAATATAAGAAATCATTAAATAAAAATAATTAATTATGTACATTTTTTTAAATTATACCAAATAAATATAAATTAATAAAGTTAAAAAAATTACAATAATAATTTTATATTAATAATTTTTATTAAATTAAATTAAATTAAATTAAAATTACAATTATTTATTTATTATTAAACTTTAATTAAATACACAAATTAATTTCTGTATTAATTTGTGTATTTAATTAAAGCTTAATATCCTAGCAGAAGCTATTGGGTACTGATTTTGTGATATTTTTGGTAATGAGTTCGCATTAGTTATTGTGAATATGAGACACTTTACGAATCGCTCATAAATAGGAAAATTGTTAATACCTTGACTATAGCGCCACCCAATGCATCCAAGCAAAACACCAAATGTATCAAATGGGTAAAACACCTGGCGATCATCAAGTCATTTACTAATCATTGCGACGGCATAAACTTCCAACAATGAGATGGGTCCATGTCCAGCAAAAGAATGTTACAGGTTGATAAAGAAAAAGGTAAGAAAAATCAATACCAGCTGGGATGACGCATACTTTTAAAGACATTTGTCCAGTCTTGGACTTATATTAGACTTTGAAAATACTTTTACAACACACTTTGGTCATGAGGTGTGACTAACTTAGTAGAAATACTAGATCACGGTCATAATTTTTTTCTATTATCATCGGTTCTTAATACGTTTGCAAAAATTCACTAACTACTGATGTCTGTAAGTAGGCGAAGACTGTTTTATGTAATTCCATCGCACATGTAGGTCAAGCTAATAGATATAAAGCATGAAAAACCTCTTTACGTGATATGTCTAATCGTATGATAGAAGTCGTTATAGGAAGTTGTGCCTTGTTTTCCGGCCATCATACCTGAGAAGAAATAGTGGGACAGAGGCAGCTGGCACGAATGGAGCCGCAGACGTGTGGAATTCCTGTGGACCGGGTCATATGCGGTGAATGTGCAATTTCTACAGAACCCGTCTTCCCTACGAAAGAAAAGTCTTGTCTGATCAGATAAAGAGCGGTTTGCTGTTAGTCCATTGAAAGAATCATAAAAAATCCTCGCAAAAGAAAACCGATTCCTCCCAAGGATGATTCGCGAGGCTATTGAAATTAAAAAACATCCTAATTTCAAAAGAGAAGATGGATGGGTGCTGCTATCTTCTTGGGATCCCATAATTAATAAAATCAAATCCAAACCCAAGTATACCACTGGTAGACTTCAAGATACTGTAAGCTTATTCTGCGTAAATCGAACAAAAAATTAATGTTAAAAAACTGAAGGTAGCCGGGCTAACTATGACAGCAGGACGTTAAACACCTCACTCCCCCGTGACCACGAGTGCTGGAAAGCACCCGATACGTCGGGAATATAAAAATAAGATAATATACGCGATGAAATCCCTAAAATTAGTTTTATTTAAACTGTCTTAGGTTTATTAAAACCTTTTTCCTAGGTTTGTATGTTTGTCCATATGGAGTTTATACTTAATACGCTGCGTGTGAAACCTCCACAATACAGTTATATTCCTAGTGTTGGATTAACATTTTATCTTATACTTTATACATATAACTATACTACTATACATTGAATAAAACTTTTTTTACGGATTTTATCGCGTTTTATTTACTGTTTTAATTCCCGACGTTTCGGGTGCTTTACAGCAACCCATAGTCACGGAGGGGACACGGGCTGCTGTAAAGCACCCGAAACGTCGGGAATTAAAGTTTATAAAGAGCAATGGCAGAAAAATAGTTGACAAAAATTATAGCGTCTAGAAATAAGTTATATATAAAATGAGTTTTATTATTTTTCTATGATTTTTCAAATAAAAATGTATTTTAACTAAAGCCACAGAAAGAAACAAACATTTTTGGGAATATCAAATGACATATCATTTTACTCTTTTCAAATGTTGCCATTTAGTATATTCATACTATTTTCGTATACACTTTGTAACACTACCAACACAACACACAAAATATTTTTATATTAAGTTATTATTAGTAATAACTGTACTATCAGTAATAACAAAAATAAAAGTGATATGGCTGAGAATAAGTCTTACAAAGAATTCCTACAATAATACATTATCTCAATCATAGTACTATGTAACAATTCCATTTAATGTTATGCCAACACTAGCTAAAATAAAATGTCACTGTTTTTTTTTACTGGCTTTACGGCTCTGGGTTCTAGCCCTTCTGAGAATGACACTATGGTACAAAAGCCCTGGAGCCATGCCAGAAATATACATTTATAGTATGCAAATATATAATAGAGATACAATAATCTTAAAAATTCTCAATTATGTATTATGTATTAAGCTAACATCAAACAACCACAGGAAGCATGACTTTTTCCAAGTGACATAGGACATAACCTAAAAAGGTTCAAACGTAAATATCTTTTTTTTGACGCCTTCTCAGTACAAAATTCTTTGACAGAGTTATTAAGGGACTGACGCTTAACATTTTAAGATATTTTTGGTATATAGACGCTACCATTTCTTCTCAACTAATTTTATGTATGAAAGTCTGCCATTGCTCTTTCGGGAAACGTCGGGAATTAATACAGTAAATTAAACGCGATAAAATCCGTAAAAAAATAGTTTTATTCAATGTGTAGTGTTCGCGTAAATATAAGAAATCATTATATAATACTATATTTTCTTATACATATATCAAGCACATAGTACACTGATGTTAAGTCGACGGTGGAGTCATATTCATATTCACCCAGTCTCGATTAAGAATCAAAATGCATATACGTTGTTATCCTTGAGAACTAAGATGTAATGCTTCTTTTAGAGTAAAAAGGGTTTGCGGTTCACTATACATACTCACCTTATGAAACACAACAACATTTTGCTGCTTTTTTCCACTGGTATTCTCTGAGTTTTATCCTTCCCTGGTCGAGCTGACCCTTTCATGCTACAAGCATAATATAACTGCAGGCTGTGTGTGTGTGGCTTTACCACGCCAAAAACTATTCTTTAAGTAAATGTATTTTATTGATTGTTTCCTTTATAATAAAAAGAATGTCACAACTTTGCTTTCAAAACTGGAAACATTCACAAATGTGTGTTTATTGTTCTGATGTCAAATGCGAATTGTCTCGACTCACGTGTCGACAAGTTTCTTGTACGTGGAACTTCTAAAATATCATTCAACGGAACAAAGGAAAGTGGTTTAAGTACCCTTGAACTTTTCCGTTCAAATAACTTTGAGGATCATGCAAACAGTTATTTTGAATTGCTTCTAGTAATACTGCAATACTTATATTTATTTATATTTTTAATATAAGAGAGGACAAACGATCATGCAGCTCATCTGATGGTAAGTGGCTATCGCCGCCCATGAACAACTGCAATTCCAGGGGCATTCCACATGCAGTTCCAGACTTTTAAAAAAGAGTAGCCTTCTTCCTTGAAGGTCCTTTAATCGTATCGCCACTGGTGTTATTTCGTATTGCTTCAAGTGCTTCCACAAAATTACATTCATATATATTTTTACAATGGTAAGAAAGGCTCTTTCTTACTGTGCTCTATCTTGACTGCCTACAAATTTCTCTATTCCAGTTCCTTTTCTTATTCGCTACGCTTTTCTCTAATGAAGGCGACACTTACACATACTATATCTTCAGCTTCTACACTCTGCACAAGCTTTTACAAGGGTAAATCGAGGGAGGTAGAATAGCATGATAAGCCATTTCATCTTAGTTATAATTGTAATTCGTAAGAATGCACGTTATACATGTGTTAGAACTGCACTGCAGCTTTATTATAGTTGCAGTACAAATGGGTCGGCTCGAATGGTAAGAACACACTCTCACAGAATGCCATCGTGAAATAGGAGTGTAATACTGCTGTGCTTCGTATGGTTATGTGGAAAACCAAACACCCTTGTTACTGGTATAGAGGTATTGGAAACTAAGTCCTCATTGAAGGATAGATGAAGGAGTCTACGGGTCACAGCCATACCATGTGGACTGTTTTCTCGATTGTGACCCATACATTTACAGACTAGCAATATCCACTGCTGAATGAAGGCCAATCCAATAAATTTTCTCATAGGTGAGATATATGCCATTGTTGCTACGTCAGGCAGCTGTTATTAGGAAAATGCTTATTACGTTGCTGCTATACGGTTAACTTTGGGAAATAGGGTTGTCTGCTTCACAATCATCTCTCCTAATATGTTTATTTCCCCTCATTACCAGATCACCACACTTGACGATCAGATTAGCGAGCAAAGTATCAGATGTATATATCTGATGCTACTTGTACCAATACTTTTTATTATTGATGCTTGTCAATAAGGTTCGCGCGCTTGCATTTGTTGTGCACACATCGACTTCCTGCATGTCTTACCAGGTCATCACTCCATCTTTTGGGATGTTGTACTAGACTTGACAAAGTATTGTGCAGCTCTGGGGAATCTACCATGCTCCTTAAAATTTTTATGGCTATTAGGATCTGATCTCTGGCTCTACGCACTGAAAGGGAATTATATACTAACATTCCCAGCAAGAAAAGAGTAGGATACATAAATGGATAATATCCGTAAATCTTCTTAAATAAAAAACGCAAGAAGGCTTTCTGAACCTTTTCAATCAACAATTCATATGTGGATTCGCGGGGATTCCAGACGGCTGCAGCAAATTCTAACTTACTTCTAACTTGACAGTTAAATAATAATTTGATGACAATAGGATCATTGAAATCACGGGCATTGAGTAGGACAAAACCTAGGCGTTTGTAAGATTCTGAAGCTAGGGCAGACATGTGTGCATGGAAAGTCAATCCGCAGTCAAATGTCACACCAAGATCTCAAAAGGTTGACACGCGCTTTATTTCAACACTTGCTAAGGTATAGGTGGCATGTGTAGGTTGTAACTTGCGGCTAACGGTCATGACGTAACATTTGCTGGCATTAAACATCATTTTATTATCTATACTCCACTTATGGATTCGGTCGATGTCACTTTGAAGATGTTCGGGAGTTACATCCTTATCAATCATTTGGACTAATTTCAAATCGTCAGCATATAGGAGGCATTTGGCATACTTTACTACTTTAATGAGATCGTTAACCATAATGAGAAAGAGAAGGGGGCCTAAAACTGAACCCTGGCTTACACCTGAGCGCGTATGATATGACTTCGAAATAAAAGATCCATGGCTACTGTTTACTGTACTGTTTTCTATTTGAAAGGTAATCAGCAAAAAATTTTATAAGTTTTGGGGTAAAACCCATAATGTATAATTTATTTAATAGAATATCGTTATCCACTACATCGAACGCCTTTTTAAAATCTAAATATAGCACATCTACTTGTTGACCTTTATCCATGTGATGAGATATATAGTCAACGAGGGATAACAAGTTAGACTCTACTGATCGACCCGGTCGGAAGCCATGCTGCTCCTCACAAAGCCGCGTATTTACCTGCGCGTATATTTTTTTGTGAGCAATATTCTCAAAAAGTTTTGCTGCGCACGACAGTACTGCGATAGGACGATATTCTTCAACCAAGGTCTTATTGCTTGTTTTAGGTATCGGAGTGACTTTCGATATCTTCCACTGTTCTGGGTATACGCCGGTGTTTAAAGCCAAGTTAAAATATAGGTAAGTACAGGAGCAAGAATCTCCTTGCATCCTTTTAAGATGTGAGCTGGGACTTTATCTGGACCCAGAGAACTAAGTGGTTTTAACTTATTTATTCCTGACTTTACTTGTGATAAGGTAAAAAAGCTTATGTTGATATGTCCATCGCATGACAAGGGAGTACAAGATATATTGTTGAAATCCAGTATGGGACTATTGGGTAAAAACAGACTAGCAAAATAATTTGCAAAGGCATCTGCAGCTTCACTATTGGAAAAACTACAGCCTTTGTAGGTCACAGTGGGCTCAAAGCCACCCTTAGTTCGAAGGCTACTAATATGATTCCAGAATGTTTTTGGATTATTCTTAATGCCATATTCAGCTGCTAAATAGGCATTGTATGCTGACTCGATGCGTCCCTTGAGTTCTAACCACAGTATGGAAAATGCCTTGTAGACATTCTGATTATTATATCGTTTCCATTCTTTGTGGAGTTTAATTTTGCGATTTACATCTTTAATTATATCATATGAAAACCAGACAGGATAGCGTTTCCTGTTTGAAGCTTGTCTGCTTTTCTTAGGTAAGCAAAGATCAAAAATATTATATAAAACTTCATAAAATTGACCAATCGCAGATTGCACATCTGAGGCATTAAATACACTACCCCAATCCACTGTAGACATCATCTCATATAAAAGAGAAAAGTTAGCTTTTAGTTACCATGTTTTCGTATCGTTACTCACACTTGCGTATTGCTCCAATGATTATGTGAACTGCTAGCTATCCATAAAACCTTTCAATCTCAATCAAAATTTGAGGTGTACCGGAAACAATGCTTCCACATTTGGTCTTCAGCTTCGACAGTTTGCTCTTTCTGGCAAACAGATCTCTGGCAAAGAATTTTAAGCCTTGGTATCAATCGATCGCTTTTTCAATACGAGCTGTATTGAAGTTGCGGAAGTCCCGCCGCATGCATTTGGAGATATGTCTGTTTAGTTGCCTGTATGCTATCAAATTTGCTGAAGACTGCTGCTTTATTACCAGTTTAGCATTAAAAGTGTGATCGGAGATTTTTTGTGTCCTTCTGCGGCAGAACTTATCATCGACTACATTAATCTACTACATTGTAATCTTATAAGCACTGAAAACGATTTTGTAACTCGAGCTGAAAGTTTTCAGGACTTTGACGAGGGGGACGGAGTATAGTATAAGGTACGCAATCCTCGTCGACACACTCATAATCTTTACAAGGTTGTTAACGAGGGACCTGTGGACGATAAATCCAACACCTCCTTGGAACAGATGGTTGCCCTCTCTTTTATAGGACAAGTTGCCAGATTCGAGGATTACCGTGTCCTCCCGCTTTTTTCACACCTCGAATAATCTTATAATATTCTAGCGTAACTTGTCCATCTCTTTTTCCAGCTCCAAGATCTTCTAGTCAGTCCTCAGTTTAGTCGTCTTAGGTGGCAACCGAACCACTACCGGAGATCTTTAGCTCGTGGCTAGTTAGCCACGCCGTTACTATAGTCAAAATCATAATCATAATCATAATTTATTTGCAGAAAACATGGTACATTACAGGTTGGTAAATTATTTTAGAGCAGCATGTTTTGTCATAATGATGACATAGAAATATTTATAATGTATAAAATACATTTTCACAACTAATATAATAAATAACATATTTTTAAATTCATCATAAACATTTTATTACATTTAAATTTATAAAAATAAAATAATCGTAATTACTTAATTCATTTTAATACCGATGCCTAATCCTAATCATAAAATTTAAATATTCTTCAACAGAGTAGAAGCATTGCTCCTCAAGCCATTGTTTAACAATCCTGCGAAAACAGGAAGTTGGTAGTGATTGAAACTCTGTGGGCCGTGCATTGAAAATTTTTATACACATAGCTGAACAATTTTTCCTATAGAGGCTATTGCTTACACTATGAGTCAGTCTTTCAGTATGCCTCAAGTTCCTCTGTACAGTATCTCTTATCTTTGTGAACAAAAGTGTATTATTTTTAACAAAACATACCAAATTTAAGATGTAAATACATGGCAGCGTCAAAATGTGTAATTTGTTAAAATACGGTTTACACGATGAATCTGGTACCAAACCATGCATAGCTCGAATACATTTCTTTTGGACTGTAAAGGCCTTAACAGCATCTGTACTGTTACCCCAAAGTAAAAGACCATAATCAAGTGCAGAGTAAATGTATGCATAGTACGCCGTTATTATAGTTTCACAAGATGTAATTCTTCTCAGTCTGCTAAGTAGAAAAATGTAACTGTTTATTTTAGAACAGACCTTTTCAACTTGGGCTTTCCAGTTCACATGTTTGTCCAATAATATTCCCAGAAATTTTGTTTCAGTCATTTCATTAACAGATTGTCCATTGCAATATATATTAAGATTATTATTCAATGTTCCATAATTACTAAATTATATATATATATATATATATATATATATATATATATATATATATATATATATATATATATATATATATAACATGTCTTTTCTACGTTAATACATAAATTATTATATGTCGCCCACTTTGAAATATTGTCAATAGTATTATTAATATTAGATTCATAAATGTCTATGTCAATGTATCTTTTTGATGTCACAATAACTGAAATATACTCAGCAAATAAAATACATTTATATAAAATTGAGTCAGGTAAGTCATTTATGTATAATATGAAAAGAATTGGCCCTAATACAGAACCTTGTGGAACTCCAAATGAATTTAATCTATCACTGGATTTGTAAGAAGTTAATGTCTGTGAATTGTCAATATTTGTTACTTCCATAAATTGTATCCTGTTTCTTAAATAGCTAGCAATCCAATCTAGGACAGGTCCTCAAAACCCTAAATTATCGAGTTTTTGTAAAAGTGTTTTGTGGGATACAAAGTCAAAAGCCTTCGACATATCAAAAAAGATTGCTGTAACTCTTAGCTTATTATTGATAGCTTTAAAAATTGCGTCAACAAGATCATATCCAGCAAGGCTTGTCGATTTATTATTTTGAAATCCATATTGCTCACATTTAATTAAATTAAATTTCGTCGTAAAGTCTATAATGCGTTTAGCCATTGCCATTTCAAATATTTTAGATTAAACTGAGACTATACTAATAGGTCTATAATTATTTAAATTTTTAGAGTCAACCTTTTTATGTATCGGCTTAACAACTGACTTTTTTAAGACATTAGGAAAAGTAGCTTTTTTAAATGATAGATTTATTAGGTAAGTTAATACTCTACCTAACACTGTACTACAATTTTTAATAACATCCGTTGAAATGCCATCAAAACCTTCCGACTTCGTATTATTTAATGTTTGTATTAATTTCAATACTTCATCAACAGTATACATTTCTAAATACATGCTATTACATACTCTAGGACTATTAGTGTTTTGGCACTGATTACTGTTATTATTGATATTTTTTGATTGAATAAAGAGGTTGTTGAAAGCTTCAGCAATTTGTTGAGGGTTTGTCAAAGAATTATCACATATACAAACTTTTTCAATTAAATTATTATTTATGCAACAAGTCTGATTTTTTATTATATTCCAGGAAGCACGACATCTATTTTTTGATTGCTCAATATATTTATCATTATTAAGTTTTTGCGCTTGATTTATACAACGTCTTAGTAAAATGGAATAAATCCTATACCTTATTTTATTCTGGTTCGATTTTATTTTATAGTAGTTAAACCTAAGCTTCCTCTTCATTGTACAGCTTTTGCTCAGACCTTTTGATATCCACTTCGGTCGACGTACTCTATTATTAATACATATCCTAATTTTAGGAAAGCATAACTGATAAAATAACATAAAAGTATCAAAGAATTTTTGGAAAGCCTTATCTAGATTTTATTCACAGAAAACATCAGAAAACGTTAATTTCGATATACAATATTTAAATTTATTAACATTTTCTTTGCAATAGTTTCATTTTATAATATAGTACTTTAGGAGTGGTATTTCTTTGTTAAATACAGGAACGTGTAGCATTTTGGGCTATGTCATGATCCGATAGAGCAAGTGGTAATAACTCTGCAGTAGCATCATTCACATTACTAAATATAAGATCAAGACAGGAGTTCAACCTAGTTGGTTGATTGATATGTGACGTTAGATTAAATTTTTTTAAGAGACTAAGATTAATTAATCTTAACTGATTTTATTATTTTCCATAATATTAATATTAAAATCACCAACAAATACGAACTTAGTCTTTGTACTTTTATTTGAGTTTTTGAAAAAGAGATATTCTAGATTTCTAAAGAACAAGTCTAGGTCATGTATGTTCCTTCTTGGAACTCTATATATACAAATAACTTTAATATTGTATTTAACAATCAGAATACCACAACATTCAAGATAATGATCCTGACCTATACTATTAACTTCCTGAAGTACCTTAACGCATAAACCCTTTTTGACCAATATGCACACACCACCCCTTTTCTATTTGTTTTTTCTACAATAAGAGGCAGCAAGATCAAAACCATGTAATCGAAGAATTTTTTCGCTACTTGCTTCGACAAAAGTTTCATTTAGGCATAATACATCAGGACCTATATTTTTGCTATGCAGCTCAGTCAACGTAATTTCAAGAATCTCCTTTTTACTCGAAAAACTCTGTATGTTTTGGTGCAATATTCTAAGATTAGAATCAATATATTTTGTCACGAAATAACTTATCAGTGGATTTATTAATTATTGCACTATCATTTAAAGTTTGTTCTACTTGATTTTCAAAGTTGTTAAGTTTTTCCTCTATTTTTTGAAAATAGAATGGTATATTGCCTTTTTTTGGAAGCCGTTGAACTGTTTTGTTAGAGGCTAGAAGAGGACGTTTTATATACAATCTAATGTTTTCATAAGATAAGAATCGCTTTTTATAGTCATTATAATCAATTAATAAATTAATTTTGTCACATATATTTGTCAAATAACTATTTTTGTAATAATTAAAATAATTAAAATTCTTAAAAATGTCAATATATCTAATATTTTCAAAATGCTTTGTCCATAATCTTAAATTGTAATTTAATATTTTTTCATTCATATATGGATTATACAAAACTGATAATAAAAGTACAGTCGCCTTACATAATTTGTTGATTAAGATACATATGTCAGAATGTAGCCTTTGTAAATCTTTATTATTACTACCGAAACCGACTATTAAAAAGTCATTTTCCGTTACTTCATTTAACAAAGAATGATCATAGTTTAGTAATATTTATGCACTGGTTGCTCCGGGCATAATATGACCATAGACCACATTTCAACAGTGGTAGAGCCACGCGGCAGCTTTTGCTGTCGCACGGATGGGCCGGCTCGAACCGGGGTGGTTCCACGACCTCACAGAAAACCAGCGTGAAGTAGAGGTTTACCTCTGCGTTTCGCTTGGTGAGTGCAGGTGGCCGGAGGCCCTTTTTGCTGGAAATGAGGCATTCCATCTTAGTCCTCACGGGTGACAACGCATCTACATTTTGATTTGTAATAGAGGATAGATGTAGATGTCTATGGGCCGCAGCAACCACTTACCATCAGGTGGACTGTGTGCTCTTTTGTCACCCTTTTTTTCTTTTATGTTTAATTTCAGAAATCACCAGGTGGTCAGTTCCTTCAATAGAGAAAAAAGTTTACGTGGTGGCTCCTTAATATTAGCAGATAAATCATTATTATATAAAGAACGTAAGGATATTGTGAGCCTCTCTGTTGAACGAACTGTAGAAATGGCTTGTGTCGAGCTCGAGCACCTCATTGTTGTAGGTGTTTACAGACCCCCATGTGCTACTTATGACCATTTTGAAAGGATTGTGGAAGAAGTTTTACTCAAACTTAGCAAACAGAACAAGTCTGTTGTAATATGTGGAGGCTTTAATATCAATCTCCTTGAAACTTCTTCCATTAGTATTAAGTTTAGCTCATTGTTTAAATCATATAATCTTGTAAATTTATTCTTAGAACCAACACGTATTGCTGGGCCGAGTGCGACCTGTATAGATAACATTTTTACAGATGTTAAGCCCTTGCATAAATCAATTATTCAAAATTTAAGTTCTGATCACTGTGGACAGTTGGTATCACTACCTTACATACACAAAACACAGAAAAATAAGAAAGTTGTGTTTGTTCCAATAAATGAACATCGCTTGGAGAGGTTTAGAAGTAATGTAATAAAAAGACTTCCATCACTTTCGTTTAAAAATAGTGCTAATTATATGTATGCTACATTATTTAAAATTATAAGTTGTGAATTTAGTAGAATATTTACTTCTAAAACTTCTCTTTTAACAGTCGCAAATCATTTAATGAATGGGCGACAGTAGGGATTTATAAAAGTAGGCGAAGGTTATACGAGCTTTATGATGAAAGATCATATAATAGTAGTGTTATATTTAGAGATTATGTAAAAACATATTCTAAAATATTTAAAAAAGTGTGCTCCACTGCTAAGGCTTTACATTTAAGCAACAAAATTAAAACTGCATCCGACAAAATTAAAATGACCTGGAGAATAATAAATAGTGAAACAGGCAAGGTCAAACCGCGCAACTCGGATTTTCAATTGAATATTAACAATAATTTAACGCGATCTGATCAAGAAGGCTTTTGAGAAACATTTTACTGATGTTCCTTTTTGACAACAAAATCATTAAATTCTTCTCCTACTGTCGCCGAATCATTGCTCAAACAAAATGTAAAGGCTTGTTCTAATACTTTTAAATTCCATAGAGTACTGCCAAAAGATATCGTTAAATATTTTAAAGCTATTGATGTAAAGAAAACGGCAGATTTATGGGGATTTCCGTTAAAGTTATTTTATCTATAATAGATATATTAGCACCTTATCTAGCCACTATATTTAATATAAGCGTCGAATCTGGTGTGTTTCCTGATTTCATGAAACATAGTAAAGTCATACCTATATTTAAATCTGGTAGTACAATAGACCCCGCCAATTTTAGACCAATTTCTGTACTACCAACATTAAGTAAAATTTTTGAAAAAATTATTTTAGATCAGATGTTAAGTTTTTTTAATATTAATAAATTGCTACATAAAAATCAATTCGGTTTTACAAGGGGTCGCTCGACAATTGACGCTGGAGTTGAGCTTATTAAACATATTTTTTGTGCATGGGAGAATTCAGAGGATGCTTTGGGTATATTTTGTGACCTTTCCAAGGCCTTCGACTGCGTTCACCATGAGACATTAATCAGGAAGCTACAGTACTATGTCAAGAACACAGCGCTTAAACTTATAATTTCATATTTAAGTAATAGAATGCAGAAAGTTATTATTAATGGTAAAAGTTCTTCCGGCTCACCTGTACTAATGGGTGTTCCTCAGGGCTCGATTCTCGGCCCATTCCTGTTTCTGGTGTATATTAATGACTTACCTCACCTTGTAGGGGATAGTCATGATATAGTATTATTTGCTGATGATACTTCCTTGATTTTTAAACTTAAACGTCAATCATTTAAATGTGACGAAGTGAATAATGCTATATCAAAATTAGTGCATTGGTTTAACGTTAATAATCTGCATTTGAACGGAAATAAAACTAATTGTGTTAAATTTACAACAACGAATGTTAAAAATCTGAATACCAATGTGTTTTTAAATGGGGAGGAATTGAGCCCTGTTGTATCTACTGTTTTTCTTGGCATCACTCTTGACGCAAAGCTTCAGTGGGGCCCCCATATATCCAAATTAGCAAGCAGACTAAGTTCTGCAGCCTATGCTGTAAAAAAGATTAGAGGTCTCACTAGTGTCGAGACAGCTAGATTAGTTTATTTTAGTTATTTCCATAGCATAATGTCTTATGGGATTTTGCTATGGGGAAATGCGGCTGATTCAGAAACTATTTTTGTTTTACAGAAGAGGGCCATTAGGGCTATTTACAATCTAAAACCGAGAGAGTCTCTTAGAGATAAATTTAAAGAAATTAATATATTAACTTTGGCCTCTCAGTATATTTACGAAAATTTAATGTATGTTCACAAAAACAAAGATAGTTTTAGTAAAAAAAGTGATATACATTCTGTAAACACTAGGAACAAACACAAGCTAGTGATGCCAGTTTCTCGACTCCACAGAGTCAGTAATTCATTCTTGGGGCAATGTATACGCTATTACAACAAGGTCCCGGAAAGTGTACAGGTTCTCTCTATTACCAAGTTTAAATGTTTTATTAAGCTGAAACTGTATAAAAAGGGTTATTATAGTATAAATGAATACATGGTTGATAATAACCCCTGGGAATGAGGTGGTCGCTTCCAAGCAGTTTCTAAAATAAATTTTGTAAATAGTTCGTAATCATTTATATTGTAAAATTTATTTTAAAAAATTGTCCCGCTGGGTTTCTTGCTGGTTCTTCCCAGGACAGAGGGTTTTTTTTCGAACCAGTGGTAAAGTAAAAAATGACTTTCAATAACAATTACACATGTAATGTATATTGAATAAAAATTATTCTATTCTATTCTATTCTATTCTCTTGTGAGGTCCCAGCGGTAACGCAGGTGTTGATGTTATGGCTATCTGTTAACATGCTGCCATCTAGTTGCGTCAAGGGGAAACTACTCGGTGCAAGATCTATGTGAGGAGGATTTTGGTTTTCTGATTCCTTTAGGGAATTATTAAAGTCTATTTTCTTTACTTTCTTGTTTTTCGTTTTCGTGGACTTATTTGAACTTGATGGGGTAGATTTACATATATGTTTCAACTGATTGACCTTTAGCTCATATTCCGCATCTCTCTTTTTTAAGGTATGGTTTTCTGAAGATAAATTCATTATTTAATTTTCTGCTATCTCAAGATTTTCCTCCAGCTTCAGTATTTTTTGTTTCAGTTCATTAATTTCATCAAAACAATGCAAAAGCAGAGAAAAACTACGGTTTAATTCATAATATGGTGTTGAATTGACAGAAGAATAATCAATTTCTTCTCCTTCAGAGAGATGATCAGAAATGCTTTGTAACGAAATATTTTTGTTAATTTTCTTGCGTTTTGTTATATTTACATTTTCAATCCTGACTTTATCAGATATTTGCTGGTTTAGTAATTTACTGGTTAATGCTCTGAGACATGTATCGCACTTGAATGCTTTTTTGGAAGATGTTGACATTATTCTAAATCTTTGAAATGATAATGCTAAAACAATCTAAGTGAAATGTTTTTTTTACACGAAATGCACACCAAAATTTGCTTATTTTTAATTTTTTTAGTGCATTTTATACAAGTCAGAGACATCTTGTATAATAGACTAGTACTATTAGTCAAATATCAATTTATGTTCTTGTTCTGTCTAAACAAAAGTTGTTTCGTGGTTCTAATCTTTTTTACTAGATGTCACTTTCACTGTAAATTTTTTCAATATAAAGTTATGACATCTAGTGAATGGTAGCGGAATTTATCATCAGCTGATTGGTGTTTATATTATAAATGTCAAAGTTTGAAATGATAAACGTTCACTTTAGATTAATTACACAAAATGTTAGTTCTTTTGCACCAATTAGGACCAGTAAGGAGTTTGTATACACATTATTTTAACGAGAACGGCATGTTATAAAGTAACAGTTAAGAAAAACAGTTCCTAGCATTTATTGTTTTATACACTATTCACTCAAATCACTTTAGTATTGATAGCACAAGATATGTTCAATATTTCTGTTAGATAACACTTTTGTCCATTTATTGTAAACTGTTCTTCACATTCACAACACATTACCGTATTTCAACAAGTTGGACTATTTTTAAGTTTTATAAATAACACAGATTGATTTTGGCATGACAGCAGCTACCCGCCATTTTTTTTGGTCGCCACCGAAGCGGGACCCCTGAGGACTGGCGGCCGTCTATTTGTTATTATCATCATGTAGGGTATTTTGCCATAATTGCCACGCTTGGCGAGCAGATTAGCAACCGCATATTTTATTGTTATTTTGCTGTAATTAGAAAGATGCTGCTACCTATCTTCTGCCTCAGATTCCCTCTGTCACCACTTACGACACCCACGGGAAGATATGGTGCAGTAGGTATTCTTGTCCGCCACTACACTGGAAAAAAGTTAATAGTCATTAATTCGTGATTATTATTACCTGATAAAACCTAATACTGACCAAATTTTATTTGTATAATAATTACAGTGACGGAAATATTGCAACATTAAAGCAAAATCATAAACCCTATTTATTACCGATCCTGTGGGAATCCTTAAATCCTCCATCTCTCCATATTCATTGTCTACATTATAAAGGAAACCTTTGTGCAGAATTTTTTTCTTTCTAAGAGTTTGTATTGTGCATTGATGAGTCATTAAGTGGTAACAGTAAGTGAATGAGTGAATATTGATACCTCTTGCAATTATTTATTTACACATTTGTAGATAGAGTGAACGGCATAAGAATATTTAAGAGCTTTGGTTTGCTTATTTAGTTTGAATAAAAACGTTTTATACATTTTAATACCTATCACGATGTGAATAACGTCATCGAACTTGAAACGATGGATAACGAACTAAAAGTTAAGAAAAGGTCTCAAGTAAAGTTGCGAAGCCATCGAAGTTATTCCCAGGCGACTGAAGATTTAAAGTTATTCACACTCTTAAAGCTGCGAAAACCTACAAAATACTTATGTTATTGTCCCCACGTTTTCAAGTATGAGGTATTGAGAGCAAGATTTCTGTGAATCTGATATTTCTATATTTAACATTCAACCATATTAAATAGGATCGGTATTATCATCCTTAGTTTAGTTTGTTTTCTATATGGGAAAACAATTTATATAATGCATTTATAAAAAAAGTTATTTTTCTTAATTGCAATTTTCAGTTTTACCATTTTATCAGTAGTATTTTAACAGTGGTAGAGCCACGCGGCAGCTTTTGCTGTCGCACGGATGGGCCGGCTCGAACCGGGGTGGTACCACGACCTCACAGAAAACCAGCGTGAAGTAGAGGTTTACCTCTGCGTTTCGCTTGGTGAGTGCAGGTGGCCGGAGGCCCTGTTTACTGGAAATGAGGCATTCCATCTAAGTCCTCACGGGTGACAACGCATCTACATTTTGAATTGTAATAGAGGATAGATGTAGATGTCTATGGGCCGCAGCAACCACTTACCATCAGGTGGACTGTGTGCTCGTTTGTCACCCTTATCCCATAAAAAAAAACCATTAGGGTAAATAATCAATATAAAATTTACTTATAAAAAGTTATTTTTCTCTAAACATTTAAAAGTTAATAATGCATCGTAACCACTGCCAATTTTTCTGTAACTTAATTGTGATCCCTTTGATAGGCTTTTCCTTCACCCAAGGAATGCCACAAAGCTTTGTCATAAGCCTGCCTATACCACCTATAACCACCTGCATCCGTCAATTTCCTGCCTTTCTCTTACCAGGTCGTAAATTACAATTCACTTACCGGTATTAGGCTGCTACTTAAGAACCTTGATTTAGAGAAGTATCAATATTTATTCTATACTAGTTGTCCACTGCTGAACATAAGCCTCCCCATATGGAGGTGTAAGAAAATCCTAATAACTAGAAGAAATAACTGCTGTTATCAATCCACATGCCAAGTGTGGCAAGTATCCTCCTTATGAGGTATTTAGGGCGGCTTCGCGGTTTTACTTGCGTTAAATATGGATTATACCTGCCTGTTCGATGTATAATATGAGTACGTTTTCAAGGTATAACTTTTAGGTTATTTTTCCGCTTCTATAGGTCGTAAAATGATGTTAGAAAGCATATTATAGACTTATGTAGGTCATGCTCGTCTCTTTCCTTTTGGCAGCGTCATGTGATGGGTTGTCCACTTTCCATTAATAAGGTCGAGAAGGGAAATTGCTGCCAAATGCTTCATACTTGTGAACAGGGCGGGTCTGCTCGGGTTCCCATGCACTGATAAGCTCCTTTGTAAGTGCATCATAGAACATACTTCAATTACCGATGCGTCTATTATTGTTTTCCATTCTATGTATACTTAATATGCTCGAGACATATTATCTTTAAAAGAAATTACAAATACAATGATACATGCGGATTTTCGTTTTCCGTATCTCCTAAGGTCGAAGGAAACTCGTTTTGAAGCGGTAGTAGACTTGAAAAAAATTAAAATTGACATTTGTTTTGTATAATGTAAGTAAGTAAGTGCAAGGGAAATTTCTGTTTGCTCGTGCACTCACTGAATTACAACTTGTGCCTAACTTATATATTATAAAACGTGAGGTGCTTTCGTATTTTGTAGATATAAGTGTATATAGTGAATGCACAGACAAACTTGACTCGTTTTTAATGTTCAACTAATACAGCAAACATACAAGTGAGTCTTGCATATCAAATAAAATTATTTTTTTATAGGATAGGATCATAAACGAGCACACAGTCCACCGCAGTGGACCGCAGTTAACAGTGGTAGAGCCACGCGGCAGCTTTTGCTGTCGCACGGATGGGCCGGCTCGAACCGGGGTGGTACCACGACCTCACAGAATACCAGCCTGAAGTAGAGGTTTACCTCTGCATTTCGCTTGGTGAGTGCAGGTGGCCGGAGGCCCTTTTTACTGGAAATAAGGCATTCCATCTTAGTCCTCACGGGTGACAACGCACCTGCATTTTGATTTGTAATATAGGATAGATGTAGATGTCTATGGGCCGCAGCAACCACTTACCATCAGGTGGACTTTGTGCTCGTTTGTCACCCATATCCTATAAAAAATCGATGCAAATATTGTTAAGATGACGTAGCAAGACGTTAAATAAGTATTTTCTTTTATGTTGAATTTGAATACGTCTTTTCTACTAAAAAATGTCATCTTTGATCAACAATTACGTCTAAAACTCTTAAGATATTTTCTAAAATAATAATATTTTTTAATATTAAAAAATTGAGTAGATGCGCCTTTTTATTTTGAATCGAATGGTATATATAACTCATTTTTTCAAAAATTGTTAAATGCACCCTTTTTTCTTATGACGGCAGTATACCACTAATAAAGCTGCAGCATGGCTCTACCACGTAAAATAATATCATTTAAATAATTGTCGTTAATAAAAATATATGATATGCTTTCCATATAGATATGATATGCTAGGATCATAGTCTGGTTGGTCGCATCTAATTTTAACTCAAAATGAGTGTTATAATATTTATAGTAAGTTATATAAATATTATATAGTTATAATATTTTTATGTGATTTATTTTATGATAAAATTCTAACAAACTAATTTAATACAATCCATAAGTAAATATGAATGTATGTAATGCTTTCATATTATACTGTCATTTTGTATCATAACATTTAAATCTAATCTAAAGGCAGTTACTAGCAATAGATCAACAATTTAAATCTAAACGCTGTGAAGTAGAAACAAACTATACTCTTACAAGTTCCTAATATTTACAAATTTCTCTTTTATCGCCCTCGTCTCTTAGAGCTAACACAAGAGCTTACATAAATTTCTTATACGTGACATTTATGTTTTATAGCTCGACGGAGACAAAGAAGAGTGATGAACGTGCGTAGATTTGTTCCGGGGAAATGTTCGCCGATCGATTATATCATAAAGTAAATGTTAATAACTTTGTTAAGGCTGTATATATGCGATTGTATATAATATGATGAATAATAATATGATTAATGGTAAAGGTTCCTCCGGATCGGTAGTATCAATGGGCGTTCCTCAGGGCTCGATTCTTGGCCCATTCCTGTTTTAATCTATATTAATGACTAACCTTATCTTGAATGGGGACAATCACGATATAGTATTATTTGTTGACGATACCTCTTTGATTTTCAAACTAAAACGACAGTTAATTAGTTATGACGATGTAAATAATGCTCTATCGAAATTGGTACATTGGTTTAACGCCAACAATATGCTCTTAAACGGTAATAAGACAAAGTGTATTAAATTTACAATACCTAATGTAAAACATTCGAATACCAATGTGCTGTTAAATGGGGAGGAGTTGAATCTTGTGGATACCACTGTTTTTCTTGGTATTACTATTGACGCGAAACTTCAGTGGGGCCCCCATATATCTAAATAAGCAAGCAGACTTAGTTCTGCAGCATATGCTGTAAGAAAGATTAGAAGTCTCACAGATGTTGAGACAGCTAGATTAGTGTATTTTAGTTACTTTCATAGCGTAATGTCTTATGGAATTTTGCTATGGGGTAATGCGGACTGTTATTGAAGCTATATTTGTTTTGCAAAAGAGAGCCGTACGGGCGATTTATAACCTAAATTGTAAAGATTCCCTCAGAGAAAAATTTAAAGAAATAAACATATTAACTTTTGCATCGCAATATATTTATGTGAATGTAATGTATGTGCATAAAAACATAAATAGCTTTAATAAGAATAAGGATGTGCATACTTTAAATACTAGGAACAAACATAAGCTTGTAATGCCAGTTACTAGACTCCACAGAATCAGTAATTCATTTATGGGGCAATGTATACGCTTTTACAACAAAATCGCAGAACATATTCAAAGTTTGTCAATAAACAAGTTTAAAAGTTTTATTAAAGAAAAACTGTACAAGAAGGGTTATTATAATATCAAGGAATACATGAATGAAAATAACCCCTGGGAATAGGGTGATCGCCACCATGCTGGTTCTATGAAAATATCATTTAAAAATTGTATAAACAAAATTATTGTTAAGTGAAATTATGTTTAAAAAAAAAGTCCCGCTGGGTTTCTTGCTGGTTCTTCCCAGGACTGAGGTATTTTCCGAACCAGTGGTAAATAAAAAATGACTTTCAATAAGTATTATGTAATAATCAATATAGAATAAAAAATTATTCTATTCTATTCCATTCTATGTGTATCAGTTCTGCAGTGGTTGCGTAAGAAAATCTATCTCCTCTTAATTTCATCCCATGGGTGTTGAAAAAGAGACTGGGAAAAGTCTCCAAAAGGCGATTAAAACTACTTTGTATACCGCTGACGACTACCTCGTTGGTCTATTAGTGGTAAACGCGACTCCATCTGCGTGTTATTTGGTTTTCTGTAAAGAAATTCTCAGTGGCTGCCTGGTGTCAGGAAGTTGGCGGTGTTTCATACATGTGCCTCCAAAAGTTTGTAAGCTCGTTGATCTCTCTCTAGTAATGTCGAATCGCCGTCTCATACACGTTCGTGGTGGAGCCACACTGCAGCTATATTAGTTGTAGCACAAATAGGGCGGCTAGAACAGGGTAAGGTCTTTCTCTTACAGAATACCATCGTAAAATAAGTGCTTAAGTCAGCTGTGTTTCGGATGTTGTGTTTAGAGAACCGGAGACCGTTTTCACTGAAAACGGGGTATTGCATCTTATTCCTCAGAGTTGACAATGTATCTGCATTTTGATTCTTAAACGAGGATGTATTTAGACATCTATGGGCCACAACATTTACTTACCATCAGAAGGAATGTGTGCTCATTTGTCACATTTATTTTATTTAAAAAAATCACTGAAATAAAGCCAGCACCTGTGGCTGGTGAAGACAAGGTTGCGTGGGAGCAACGCAGCGGTTCGCCGGCCGAACATAACGACTTCAATCACGTTACTAATCGCACGGTTTCATTGTCGGGTTAACTCTGTAGCACTTATTAAACCAATTCAGTACAGTCCAAAGTTTTAATAATTCTCACTGGGGTAGGAAGTTCTCCCTTTCACAAGGTGTACATGGCACTGTCCCCACCAGTGCCTTAACTCAGCTTCATAGCCTTCATACTGACTTAAACTGGACACTGTGTGGAGTGCTGTTTAGCGGCTGATCAGGTAATATAACACAACTTGTAACAACAACAACAATAACAACCAACAGGTAATATATCTGACAGACTACTAGAGAAAAAGGAGCCCTGCCACTTAGAAAATATCGTCATGATATTTCCATTGATATGATATGTTTACGAAAACGTCAAAATAATAACTCATTGTTTCGGGTCATCTCAAAAACCAATCATGCGGTGTTTGCGTGTTTACAAAAGCCAATTTATTGGATAATAAAGCTTTTTATATATTTTTTTAAAAATACTCGAGAGTGGGTCTCGTGATTCGGTATTTAAATTACGGCCGCTTTGAATACATTTGAAATCAAAACTCAGATTTTCATTAAGATATTCCAAATGTTTCAACGTTTTTGTGTTTTTATCAAATGGATTTTTTATAGAATAATGGTGGAAAACGAGTCAACGACATCTTTACTCGATTGAGAATCAAAATGCAAGTGCGTTGTCACTACGGAATGCATCGATTCCAGTAAAAAGGGTCTCCGGTTCTCTACTTAGCAGAATTATCTTATCCTTTCCCGGTTGAGCCGACCCACTCGTGCTACAATTAATATACGCTGCTTCATGTTTCTATAACGTAAGGAAAATAATATATATATATATATATATATATATATATATATATATATATATATATATATATAATATAAAAGCAGAACAACATTTTGGATGCTGTAAAAAATATTTCTATTCAAGTTCCAAGCTTTTAGCAGTGGGCACAATTGAATAGGCTACATAGATCTAGCCATGAGAAAAGTACGATTTTTCCATTGGCATCCTGCTACATAATATCTGTAGGTTTGTATTTTGTTAACCGTCTGCGACTGAGGTGGTAGTCTGTTGGACATCACCTGATGTAGCTCTGTCTCGCTCAGTACCTTCCCTTAATAGCTCGTGTTAATGGTCAGTGAGATGTTTGAGTCAGTGAGGTGCACACGGTGTTCAGTTTCAAGCTACTGGTGTCCCAGAGACATAAGTACAGCAATAAACGTTGATTCTGATAGACGTCTACTCACCAATATCTTTTTAGATCCATAGTGTATGTTAGTCATTTTATCAGTAAAATATTAATACTACCATATTGTCTCTCAGACATAATCTCATATTTAATTTGTTAAAGTTATTTTAGTATATATTTGTTTAGATGGAGACTAAAGGTAAAGACGGTAGGCCACTAAAACGAGACAACATTGAAAGGTATACTTAGAAATATGCGAAGATTGAACAATGGCTTGAAGAATTAGAAGAAGAAAACGAATTTGGCGATTTTGATGATTTGGTAGAAAATAATAATTATATGCAAGTGAATGTAAAGCAAGAGGTACTCGGAGGACTTGAGAAAGAGTATGCTTAATCAAATGAGAGTGATCTTGAACCTGAAGATGAAGAGAGTCGTCGTAACTCAGGTGTTTAGCGCTCTCTGTAAATTTCACAGTACACGAGCAAACCGGGTCGATCCATGTCGGCACCAATGTAATTGTTAATTTCAAAATGATGTACTCGGCGGTGAAGAAAAACATCGTGATCCTGCATGTCTTAGCAAACATATTTTTCGAGGACTTGTAAAGTTCGCCAACACGCATTGCGGTAGCATGGTGGATACTTCCTTGCCCTTAGACCCTCTCAGAACTCAGAAGTGAGAGGAGGCCTGTGTCCAGCAGTGGGACGTATATTATAAGCTGTAACTTTACTACATTTATTTTACTATTCCAGCTGTCGCAAAACACGTCGATGTCCTATGGCAATATTTTTCAGAATTTTGGAATTAGTTTGTATTAATGCATTTGTACTAACGCCGTGTAGTAGCGATATAATAATATCCACTATCACATGTCATCCCGTGGGTGTCTTAACAAGCGACAGAGGAAAACAAATTAGGAAATGGGCAGCAGCATATGCCTAATAACGATTAAAAATAAAAACTGCGGTCGCCAATTCGCTTGCCAAGCGTGTCAACTGTGGCAAATATCCCTCATATGAGGCAATATGAATGGAAGGCTATGTTCAGCAGTGGACTTTAATAGGCTGTAACGGTAACAGTAATACATTTATCTTCTACCAAAAGTGTCCAGGTGCCAAACTGCCAAAAGGGAACTTATCGAACATATTTGGCGCGAGAATTGTTCTTCCTAGCTTGAAAGAACGCGTTTATAATAACAGACAGTCCAGTGAACTCCGTCTTACTATAATGCGAGTTTAGGCAAGGACTGTCTTCCACTAAGACTGTGGCTGAGCTTCCAGGACCTGCTGGAAAGAAACCATACAGTATTATTAAAAAGGCATACAAGATAATACCGTGCATGCAAAAAGCCTTTTTGCCTGCAATGTTCTTCTCCACTTTGTCAAGTCTTTAAACTTAATTTACAGATTTTTGTCAACTTTGAGACTGTATTTTGTTCTAATGATCTATTGGATCTTGAAGAACGCTTAAAAGTTTAACATTAATCATTTTATATGAGTTTTATTATTTAGTTTTCTTTTTAGTTTTGTATGTTTAAGCGTAATTATCTTAAAAAAATGATCTCATTAAAAGGTTGCAAATAGCTTGTTTTTTTAGAGAATACTTATTCTTTTGTTTTTCATTATACATAAACCTTTTAATCATAATATAAAAGTATAGTTTAAAATAAAAGTTTAATAAAGTGACGTCTGACAGACTACACTTCAGTCGAATGTTAACAACAAAGTCACCTCAGTTGCAAAAGGTTAATAATAAAAAATAAGTGTTTGTGGTAGAGCCATGCAAGCTCTTCGGTCGCTTCTTACGACCCCCATGGTTTAATAAAGGGCTGTGGATGCTCTCATGGCACCACCACACGTCCATAAATAATTACATCTCTCGAATTACTCCCTTGCTTCGTGCAGCTTCAGGGACAAGACATAGACACCGTTAAACTAGAAAACGTTTAATTATGATACGAAAATGTCTTATAAACATATAAAGATTTAAATAGAAAGGCCTTCGTCATCGAAGTAATTAAAAAGTCAATTTCTTTTTTCCGAGGGTTACGCAAAATGATAGTACAAAGTTGGGGTCACCTTTTTCATTAAACCGACTTTGGTCAACAACCCTTTCGCAAATTGGTTTTTTTCGGAACAGCAATAACGAATTGTTTGAGATTTATTTGTAAGTTCTCGATTTTTTAATGTATTAATAATGCTTAAAGTCCCTTTAAAGTGATAAGTCAGACCGTTGAAATAATGTTTTTTTAGAGACAATACAATTTAATGTTCTGAATATGTTTTTATCCTGTCGTAATTTCCAGTAAAGCCTTTACGTAAATATTTATTGTACGTAATTTCTACGGTCATAAGTAAAATGGACACATCTACATTTTTATTACTAAAATAATTCATGCAAATATCGGGAAATATCGAGAAAAAAGGAAACTAAGAATTTTTAATATTTAATAGAGGATTTGAATGAAAGAAAGAATATGTTCAATCGCTACTTCAGAAAAGAAAAAATATAATATGAAAATGTAGTAGTACCCAATAGCCAACAAGATTATAACTATAATGTGTATGTCACGCGCGTGAGTTTGCGCACACACACTCAAACGTAAGTATGTAAACATATACGTAAACATAAAATAGATAACGACAAAAAACCATGAAATAGCAGATTAAAAATAAAACAAAAAGGCTGCCGACTCAGCATTCTACATTTTTTCAGTTATTACATTTGCTTTTCAATGTTTTTAATTCTAGCAATAGAAATGTACTTATTTCAATGTTTTTAATGTGAATAAGGGCCAGGTACAGATGCAAATATGTACGTTCATATTACTTAAAGCAATAAAAAATAAAAAAGTCTGTAACATTTAGAAATAACACCAATGATTCGGTAATTGCTTAAAAAGTAGTATTAGTATTTTTATATAACATTATTTTTATTTTTTTAAAACAAAAATATATCATTTAGAATTGCTTATTTTGTTACTTTTTAATTATTTTAAATTATTTATTGATAAAAATGCCTACTGTGCAGTGGCGGTGTAAGTAAATCGATCATTCCATTTCGCCACGTAGATTTCACGACTGTATGTAGGAAGGGATTAAAATTATTAATACAGCTTATCAAAATCTAATGCTGAACATATTTCTCTCCATTGATTGCATCATAGGGCATATATACCATAGCTGCCACGCTTGGCAAGTGCGCTGGCAACCGCAGTTTTTTTTTATTCAGCTGTTATAAGAAAGATGCTGTTGCCCATCTCCTTGTTCAGGTTTACTCTGTCGCCTCTTACGACACCCATGGTATAATATGAGATAGTAGATATGAAAACACCGCCACTGCACGGTAAAAATACTTTAATCAACTTTTTTTAACCACAACTTTGACCTTACCTTTAAAAAGTACGCATAACTGTGGCAAAATATATTTAAAATATAATAAGGTAGGTAATACCATTAGTAATATTACAAAAATCTCCTAACTACAATTCTTTCTTACGTAAGTACCCTTTAATTAAATTCCACGCTCTGTTAAATTTGTGTATATATAAACAATTGCTTTTATTATTTCATTTAATACAAACAACATATCAGTCCTTTCATTCGGGATTTCCACAAAGGGAGAAAATAAAACGAATTTGTAATAAACAGTGATGAATAAAAAAGACAATAGAATACGCTTGAGAGTAATGAATTGAATTTAAATAATTTGTCGATTTTCACACTTCAATAGAAAGAACTAAAGGTTGGGGTAAGGAAAGTAAGGTACACAGTGTTGATCTCTTACAAATCTTCTTCATATCTTAAAAAGACTTCAATTATTCGCCAAATATAAAAAATTAAAAAACATCTACAACCTAGATGTTGCTGTATAATGAAGTGTAACAAACAAGAGTGTGCCACGCTGCCCTAATGGGTGGCAAAGGATTTCACGTTTTAAATTATTTTCGACGTGGTAAAGCCATGCTGCAGCTATATTACTAGTGTAGTTGTAGCACGAATGGGTCGGGTCGACCGGGGAAGGACCACGCTCTCACAAAATACCGGCGTAAAATAGCAGCTTAACGCTGCTGTTTCGTATGATGAGTGTAAAGAACCGGAGACCCTTTAACCGGAAAGTAGGCATTCCATCTTAGTTGTCACGGGTGACAACGCATCTGCATTTTGATTCGTAAACGACGATAGATCTAGATGTCTTGGGCCATAGCAACCACTTACCATCAGGTGGACTGTGTGCTTGTTTGTCACCATTAACCTATAAAAATTGCTGCCTGCCCAGCATGCCTAATAAATGAAATATTTTTTTATTTTCAGGGATTTACCTCATGATACTTGTTTTCGCTTTTAAGAAGTTGTGATTAAAATTTTAGTGGGACCTGATTATCGCTCGCTGTTATAAAGGACAAAATAATTTTTAAATAATTATTGATTTGAAAAGTCGTAAACATGTAAAAATAATATTCTCTATACTTTCGTATGCTTTCAATGAAACACGCAAATGCGTATATTGATGTCTCAATATCTTGGATTGCATAAATCCGAGTGCCTTGTGAGGGACAAATTTCCTGTACGTGACTCTTTTATATCAACTAACAGTAGAGACAAAGTGTAAGTGACATCTCGTGTCCTTTTCCATTCTATAAAAGAATTTGTCCTCTTGATAAAATACATTCGAAGGATTGACACCTGTTTGGAATATATATCGGAGGTTTATTTTTACACTTAACTTGTAAATTCTTCGGGGTAAGAAAAACTTTTGTTGTCATGTCTGACCAAAATATATATCTTTATATACATATATTAATCTTCTGTACGTGTGTTTGTCACTGAAGTCGTCCTAAACGGTTGCACCGATTTATATGAAAATTGTTGTGTGTTTGAGAGAGTCCCTATTTTCACTATTGGACCCGGTAGGTGGCGCTGTTATCAAGATCTAGAAATCACCGATGGATCACTAGTATTATATAAAAAACATTACTTAGTTCGTTTCATTTGCATTCCTATGCCATAGATCTATTCACGATGATATTTTTGGTGAATTGTAGAGTGCGTGTCCGGGAAGGGTTTTGGACAATTATAGTAATTGTTTATTTGTTTTCTTTACGGTTCTATACTACTCGTAACGTTAGTGAGTAATTGGGTGCACGCTCTTGAATGTTTATGACAAATAGATATAACATTGCATACAAAGTAACAATTAGTTATGTACAAACAGAAATATGAATGTAAATAAATGAGACAATAATGAACACCGTGTAACAATAGACATACATTTATTAATAGAATCTGTGCCGTGTATTGGCGGCTTAAGAGAATCTACTAGCATATATTATCTCGTGGATATAATAAGAGGCGACAAATCGAAACTGAATGTAGCAGCATTTTCATTATATCAAATGAAAATAATAAAAGCTGCGATTGCTAACCCGTCTTCCAAGCGTGGTAGCAATGGCGAAATCCCCCCAATATGAATAAATAATATAAATGATATGGATCAGGCATTTTCGCGACAGAGCTATGACACAGATATATTACAATTGCAGTACGAATGGGTCGGCTCGACCGGGTTTGGACCAAACTCACATAGAATACCAGCGTAAAATAGCAGTTTAATGCTTAAGGTCTCGTATGGTGAGTGTAGAGAACCGGATACACTTTTTACTGGAAACAAGACATTCCATTTTAGCCCTCAGGTGTAAGAACGTATTTGGATTTAGATTTTTAATCGAGGATTATTGTAGATATTTACGGGCCATGGTATCAACTTACCATCAGGCGGACTGAGTGGTCGTTTTTCTCCCTTATACTATTATACGAGTACATATAATAGGTCGGGGGAAAAGTTTCTTCGTATTTTGTTTGTATAAAATTGAAGAAAAATCTCTTTGGTTGTACTGATTGTATCTGGCTGGTTTTAATATCAATAGGTGTAGGACGTTATGAAAAAAAGTAAGAAAAACTTTCCCGCCATTTTTTAAATGTTTTTCTGTCCGCCAAAAAGAGTGAATCTCGTTAGATTCACTCTTTTTGGCGGTAAATAAATTCGATACATTCTGAAGTTTTATTACAAAAAAGAGATAAAGCGTGTCATGCCGCAAAAAATTGTGACGTTTATGGACCTAATTCTGTGTATGTAAGAGTAGCGCAAAGTTGATCCAGCTATTATTTCATATTTGAAATCCTGAACTGAAGGGCTGTAATGATGATGAAGGGCGAGAAACGAGCACACAGTCAACCTGATGGTAAGTGGTTGCTGTGGCCCACAGACATCTTCATCTATCTTCGATTATGAATGAAAATGCAGATGCGTTGTCACCCGTGAGGACTAGGATGGAATGCCTCGTTTCCAGTAAAAAGGGTCTCCGGTTCTCTACACTCACAATACGAAACACAGCAGCTTTAATCTGCTATTTTACGCTGGTATTCTGTAAGAGCATGGTCCTTCCCCGGTTGAGCCGACCCATTCGTGCTACAACCATAATATACCTGTAGCATGGCTCTACCACGTATAAATTATTTAATATACATTAAAAGTGTGGTTTGAATCAGCGTTTGGTTACCGGTTATAGTAGAAGTTTATTAACAACATTAATGGCAAAATACCTAATTTTACTTAAGGCTCTAAGTAAGAAATGTAATTAATGTCAATCATAAAACCGTAGCTTGCCTCGGCTTAGAGGCATCTTGCTCTTAAATGTTACTTCATTAAGCTCCTTAACGCATTCATTAAATTTACGTTCCTGTTAAATTTTCCTTTTATCATTTTATTTTTATTTATTTTTTACAATTTTGAGTTATTTCTGCAATTTAATAGGAAAATAAGATAACTTATAGCCCTTTTTTGTATCGTGGGTGTCGTAAGAGGTAACTATGGGATATGTGCAAGATCGTGTGACTTTTAATAGATGGCGGTATTAAATCTTGTAAATAAACTTTTTTAAGTGTTTTGACGGCTCTGTAGCGTGGTAGCTTAGCAATGAGTTGCACCGCTAAGGGTCCGAATACCTCACGGAACAGTATTTCTATGGCCTAGAAATAATTGTTGCGGGGTTAAATAAACTTGTTAAATTTATGTATTTATTTTATAATAAGGAATGATAATAATCCCTAACAAAAGCATAAAATACTCAAACTAGTCAAAGGCTTGTAACGGATATTATTGCGATCATCAATCCGTCTACCAAGTGTAGCGATTAATGTACATTCTCCCTATAACGACATAGGCCCATGTCCTGCAGTGGACGTTTACAAGTTGACAAAGAAGAAACATTACTTAAAATAGGTTAAACATAAAGTGAATCGATGGACGCATATGACTCGTCCGTGCTTTGCAAGCTATGGGTAAGCCTTTGTCACAGAGTAAAGAGGACCAGAGGGGAAGCTTCTTAACAACGTCGAAAATGCATACCTATTTTGATAGGGTTGTCACATGATGCATGTGAAAAATTTAAGGAAAAAATAAAAATATTGTATAGCATAATACAACATGTGTATTAATTATAACTTATAATATCAATGTTACAACATATCTATTAATTGTTCGAAATCAAGAGCTGTTTCGTATCGATTAATTTTAACAATACCAAAAAAATCAAGTATTATATAGTATATAAAACAACATGCGTACAACAGTAATAGTGGTGATGGTGGTTGGTCCACTGCCTTCTACCACTACCTACGACACTACCATCTCCATCACCACTGACACCATCAGCAATACTATCCATCAACACCAGCATCACTTCAACCATCACCAATCCCACCACCCCCAACAATGTCTGGCGGTTGTATTCCATCCATAATGCAGTGGTATTTACCCCTGCGGTCACAATTCAAAAAAAGTAGCTTATATCCAAAAAAGGATATATCCTTATTTTCTCTAGAATTATTCATGCCACTCAATCAAAAATGCCTAATTGTTGTATAGTACAAAACTATTAAACATTTTTGCTTATGCAGAAAACTTATTATTTACCTATATAAATTTATAATAACTTTATACCTAAATATTTTAAGTAAAATACTTAAATGTAATTATTTAATAATTGCAAAAACACTTAATAAATTTATTGATGAATAAAATTTCCAAATATTATTGGTCTATTGCATACCTTAAGCGCTTAAGAAAGCGCAAGGTATGTTCTACTATCGCCTAAAAATGAACATTGCAACGTTTTATCGAATAAAATCGTATCTAGCAATCATATTATACATATAAATGATATAAAAAGCACATTGATAGAAAGATAAATGATTGTTGAAATTATTAAAAAAAATATTTTAAATCGATTAATTGCTATTTTTAAATAAAAAAAGGGATTTTAGTGGCTTATGGTGTGGATTTATCAAGTCCGGAAGGCTTGTAAACACTGTAACTTTTGAAAATATCAATTGTTTAACTCAATCTATTTTTTAATCTCTTCACCTATCATGTGGGAAGCCACTGAATGTAAATGGCAATGTGATTTTGTTTTGTATAGCTATAATTAATTTTTTTCGGCTCCAAAATGTCGAAATTTTCGTTGATTAGGTAGCCTTGTATGTAAATTAATTCTGTAAAGGGAGCTAAAGCCACAGAGTAGTTTACTCACTCACTCAGTTCGACGCACAGAGTACTTTTCATATGCTGGTCAGTCCCCGTCGTGAGTGGACATCGTTTCGGATGTTTGCAGCGGCTCAAAAAGATCGCTGTAAAAATACACAATATTCGAATATCCAAATTTCTTAAATACCTAATTATAATAATAATAAGAGATTTTTTTCTTACAATATTTTAAAAGCACAGAATAAATAATAGTAGTACGTACTAAAAGTAAGTAATATCAATTTTTTTGTCATGGGTAACATTTCATGGTTTTCGAGTGTTGAAACCGATAGGGTTGTAGAAATATAAATCCAAGATGGCGGCCGCAATAGGTATAAATTTTTTCATCATGGGTGTCATTTTCATGGTTTTCGAGGGTGTTGAAGCCGATAGTGCTGTCGAAATGTAAATCCAAGATGGCGGCTGAATTAGGTACCAATTTTTTCATCATGGGTGTCATTTTCATGGTTTTCGGGGGTGTCGAAGCCGATAGTGCTGTCGAAATGTAAATCCAAGATGGCGGCTGCAATAGATATCATATTTTTCATCTTGGGTGTCATTTTCATGGTTTTCGAGGGTGTTGAAGCCAATAGTGCTGTCGAAATGTAAATCCAAGATGGCGGTTGAATTAGGTACCAATTTCTTCATCATTGGTGTAATTTTCATGGATTTCGAGGGTGTTGAAGCCGATAATGCTGTCGAAATGTAAATCCAAGATGGCGGCTGAAGCAGGTACCAATTTTTTTATCATGGGTGTCATTTTCATGGTTTTCGAGGGTGTTGAAGCCGATAGTGCTGTCGAAATGCAAATCCAAGATGGCGGCTGCAATCGATATCAATTTTTTCATCTTGGGTGTCATTTTCATGGTTATCGAGGGTGTTGAAGGGGATAGTGCTGTCGAAATGTAAATCCAAGATGGCGGCTGCAATAGGTATAATTTTTTTCATCGTGGGTGTCATTTTCATGGTTTTCGAGAGAGTTGAAGCCGATAGGGTTGTCAAAATGTAAATCCAAGATGGCGGCTGCAATAGATATCAATTTTTTCATCTTGGGTGTCATTTTCATGGTTATCGAGGGTGTTGAAGGGGATAGTGCTGTCGAAATGTAAATCCAAGATGGCGGCTGCAATAGGTATCAATTTTTTTATCATGGGTGTCATTTTTTACATTTTGAAACGAAAGAATGTAAATATACTTACGGAAAAAACGTCAGAGGCATCAACAAACTATATTTTTGAATGTTATGGTTGTAGTAAAAAATTTTCAACAAAAGACATTCTCGCCAAACACATTTCATACAGTCATAAGACGCAAAAGAACCAAAAGAACACCACTGCAGTTCGGACACAAGTTGAACAAACTCCAGTACCACAACTAACGGAAATATTTAATTGTGATATTTGCGAATTTAAAACATCTCAAAAACGTCGCATTTTGGCACATCTTAACGCGCACGTTGCTGAACAAGTGTACTGTTGTAATAATTGTGATTATAAAAGTATAAAAAAAGATAGTTTGCAAACACATATGAAAATACACACCGGAGAAAAACCTTTTTCATGTAATATCTGTAAATATCAATGTATTCAAAAAAGTCATTTGCAAAAGCATATGAAAATACATACTGGAGAAAAACCTTTTTCATGTAATATCTGTGAATATAAATGTATTCAAAAAAGTAGTTTGCAAACACATATGAAAATACATACTGGAGAAAAACCTTTTTCGTGTATTATCTGTGAATATCTGGGGATGAGTCGCTCGCGTCCGTAGGCTTCGACCACCTAACCCTAGGCCCACCCTACACGTGTCCCCCGGGTGGTGCTAAACGAGCGACAAAGCCGAAACGACAGACTCGGCTCCTCGCCGTGTGGTAGCGGTGTAAAATCTACCACCCCTTATGTCGCACCATGAGCCAAAAATTGAATGAAATGGCCCCGAGTTCCCGGCGCCCCTTTAATGGGGCAGGGGTGCGAAGAATCTCCGGGAGGAAAACCGGCGACGAGGTTCGCCACCCGTCACGTCCTGTCTCCTGGAGGGGCGAAAAGTGGATTGCGGAGGCCCGTCTGGCTACGCTGAATGTATGTGGAGCAATGAATGATAAGATGGATGAAATATGCGAAATGATGAATGATAGAAGAATAGATGTGTTATGTGTGAATGAGACGATACGAAATGGAAGAGATGTCACTGCACATGGCATGTATACCGCTTACTGGTCTGGTGTAGACGAGACCGAGCGGGCATGCCAGGGTGTCGGTGTCATCCTTTCAGAAAGAATGGGTCAATGTGTGAAAGAGTATGAATGTGTAAGCCCAAGGCTGCTGTGGATACGAATGAAAGTGGGCTTAAAGAAGTTGTTTGTGCTTGGGGTGTACGCCCCAGATATGTCTAAGCCCACTTATATCCGAGAGCAGTTTTGGGACATGGTAAGGCTGGTGTTGACGAAATGCAAGGAAAATGAAAGTATTATTATGTTAGGAGATTTTAATGGAAGGGTTGGAGTGAAGAGGTCTGGTTATGAAAGGATATTAGGAGCGTTTGGCGATGAAAGAATAAATGAGAATGGTGAAGACCTCCTCACCATATGTGTGGAAAAGAATATTTTTGTGGCGAACACTTTCTTTCGCCATAAGAGGATTCACATGTATACATGGGAAAGAGGGGATGATAGAAGCATGATAGATTTCATAATTGTGGATGGAAGAATGAGGAGCGCAGTGGTAGATACAAGGGTTTACCGGGGGTCCAACGTAGGGACGGATCATTACTTGGTCTTATGCCAAATTAATGGTCTATTCAAGCGTTGGCGGCATCGGACATCTGTGTCTACCACTGCGTTACAGCGTATAAGAATAGAGAGGCTACAAGATGAAGGTGTGAAAGAGAAGTATAAATGCAGACTGAGAGAAAATATAAATGTGTTGAATGAATTTAGTATGAATTATTTAGACTTGAAGAATGTATGGAATAATGTTAAAAAAGTTTTGGTGGATCCAGCCACCGAAGTATGTGGTGTAAGTAAGAGAACGAATGAAAGGAAAAGTAATACGTTGTGGTGGGATGATGAGGTACGGATGGAAGTTGAAGCAAAGAAGAAAGCATGGCTAGATTTACTAGCAACTAAAGCTGGTAATTCTGGCGGTATGAATGATGAGATTGAAAGAAAAAAGGCAGACTTTAGACGTATAAATAAGAGAGTAAAAGAAGTTGTTGAAAGGAAAAAGCAAGAAAGGACAGATAAGAATGATAGAAGAATATCTGATAACTTCCAGGCAAATATTAAAATGTTCTGGAAGCTCGTAAGAACTGCCAGGGGCAATTCAAAACAGCCTAGAATGAATGCTAAACGAGACGAGAATGGCTGCATGCTGAATGATGAAGTTTCGAATTTAAAGAGATGGAAGGAATACTTTGAAAGCGTGTTTAAGAGTGAAGAGTCGTCTGAAGTAAGTGAAATAGAAATTCCGGAAGAAGTGGAGAGAGGTAGAGAAATAAGTGTAGATGAAATAGTGAAAGCAATGAAAAGCATGAAAGCAGGTAAGGCAGCCGGATATGATAGAATATCACTCGAAATGCTAAGGGCTGGAGAGGGTGTAGTTGCAGGCCTGCTGTACACCTTGTTTAATTTATGTTGGGAACTGAAGCGGGTACCGGAAGACTGGTGCAAAGCCGTTATAGTCCCAATATATAAGGGAAAGGGTTCGCAGCAGGACTGTAAAAACTACCGTGGTATCAGCTTGCTTAGCATTGTGGGTAAACTGTATGCTAAGGTGTTAATTGAAAGAGTTATGGAAGAAACTGATGGAAAAATTTGGGATGTGCAAGCTGGATTTAGAAAGGGGATGGGGTGTACGGATCAAGTCTTTTCCATGCGCATGATTGCGGAGAAATTTTTGGCCAAAAACCAGAAAGTTTTTTGTGCGTTCATGGACTTGGAAAAGGCCTATGACAGAGTGGACAGGAACGTGTTATGGCAAACACTGACCTCATTTGGGTTGAGCGCTGGTCTGATACAGGCATTGAAGTCTCTATATAGGGACTCTAATGCCTGTGTCAGGATCAACGGGGCTTACTCGGACTGGTTTGGCATCCATAAAGGTGTCAGACAGGGCTGTGTGGCTTCCCCGTGGCTGTTCAACCTATTTATGGACAGTTGTTTGGAAAATTTGAAAGTAGAAGAATGCGGGTTAAGAATGGGTGAGTTAACCGTCAAATGCCTTTTGTACGCCGATGATCAAGTCATACTTGCGTCTTCGGCGGCCGAGTTGCAAATGATGGTTACATTAATGAACAGGACATTAAATGAAAAGGGAATGAAAGTGAACGCAAGTAAGACGAAAGTTATGGTTTTTGAAAGAGAAGAAAGTAAAACGATATGTGAAATAAGAATAGAAGGGGAGTTGGTAGAACAAGTAGATGAGTTTGTGTATTTGGGATGTGTGTTTAGTAAGGATGGTAGATATGATAAGGATATAGAACGACGAGTGAATGCAGGAAATAGAGTAAATGGGGCTCTACACTCTATTGTGAAAAGTCAAAATGTGTCCAAAAAGGCACGTATGGCAATTCACAATGCTGTATTAGTGCCTACTTTAATGTATGGTAGTGAAAGTTGGGTGTGGCAGAAGAAGCACGAGAGTAGAATAAATGCTGTAGAAATGCGGTCATTAAGGAGTATGTTAGGGATGAATCTGAATGACAGAGTGAGAAATTGTTTAATAAGAGAAGAGTGTGGTTTGCAAGATGATGTTGTGACCAGGATTAAGAAAGGAATGCTTCGGTGGTTTGGTCATGTAGAAAGAATGAATGAGGAAAGAGTGACAAAGCAAATTTATGTTGCAGAGGTGAACGGCAGAATCGGGAAGGGTCGCCCTAGGCGAAAGTTTATCGACCAAATTGGCGATATATTGAAAATGGGCCAAATCAAGAGTACCTTTAACCGACGAGCGTGTATGCGTAGGTATATGGATGTGGAGGAAGCGAGAGAGGTCTGTCAGGATCGTGCCAAATGGAAGTCCATAGTCTCTGCCTACCCCTCTGGGTGACAGGCGTGAGTGTTTATGTATGTTTGTATCATTTTCATGGGTTTTGAGGGTGTTGAAGCCGATAGTGCTGTCGAAATGTAAATCCAAGATGGCGGTTGAATTAGGTACCAATTTCTTCATCATTGGTGTCATTTTCATGGTTTTCGAGGGTGTTGAAGCCGATAGTGCTGTCGAAATGTAAATCCAAGATGGCGGCTGCAATAGATATCAATTTTTTCATCATGGGTGTCATTTTCATGGTTTTCGAGGGTGTTGAAGCCGGTAGTACTGTCGAAATGTAAATCCAAAATGGCGGCTGCAATAAATATCAATTTTTTCATCATGGGTGTCATTTTCATGGTTTTCGAGGGTGTTGAAGCCGATAGTACTGTCGAAATGTAAATCCAAGATGGCGGCTGCAATAAATATCAATTTTCTCATCTTGGGTGTCATTTTCATGGTTTTCGAGGGTGTCGAAGTCGATAGTGCTGTAGAAATGTAAATCCAAGATGGCGGCTGCAATAGATATCAATTTATTCATCATGGGTGTCATTTTCATGGTTTTCGCGGGTGTTGAAGCCGATAGTGCTGTCGAAATGTAAATCCAAGGTGGCAGCAGCAACGGTTATCAATTTTTTCATGATGGGTATCATTTTCATGGGTTTCGAGGGTGTTGAAGCCGATAGTGCTGTCGAAATGTATTTAAACTATTTTAAAAATTTCGTATAATCATGTTATACGTATTTTTTTATGCGCTTAAGTTATGCCCAAATGGATTTACCAATTATATTTATTTAAATGCGCACGAAGCCCTTTCATGGATACTCTGACTGAGCCGGTGCAAACCGGTTTGTACCCTGACAGAGCGTGGTGAACCTGTCGGTGAGAGATCACGCACACATCGCTGCGCTATGTATGGGTGTATTCGCAGCGAGCCGTTTGTATGTAGCTTCCCCTCTGGTCGGTTTCTTTACTCATATGCCTTTTCTTTTTTTTTTTCGGATGGAAAATCATCTAATGACGCCTTTCGCTGTGGGTGGAGCGGAAGGGAGTGTCAGACTTTTACTGACTAAAAACCATCCGTGTTCCTTCAGTGCCCTTACGTTCCGGAGCCGCGGTATCTCTTTCGAACAGCCCGCAGCCCCGGCAGGCGTCGGCCCTTGAAGGGGCCCTCACGCTGCTGACAGCTCTTTGAGGCGCGCGTGGAACAAAACGCGCCGTCGACACGGCCTGTCGTCGTTAGACGGACGGACGGCGAGCTACCCATTGCTCGCCGTCCACAGGCCCGCGCCTACGGTGGCCGGGGGCCACGACGTAGCCCCCGACGCCCGGGGCGTCTCCCACGGCGGCCGGGAAGGAAAGCTGTTGCTCTTTCCTTCTCCCACACCGCCACCTCCTTCGCTAGCATCACTGCTTCGCAGAAGGTGGTGACGGCATCCCATTCCGTCTCGCTCCGGACCATGGCTTCGACCAGGGCCGGACGCGAGAGGTCGCCGCCGCCTATCGCCGCTACGAGGACACGGCGGTGCTCCGCCCAAGCAGGGCACACCTTCACGGTGTGCTCCACCGTGTCCTCCGGTCGTTCCTCGCAGTGGGAGCACCCGGGCGTTTCCTCCCGCCCGATTCGGTGCAGGAACCTCCCGAACACACCGTGTCCGGTGAGGACCTGCGTCAGGCGGAAGGTGAGGACGCCGTGGCGTCTCTTAAGCCACTCCTCAAAGAGGGGTCTTATCGCCGCTATAGTGGCGTGCCCAGCACGGGGTTGCGACAGTCGCTCTCTCCATGTCGCCATGAGATCACGCCGGAAGTCTGTCCGCTGCGCGACAACTTGCCGCGGCAGCGGGGTTTCCCCCCGGCATAGTGCCTCCGCGCGCCATTCGTGCAGGCGCGCGAGGACTATCGCCTCCAGATCCCATGGCGGCAATCCGGCAAGGAGGCTCGCCGCCTCGCGGGAGATCGTGCGGTAGCCGCGAACCATCTTTACGGCAACCACTCTTTGGGGCGCGTTTAGGTGGTGGACGGCAAGCCGCGCCAAACCACGCGCCCACACCGGGGCCCCGTAAAGGGCCATGGACCTCACGATCCCCGCGTAGAGCCTCCGGCAGGAGGCGTTTGGCCCCCCCAGGTTCGGCAGGAGCCGCCTGAAGGCAGCCCCGGTCCGTTCCAGTTTGGGAGCCAAACGTCGGAAGTGCTCAACGAAGTTTCATCGGCCGTCGAGGACGAGTCCTAGGTACTTCAACGTCGACTCGACGCCGATGGATACCCCTCTTACCATCACTGAGGATCCCGGTGGTGGCCTGTTCCGAGAACCATGGAAGTGCATAGCCTCGGACTTGTGCAGAGCCACCTCGAGACCCAGTTCCCGGATCCTCTCAACGACTATCGCAACCCCGCGTGTCATAGTTTCCGCCGCCGCCTCGTACGACCCCCCTTGTGCCAGTACCAGCGTGTCGTCAGCGTAGCAAACTACGCTGACGCCGGTAGGGAGGTCGGCGCGCAGCACCCAGTCGTAACCGATGTTCCACAGGGGCGGCCCCAGAACCGAACCCTGTGGGACACCGCACTACATCTCTCGCCGGTTCCACTCACCGTTGCGACCGGGGTAGATGACGGCCCTGTCCGTCAGATAGTCCCCGACTATACGACGGAGATAGGTCGGCACCCGGTGATACTGGAGTGCCTCCCTAATGCAGCTCCAGGGCATGGAGTTGAAGGCGTTGGCGATGTCGAGAGACACCGCCAAGACAACCCCCCCCCCCTGGCCACTGCATCCCCCGTCGTGAGGGCTCTCACGCGCATGATGGCGTCCACCGTAGAGCGCCTCTTGCGGAAACCAAACTGGTGTTCCGCAAGATCCGGCCCCGTCCCCGCAAGGTGCTCGGCGAGGCGGTTTGCAATTACTCTTTCAAAGAGCTTTCCCACCTCGTCGAGCAGCACCACGGGCCGGTATGCGGACGGAGAGTCCGCAGGGCGTACCGGCTTCCAAATGAGGACCAGCTTCCCCGTCTTCCAACGAAGCGGGAATTGGCCTCTCTCCAAGCATGCGCTTAGGAGCCCCTCCAGTCGGGGCCCGAGAGCCTCCGAGGCCAGGACCCAGGCTTTGCCAGGCAAGCCATCGGGTCCTGGGGCGGTATTCCTGGCCTTGAGCCTACGTACCGCCACTCTCAGGTCTACCCCGGTCCCTTCCGGGATGTCGTCGTCGTCGTCCTGGTGGTCCGCTTCCGGCACCGCAGGTGGCGGAGCCATAGGCGGGGGCGGATGTTCCCCTCGCGCAGGGAACAGAGCGCTCACCACGTCCTCCACGAGCTGAGGCCGGAGACTCTGCGTCAGCGGGGGGGCCCAGGTGCGGAGTTTATCTCGCACCATCTTGTAAGGGCGCCCCCACGGATCTCTGTCGAGGGTCTCCAGCATCTCCTCACGGGCCCAAACCCGGGCCCGCATGACAGCCTCCCGGAGGGCGGTCTTCGTCGCTCTGTATCCCTCGTACAGCTCCGCCTCAATGGCTGCCGCATTCGGTGGACGAATGCGGAGCCTGCGATGCCTGGCGTACAGGTGCCGCGCGGCGACACAAGCCTCGCGCAGACACGTCAGCTCACGCGACCACCAATACACCTGACGCCGGGCGCTTCCTGGCCGGACGTGGGGCATTGCCACGTCACATATCTCGGACATGGCCTCCTGGAACCACCCTGCCTCATCATTGACGTCGGCAGGCCTATCCGGTGATGACACCCAGGCCTGCACGATCGAGGCTTCCAGGAGGAGCTCCCGGTCCAGCTGCTTCAGCGCCCAACGCTAACCACTCGGGGCCTGTTGGACTGGCGCGCTCGAGGGCTGGGTGGAGACGTCAAACCGGATGTACCGGTGGTCGGAGTAGGTCTCCACCCCCTCCATGACTCGCCAGTCAATGGCACGCGGCGACAGAGCGGGGCTAGCGAACGAAATGTCCACCACCGACTCGCCCCGCATCCGCACACACGTGGGGACAGAACCCCGCCTGTCGACCAGGCCTGTCTCCAGAGCCCAGTCTTCCACCATCCTACCCCGCACATCTGTACGACGAGAACCCCAAGCCAATTTCTTGGCATTGAAGTCCCCGAGGACAAGTACGGGGAGGGGATAGCTTCCGACGACGACTGCTCTCAGCTCTGCAAGAGAGTTATGGAGCTCGGCGAGAGATCGGTTCGGGGAGAAGTACACCCCCACAACGACGAACTCCCCGAACCGTGCTGCTACCCACCCCTGACCCCTCCTGACACCTTCAAGGGTCGGGGTGTTAATCGACCACTGCGCCATGCTCTGGAGCAACAGATCCTGAGCGCAGGCGCAGTGGTTGATATTCGCCTGGAGGAAGCTTAATGGGGCCGTTATAGGCATTCCATTTCAGCTTCCTCCACGGGGCGCCCCTCTGCGGGCGTTGGTGTCGCGGCGGCGGCGGCGGCAACAGTGACAGCGGCGGCGGCGGCAGTTGCGGCTGCGGCGGTGGCCATAGAGGTGGTGGCGGCGGAGGAGGGCCCTCCCCTACCCGTGGCCTTGGCCTTGGCGGGTGGCACGCAGGCCCTGCTTCCGGCCCAGTGATCGGCTGGCTTGCCGGTCGCCGCACATGCATCACAGTGCGGCGTGGCGCAGCAGGTCGCCGATTTGTGTCCGGGCTGACAGCAGCGGAAGCAAAGGCCACTGCGGTCAACCTCCGAGGCGCATTTCACTGACACGTGATGTCCCACGAGACAGCGGTAGCACCTCAGAGGTCTGGGCTCCAGCAGCTTAACCTGCGCTGAGACCCAGCCCACCAGAAGCCTTCGGCCCTCCACTATGGCTTTGGCCGCCGTAACAGGGCAGCACACCGTGGCGGCATGCATACCCTGTTGGTCCGGGCGTATAGCGCCTGACCTGACCTGGTCAGTAGTGCACCCCCCGGACCTGGCGACGGCGGCCACCAACTCCTCCTCCGATACCGAGTCGTCCAGACCCATGATGCGCAGGTCTGCGCATCTGACGGGCCTGGACACTCGGGCCTCGTCCGCGTCCAGGGACGCTCTGAGCTTCGCAGCCAGAGCGTCCGCGGTCGCGCCTCTGGAGTCCCCGGGGATCTCCAGCATACGGGCCCCCGTCTGGGTGACTTTGAGCCGGAGGCCCCCGGTGATCCCGAGCTCCCCGAGATCCACCGCCTCTTTCGCCTTCGCGAGCAGATCGCGGTAGGTAACGCCCTTCTTTTCCGCGTCCGGCTGTAGTGTAATCACTACAGCTGCGGTCTTCGGGGCGCGGAGCCTAGCCGCGATCTTGCGCGCCCTGAACTGGCGCTGCCGCTCCTGCTCTTTGGCCTTTTTGGCTGCCTTCTTCCCCTTCTTTTTATCCCCGACCACCTGCCAACCGGCTTCAGCCGCGGGAGGTGTAGGGAGCCGGGGGGGCGGCGGCGGCGGCGGCAGCTGGCTTGCCGCTGGCGCTGGCATATTCGCCGCAGGCACTGGGGCTGGCGCAGCCACCCCCTGTGCTGCCGCCTTGCCCTTTTTCGCCTTCGCCTTGCCTCTCTTTCCCGTCGCCGGCTTAGCCGGAGCCGGTTCAGCCGGTACCGGTTTTGCCGGAGCCGGCTTTTCAGGGGAGGGAGGGGCAACTGCAGCCCCGCCCGAGGGCTGGCTGGACGGCCCCGGCCTGGATGCGGCGGCTGTGGCCGCCGCGTACGAGACCGTTGCCGGCCTCGCCGCCGTCTTGTTTGCCCCTAGGGGGGGGCGCAGGACGATGCCCTCCATCACGGAGAACCGGTGCTGGAAGGCAGCCAGCTCCTGCCGGACCAGGTTCAGAACCTGGTTCTCCACCGGCACGGGCTGGCTTGGGCGCTGCGTCTGGGGCGCCGCGCGACAGGCAGGCTCACGGAGACTGGCCAGGTCTGCGCGGAGCTTCTCGTTCTCCTTCTGGAGAGTCTCCATGGCGGATGTCAGGCGGGCTACGTCCGCCCGCAGCTTCGCTACCTCGTTCTCATTAGGCTCGGCCCCAACAAAGTTGGCCTCCGCAGCCGCCATGATGGAGGCGGAGGCCGCGGGAATGGCCTTTAACTTTGAGGAGGCCTTTTGTTTGTGGACCACGACCTTGATCGCGGCCTCCACCTCCTTTACGAATCTGGCTTACGCTCCACCTCGGAGCCGCCAGTCGCATCCGTCTCTTCACCTGATACCCGAGCCGTATCGCCCGGGTGGCGCCCCTCCTCGGCATGCTTTGCCGCTTGTTCGGCCCTCTGATTGTCAGAGGGCCCCCTCCCCTTGCCTCTCCAGCCCGCCCCGCCTGTTGGTGGGGATTTTCCGGGCCGAAGCCTCCTCTTCACCGGCTGACGACCCCTGGTCGCCATCCCGCCTGGACCGCTTGCGGAAGAACTTACTGGTCTCCGCGGTCCCAGGCTCCACGCGTCGGGAGCTCTCTGAGCCTCCCACGCTGCTCGATGCGGCGTCGGACTCTGTCCCCGCATCGCTCCTCCTCTCCTCTACGTTGCCGTTGCCGGCGGTATTGGTTTTTTTTGTTTTCTTTTTCCATTTTTGTACCCACGAGTATGGAGTATGGATTGGATTTACCAATTATATTTATTTAAATGCGCACGAAGCCCTTTCATGGATACTCTGACTGAGCCGGTGCAAACCGGTTTGTACCCTGACAGAGCGTGGTGAACCTGTCGGTGAGAGATCACGCACACATCGCTGCGCTATGTATGGGTGTATTCGCAGCGAGCCGTTTGTATGTAGCTTCCCCTCTGGTCGGTTTCTTTACTCATGTGCCTATGTTTCACTTTTGATGAATAAAACAAAACACACTTATTACCTAAAACTAGAGACATTTATTCTAATGGGTCAGAAAATTTCGCATCAGTGGTGGCGTATGGAAAACCACTACCACATATTATTATCTGGTGGGTGCTATAAGGGCCGACAAAAGAGAAGGCGAGGGATAATTGCATTCTTAGCCGACTCCCGGGCTTTAAATCTTCTTTATTCTACTTCTTAGCACCGACTTCAGAATATGAAATAGTTTTATACTCGGCAGTCGCTTGCGACGTTGTAAAAAACAGATGTTTTGTGTTTAAGTTTTCAAAGTTTTTATTTCTACCCCCAGTTAAAAATAATAATAAAACAACGCAAACATGCCTAAGTGTGAGGACTTTTACAAAACAATAGCCAAGAAATCTGCTATTCTTGAGTGTAATAAATGATCAAAAACTGTGCACGCTGGCCGCAGCCGTAGCCGTGGGCGACATGGACCCATGCCGTTGCAACGTTCTACTTCTTTGGCTAAGTCCATGTATAATCATATTTGCGGGAGCTGTGGTTGGAGACACGAAAAATACAAATGTCCTGTCTATGGTCAGAAGCGCCATAAGTGTCAACGGATGAATCATTATTCGCGGATGTGCTGGATCTGTGCAGTGCATGAAGACGCCACCGATCAAGTAAATAAAAATAACAGTAATGACTGATTAGTGATATTGCAAATAAATATTAAATGTCTCACATTTAAGTTAGATAGAGGCTGATGTAAATGTATTGCCTAAAAAATATATCAATAAAATTAATATTAGTGACACAGAATTAACAAGTTCTAAAATAAATTACAAAGTTATTCGGGGAGCAATATCGAAGTAATTGGTAAATGTTACTTAAAGTAAGTTAAAAAAACATCTTTTATCTGTTAAAATTTATTGTCGTGGATCATCACCTATTTTAAGAAGAACTTCGTGTGTGGAACTAAAGTTAATATATAGAGTTTTTCATATAGGCGGAAAAAAGTGAAAGTAAAATAAATATGTAAGGAGCTTTCGGGTATTTTCGTTGGTATGGGATGTTTTTTAATAAATTTATTTATTTATTGGACAACGCAACAGATTACATCATGACTTAAAACTATAACTTACAAAAATAATGGTGTGATACAAGACATAATCCTTACACGTGTAATCACGGGATGCCAAGATTGAGAAACAAATATTTTAAATAAAATTGCTTAAACTAACAGGCTCATAAATCCAAAACAATCAAGAACTATAACTATAGTGAATATAAATCAAAGGGGATTTCCTTGAGAATGTCTTTCAAAACATTTCTAAAACGAACCAGGCTAGATTTGAAGATGTCAAGGTTGGTAAAGGGAGTGTTTGCCTGGAGAGTACAAAATACGACATAGTCCGGATATTAGGTCAGTAGTGCATCCCACAAGCAAAACTACCGATAGGTCTTCAAGAACAAATAAAAAATAAATTAATCGAAATTAAAAAAGAGGGTTTACGTAATTGCAAAAGTAGAGAGGCCAACCGACTGGGTTAATAGCATGACAGTAGTCAATAATCCTTGCACACGCCCCAAGTTGCCGGCCCTAGTACCGGGGCCCATAAGCGGCAGTCTCGACGGGCAACCAAGGGTGGGGCTCAAAAGGCCTATGGATAATTCTTAACTAAGGGCTAACAAGCAAGCAATAACACCACTTACCGAATTCCGGAGTAAGGGTTGACCACAGGGTATCAGTCAGATGGTAAGTAAGGTGTATGTAAGTAGTGTGCGAAAGTGTGTATAAATGTAACCTGACGTCCCGATGTAATCGGACAGCAGATCCAAAGGCGCTGCTTTTCTCCCAAATGTGCGATCTCTCCAGTGAGCGTTCACCAATTGAAACCTTCTTCTTTTATTTCACGATATTAGTTTATCAACTTTATTGTACATTTAATTATTTTCAAATTCAACCAAATCAACGTTAATCCACAATTAAAACAATTGACACGCGGCACTACTTAAGAACGGTCGGTCAAGGTTCAATGTCCCAGGTTCACTTAACACAAAATTATTTATCGAACACGAACGCGACCCTCTCTCGGGTCACAAGGTTTCAGCGGTCCACACGACAAAGCAAAATTCCTTCGTACGATATCAAAATGCCACAAAGCAACTCGTCGACGCAAGTTAATGGTAATCGAAGTTAAATTTATCACTCAAACTCAAAAATCAGCCTCGTTATCACGTAAAACGAACGAAAATCGACAACAAAATAACAGGCACTTAACGCGACGTCACAATTCAATATTAACTTCCAAAAACAATTTACCAACCCGGCGTCCGCGCAGACAATCTATTTTTCCATACGTATATCAGATAATCACTCAAAACTCTAAAATCAGCCTCGGTGCCACGAACCGTACAAATTTAGACAACGCCATAGGTGGCACGCAACCCAATGCTTTCATATTAACTTTCCAAAACATTATTATTATTATTATTATTCATTAACATTCCGGCCGTAGCGCGGCAATTGTCGTTCTAGACTAATCTCGACCGCCGACGCCCTCGAATGGAATGCGCGCGAGCGGGGGCCAGCGGTGACCTTGGTAACATCGGATGCACGCGTCGAACGCGCGTTATGAATTCAATTTTCAAAAGGTTAATATTTGGCCTAAACACACCCCCGCCCCGGACATAAGGACTTATGTCCGCGAGTAAATTGGCAAACGGGACGACGGGTCGCGACGGCACGTTGCAAGACCGAATCTCCGACCAAAACCTCGGCCACCCTAGGCACCCCATCAGATCCATACGACAACTTAACAATGCGCCCACAGCGCCAATACAAAGGCAAAACGTTGGGTTCTTTAACCAACACGAGGTCTCCAACCCGAGGAGGATCCGTCTTGTCAGACCACTAAACTCGCTGCTGCAAAAGATATAGGAACTCCAGAGGCCATCGGTGCCAAAAGTCTGAGGCATCTGTTGCAGCAGGTCAAATCTGCTCCACCGCGAAGAGTTTATTTTCCTGAAGGGGTACTCGGGCAGGGCGTTAAGCGGTTAATTTCTTGACACGGAGTCGAGATTTTATATTACTTTTATTTTCTAATTATTTAATTTATGATTACTAATTTTTATGAGTTTAAAATTTAACTTTGTGTGCATATTGGATTTTCTGTATGCAACAAGTTTTTTTTTTAAATTAAATAAGTAAATAAAAGTGTAGTAGTGTAATTCTAATTTATTAAAAATATTGTATGCTTAAACACAGATTTGTTTGGAATGTTCGAAGAAGCTTGAGAAGTATTCCTTTACTATTCAATTAATAAAAGGGTATAATAATTCCAATAATAAAAAACAAAGTTTAGTAGTAAAAGAAAAAAAAACTTTCACCAACATTTTTGTCTCATGAGTATTAAGACTTTTTTGTAACAAATTGTAGATATGTATTCTAGAATAATCGAGGCGAAGTTTTATACGTAGCTCGTCTGAACTAAACTGTGAAAAAGTTTTTACGAGCTGTGAAATAAGAGGGGCATTACATGTACTGTTTTATGTGCCGCTAAAATGTTCAAAAATTTAAAACATTCAACGGAAAGCTTTTGTAACACGATATAAGCAGTGTAGGAAAATCTAATTTACAAGTTATTGATGTGCCAAGGGTCAGGGACTGGCATTAAAATTTAAAGCGACTTATTTGAATTCGGTTCTCGGTGCTGATATGACTGAATTAGTAATGCAATATAAACGCTATTTAGTATGTGTACAATGTTGACAGCATTTATGAAAAGGTTTATGCTTTATACTATAAAAACAAAAATAAGGGATATGTGAGGTTTGACTAGTCGTGTAGTAGCGGAATAAGATAATCTACTACCACATAATAGCAACTGGTTGGTGTCGTGAGAGTATAATATTCGTTAGAGATCTGTCTGCCAGAAAGAGCCAACTGTCAAAGATGAAGACCGAGTGTGGCAGCATAGTTTCCGGGATACTTGAGATTTTGAATGAGATTGACAGGTTCTATGGGCAACTGCACACGTCATCGTTGGATCCATACGCATGTGTGAGTAACGTTCCAAGAGCGAGTCTTATCCGACACTATTCAGAAAATATCCCGGACGTCAGTCTGAGCGAGATTAGAATGGCTCTCCAGCCCCTTTAAATCGGCAGAGCTTCAGGTGAGGATAGAATTACAGCGGAAATTTTATAAGCGGGTGGAAAACCGGTAATAAAAGTCTTTTAGAAACTCTTTAATTCCATCCTCCATGGTGGTATTACTCCGGAGTCGTGGAGCAGAAATGCGGTGGTCTTTTTCTTCAAGAAAAGCGATAACGCTCTCTTGAAGAACTACAGATTGATTTCCCTTCTGAGCCGTGTCTACGTACTGTTTTTGAGAGTCATTACGAATCGTCTCGCACGCAGACTTGACGATTTCCAGCCTCCCAAACAAGCCATAACATAAAATAAATTAAAAATAATAGGAGTAATAATTTCCAAGTAATAGTTTCCAAGGAAAAATTTATGGTGAAATTTCTGTTTTATTCAAGATCCTTCAGTGTTTACTTTACCCTAATAGTAGGACAAGAAGACACAGTCTACATAGACTCATACGATAGGCGTTAAGACTATGACCATTCCAGTAGGGGCTCGTTATCTTAGTCACCCACCCTTTTTTAAAGGAAACTGGGACGTGTATGGTATCGAAAGTTTTCATCAAAGGTCACGCCCACCTCGTTATCCCCAAAAGCAGCATGGTGTGGTATCGGTCTGTGAATAGAAGGTCAGTAGTTTGTTGGCTTGTAATCAGAGTCGCCAGACCCGTATGTCAACTGTCACTTTTACTTGGGTATATGACAAACGCTTAAAAATCAAAAGCAACATCTAAAGAAATATTTTCGTATAATATAACAATTTAGCACTGAGAATTTTATAGAAATAATTTTATACTCAACTAAAAGTTTTATACTAAAGGATTTGAATACCCCACGTTAGGTAAGCCATTCCTATTAAGAAATCAAATCCTCTTTCAAAGGGTTTTCATAAAAATTGCTTGAAACTCATAATTAGGAGGTATTTTTATGTAAATTGTAAAAATAAAATTTTCGATAATTAATTTTCCGACATACCACTCGCTTATATATTATGCTACGCTGCGTAGCCTACTGTTCAGAATACCTGACTATTCCGTAAGAACACAGCCTAAAAAGAACTCGAAAAAGCCGACATAGACAATAAATTTCAAGAAGTATTTTGGCATTAGCCATGAGACAGCTAGAGTATACCTACAGGTTTTAAGACTTTTTATTTCAATCATCAGTTGCAGGTTGCATAACGTTACCATCAAATGATTGGACGTATTGAATATATATCTGATAACGCTCTGGTGATATCGGTCAGTTTTCTACAGCCTATTTGATGTTAGTTCGTGCGTGCATATCTACGTGCGTGTGTGAGTGTGTGCGAGAGCGCGCGCCCATGATCGTATGTATGTATGTGCGTAGGATGTCATGTCTATCCCTTTTTTCAAAAGAACATTACATTTTTAATATATTAGTGTCGTTTTTAAGCACGACTGAGTTGCGTTTTTGGTATATTATTACGCCAATTCAATATCAGTAAGTGCTTACAACTATGTCTCAAAATAGTGCGAAATTCCGGCTAAAACTGCGACGTTTGCAAATGCTTTTTACTACCCCATTCGTTTTATATATTATCCTTCTAAACAGTCGATGTGAGACAAATCTGCGTACGTGATGCTTTTACGTCATTGCCGTGAAACGAAAAATGGTAGGGGAGGTATCCTTAATGAATTAGATTGATACATCTATTTTGTATATTAAATAGTCGTGTTATTCGCCTATCTTAGTATTCTAGAGCGTTTCACAAACATCCGGTATAGTATATGCTTGTTTATATATTGTGTAGTTTATATATAATAATGTAATTTTTGATCCATCGTATTGAAAACTAAATTACATTAATACAGATATAAAATACTGAAACGTAATAAATGTAATCTGATCATTATTGTTGAGTTCTGATTCCCAAAGTTATCAAAAACACAGACGGAATGAAATGGTGTATGGATCGTCTTAAATTTCATTCATTGCTTTTTTTTTTGTTTGTTAAATCTGAATTATGTTTTACTCCTATTTAAAACTATAAAACGTGAACGATGGAGAATTAAGTCTATCCGTTTAACCTTTTTAGATAAAAATAACTGTCGCCGTTTTCAGCAAGTGAAAGCATAGATCAATCACGTAGGAACATTTTCTTACCATCAATGGCCCAGTAGCGAACTATGGAAAGAGCAACCATTAATCATACGATCGTGAACGATAAAGTTTAAGCTCGACTGAAGTGAATTGACATTAATTTTTATAATACTTTTTATCACTCTGCGCCTAAAAAAAATGAATTTTATTAAAACCTTAACAATTGCGGTAGTGATGTTAGAATATACACTACCCCATATCGTAACATAATGGTCCTAAGAGGCTTCAGAGGGAAATTGCAACAGGGGATAGGAGGCAACATCTTCCTTTTAATACCTCAAAATTATAACAAACTGTGGTTGTCAACCCGCCTACTGAGCGTGGCAAACATGGCGAAATTTTTCCAATGAGTAGTCCCCAAATATTAGGCACCTATGTTCAGCAGTGGACTTTTACAGGCTGTATGGACGGATTCATAATAATAATACAAACATATTCGATAGCACCGAACTCGAACGGCTACGATGTGAGGCTGTACCCTCATCGGATGATAATGCTACGGCTGAGGATGCGGCGCCACAAGTTGCAGAGCAACCAGCACACGTGGATGCCGCCGTGAATTTCTCAGTTATGGTTGTTTCAGACGATAATAGAATAGTCGCCTAGGAACTAGAACTAGAGCAAATGAGGAGTACATTGGAAGAGGCTATTTTGGAAACGCAAAGTATGCCTCTCGAAAATCGACCGCTACTCCCGCGCATGCCCCTAAGCAAGCGAAATCGGGCTGTCGTGAGGGTTCTCCACCCAATGCTGGTGACATATTTGTAAGCCAGCCGGGTCCTCGGCGAGACGGACTCAATTCTTTTTGGCACCGCACTGGCAGTATGCCGCATTATTGGCGCCAAAATTCCCAAGGCTGAATGCGCTACTAGACAAAGTAGCGCCAACCCAGCCTGGAGGAGAAGGATTGTGGACCGTAATGCAAAGGCAAGGGCCCTAATTGGCAGACTGGTAAGCTTCAGGTCGGGCAATAATAGGCCGAGAATTGTGCGCACCGTCCGGATGGCGTTTGCTGGGACAAATATCAGTTTGTCCCAGCCGGCTGTAACGCAAAAATTGACGAAGCGCATAGACGACCTGAAGCAGAGAATCACTGCTTCGGGGAAGCGAATTCAGCGATATACCGAGAGGTCGACACGGTTCAACCAGAATCGTCTCTTCCGGAGTGATCAGAAGAGGCTCTATGAATCACTGGAGCGACCAATGGTACGTGGAACGGTCCCAGCACCGAATCAGGCCGACACTATCGCATTCTGGCGCGGCCTGTGGTCAGAGCCCGTAAACTACAGCGAGGGCCCTTGGATGGAAGTTGTGGTGAGTCAGTGTGCGAATGTTACGCCCATGGACCTCGTCATCATAACGCCGGATGACGTAGCTGAGGCGGTCCGTAGGGCCCCGAACTGGAAAAGTCCGGGACTCGATGGACTGCTTCACTACTGGCAAAAAGGGTTCGTTGTGGTGTCACGCTGTGCTCGCCTAACAGTTTCAAGAGGCTCTCGACCAAAAGTCGCTCCCAAACCTCTTCACTACTGGGATCACTCATTGGGTTCCTAAAGACCGGGATTCCACAGACCCGAGCAAATACCGCCCCATTACGTGTCTACCTACGATATACAAGACAATTACATCCATTTTGAGCGCGAGAATTATTCGTCACCTAAACTCAAATCAGGTAATGTCGCGCATTCAAAATGGATGTCGGGGCGGTGGTCCTGGAACCAAGGAACCACTCCTCATTGACGCGGTCATTGGCAAGGTGCTTAAACGCAACCGTCGGAACATCTCCGCCGCCTGGATAGACTACAAAAACGCATTCGAATCGGTGCCTCATACATGGCTTAAAAAGGTCCTTGAGCTATACAAGGTTGACTGTACAGTTCGAGACTTCCTCGTGCACTGAATGGGGCAGTGAAATACGATCTTTTGTCATCTTGGCAAACGGATGACGGCTGCGGAGAACCACATAAGGATAAGAAGGTGTCAGGAATCTTTCAGGGCGATTGTTTGAGTCCAATCTGGTTCTGCCTCTCTCTGAACCCTCTCAGTACCTTACTAGAGGGTTACGGGAGGGGATTTAAGCTTCGGAGAGGAGGTACAAAAGTGACCCACCTTTTCTATATGAACCATCTCAAATTATTCGCCTCCAGACGCTCTCATTTTATGGAATTGCTAAACATCACTTGTGATTTTAGCAATTCTATTAGAATGCAGCTGGGGACGGATAAGTGTGCGATCCTCCATGTCGAAAGGGGAAGGGTTGCTAACTCTGAGGGCATTGACTTATCTATGCCCATCAGTATAAGGACCCTTTTCGAGGCTGAAACATACCGATACCTTGGTATGTCACAGAACATCGATGTAGATGAGGCGGGAATGAAACAGTCAGTTTGCGATATGTTTAATGCATGCTTGACCAATGTGCTTAACAGCCTTTTGTCCGGTGTGAATAAGACGCACGCATATAACGGTTGGATCATGCCTGTTCTCATGTATACCTTTGGCGTACTAAGGTGGACTCAGACCGAGCTGAATGCTCTGGACAGAAAAGTCCGCACTATAATGACGTCCCACAGGATGCATCATCCGAGATCGTCAGTAATGAGGCTGTACTTGCTGCGGAAGCATGGTGGGCGCGCCTTTTTAAGCGCGCTTGCCATGCATAATCGCGAAGTGTGCAGCCTCCGTAATTACTTTCTGACGATAGCGGATGATCCATATTATAGTGACGTTATTTCTTGTGATAAAGGGCTAACCCCTCTATCCTTAGCCAACGAGCAATAGCAAGACCCGGCAGTACAGAGCATTTTTCGACCGGGAGACCGTATGGAAGGAGGAGGAGCTCCACGGAAAGTTCTACAAGGCCCTTCATGAGCCTTTCGTAGACACAGTCGCCTCCCTCCACTGGCTACGTTTCGGTGACCTCTTTGGGGAAACTGAAGGTTTTGTCTGTGCAATACATGATCAGGTTATTAAGACCAACAATTATCGGAAATACATCCTAAAGGATGGCACCGTCGACATATTTCGAGCTTGTCGCCATCCCGGTGAGTCACTTAGGCATGTCATCTCCGGTTGTTTGGCGCTTTCTAACTCTGAGTATTTGCACAGACACAACCTAGTAGCCAGGATTCTACACCAGGAGCTCGCTTTGAAATACGGTATTGTGGATCGGAAGCTGCCATATTATAAGTACTTGCCGGAAGCCGTGCTCGAAAATGACCGCGCCAGGCTCTACTGGGACCGGGCCATCATCACAGACAGGACTATTTTTTCGAATAAGCCTGATATTGTGCTGATGGACCGGGCACAGTAAAGGATATTTTTGGTCGACATTACCATTCCTTATGACGGGAACCTCGTGAAAGTCGAAACAGATAAGCTGACAAAATATCTGGACCTGACTCACGAGGTGACCGACATGTGGGTTGGTCTGTAGGCCGAAATTATTCCTGTGGTCGATTCTGCGAACGGGTTAATCCCAGTTAGCCTCTCGGGTCATCTGAAGTGACTGGGACTCCGTGACGGACCGCTCCAAGCTCAAATGCAGAAGGCCGTGTTCCTCAATACCGCCCGCATCATCCGTCGGTTTCCTCCCCTTTCCCCCTAACCTTCGGCCGTTTGGTAACACTGCCGAGGGCTTCCATCTGTTTGGGTTTTTTATATATTTATGTATTTTTTTATATATTTATTCTATTTTATTGATATTTATGTATGTTTATTTATTTCGTTTATATTATATTTAAACAGCCCAACCAGATGAGAAAACTTTATAGATAACCCCAATAATAATATCATTTATTCGCTTAAATATGGTATATCAGAGGTGACACATAGTTGCGTATTGTACATAGTTCACATGTTTACCACATCTGGCATGCGAAATTTATTAATTAAATAAAAATAATTAATTATGTACATATTTTAAATTAAATCAAATAAATATAAATTAAAAAAGTTAAAATTACAATAATAATTTTAAGGAAGAAAGATAATTATGCATTATTCAAATAAATTAAATTAAATTAAAATTACAATTATCATGTCAATCATTATTTAAAGTAAAAATTAAAATGCCATCAAAAACATAACTTGTAAAAAAAGCCAAGTGTCGCAACTCAATTCTTCTACCGTAAAAAGTTGTGAGATCCATGTTATACCAAGTCGGTTAATTTATTCAGTCCATAGATTGATACATAGATTGACTTGGCAATTGCACTATACAATCTAATTTAATGTAATATGTATTACTTGTGAGATATTTTACGATTTCATGCGATTGTGTATGATAAGTGTATTCATTTCTCTTTAATTTCTGTATTTAATTAAAGCTTAATATCTCAGCACAAACTATTGGGTACTGATTTTGTGATATTTTTGGTAATGAGTTCGCATTAGTTATTGTGAATATGAGGCACTTTACGAATCGCTCATAAATAGAAAAATTGTTAATACCTTGACTATAGCGCCACCCAATGTATCCAAGCAAAACACCAAATATATCAAATGGGTAAAACACCTGGCGATCATCAAGTCATTTACTAATCACTGTGACGGCATAAACTTCCAACAATGAGATGGGTCCATGTCCAGCAAAAGAATGTTACAGGTTGATAAAGAAAAAGGTAAGAAAAATCAATACCCGCTGGGATGACGCATGCTTTTAAAGACATTTGTCCAGTCTTGGACTTATATTAGAGTTTGAAAATACTTTTACAACACACTTTGGTCATGAGGTGTGACTAACATAGTAGAAATACTAGGTCACGGTCATAATTTTTTTCTATTGTCATCGGTTCTTAATACGTTTGCAAAAATTCACTAACTACTGACGTCTGTAAGTAGGCGAAGACTATATTATGTAATTCCATCGCACATGTAGGTCAAGCTAATAGACATAAAGCATGTAAAAACCTCTTTACGTGATGTGTCTAATCGTATGATAGAAGTCGTTATAGGAAATTGTGCCTTGTGTTCCGGCCATCATACCTGAGAAGAAATAGTGGAACAGAGGCAGCTGGCACTAATGGAGCCGCAGACGTATGGAATTCCTGTGGACCGGGCCATATGCGGTGAATGTGCAATTTCTACAGAGCCCGTCTTCCCTATGAAAGAAAAGTCTTGTCTGATCAGATAAAGAGCGGCTTGCTGTTAGTCCATTGAAAGAATCATTTCTGACAAAATAAGCTTTAGACTGTTACCTCGTTTGTTACATTAAACACAAGATAATAAAAATACAGCCAAGTATTATTAATATCTTGTGTTGCCATCGCTTGCGACTAATATCTTGGTTGATAGCGCACTAAAGTTAAATAAGTGCACGTTAGTAAGTGACCATAAGTATTTAAATAATATGTGATATTTAGACGTAATCTACAACTTAATATCGTGGTTCTGCAAAAGACCACAAAATTTACCAGCAGGTACAGATTTGGTAATGCTTTTTAATAACTGTCTTCGATTTATTAAAACCTTTGTTCTAGGTTTGTCTATTTGTCCATATGGAGTTTATACTTAATACGCTGTGTGTGAAACCTCCACAATACAGTTATACTCGTATCCCTAGTGTTGGATTCACATTTTATCTTATACTTTATACATATAACTATACTACTATACATTGAATAAAACTATTTTTTACGGATTTTATCGCGTTTTATTTACTGTTTTAATTCCCGACGTTTCGGGTGCTTTACAGCAACCCATAGTCACGTGGGGGGACATGGGCTGCTGTAAAGCACCCAAAACGTCGGGGATTAAAATTTATAAATTTGGGGAAACGTCGGGAATTAAAACAGTTAATTAAACGCGATAAATTCCGTAAAAAGTAGTTTTATTCAATGTGTAGTGTTCGCGTAAATATAAGAAATCATTATATATTACTCTATTTTCTTATACATATAACGAGCAATTAGTACATTGATGTTAAGTGGATGGTGGAGTAATATCCATATTCACCCATTCTCGATTAAGAATCAAAATGCATATACGTTGTTATTCTTGAGAACTAAGATGTAATGCCTCTTTTGGAGTAAAAACGGTTTGCGGATCACTATACTCACCTTACGAAACACAACAACATTTTGCTGCTATTTTCCACTGGTATTCTGTGAGTTTCATCCTTCCCTGATCGAGCTGACCCATTCATGCTACAAGCATAATATAACTGCAGCCCATGCTGCAGTTATATTATGCTAAAATAGTTTTTACTATTTTTTTTCAAAAACTATTTTTTTTAAGGAATTATAAATATTATATTGATTGTTTCCTTTATGGTAAAAAGAGTTTTACAACTTTACTTTCAAAACTGGAAACATTTACAAATGTGTGTTTATTGTTCTGATGTCAGTTGCGAATTGTCTCGACTCACGTGTCGACAAGTTTCTTGTACGTGGCACTTCTAAAATATCATTCAACGGAACAAAGGAAAGTGGTTTAAGTACACTTGAACTTTACCGTTCAAATAACTTTGAGGATCATGCAAACAGTTACTTTGCTTTGCTTCTAGTGTTTCTTCAATACTACTATTTATTTATATTTTTTTATATAAGGGAGGGCAAATGAGCATGCATCTCACCTCATGGTAAGTGACTATCGTCACCCATGAACAACTGCAACTCCAGGGGAATTCCATATGCATTGCCAGCCTTTTAAAAAGAGTAGCCCAGTTCCTTCTAGGTCCCTGAGACGTATCGCATTTTGTCATCGCCACTGGTGTTATTTCGTATTGCTTTAAGTACTTCTATAAAACTACACTCATATATATTTTACAATAGTACAACAGGCTCTTTCTTATCGTGCTCTATCTTGACTACCTACAATTTTCTCTATTCCAGTTTCATTTCTTATTCTTTACGCTCTTCTCTAATGAATGCGATACTTACACATATTATATCTTCAGCTTCTACTCTCTGCACAAGCTTTTACAACGGTAAAGCGAGGGAGGTATATAGCGATAATAGCATGATAAGCCATTTCATCTTTGTTATAATTGGTAAGAATACACGTTATACATGATGTGTTAGAACTGCACTGCAGCTTTATTATAATTGCAGTACAAATGGGTCGGCTCGAATGGTAGAAACACGCTCTCACAGAATGCCATCGTAAAATAGGAGTGTAATACTGCTGTGTTTCATATGGTGATGTGGAAAACCAAAGTCCCTCGGTACTGGTAACAGGTATTGGAATTCTAAGTTCTCGGTGAAGGACAGATGAAGGAAACTACGGGCCACAGTCATACCATGTGGACTGTTTTCTCGATTGTGACCCATACATTTACAGCCTATCAATATCTACTGCTAAATGAAGGTCAATCCAATGAATTTTCTCATATATGAGATATATGCCAAAGTTACCACGTCACGTAGCTGTTATTAGGAAAATGCTTAAGACGTTGCTGCTACACGGTTAACTTTGGAAAAAAGGGTTGTCTGCTTGACGATTATCACTCTTAATATGTTTATTTCCCCTCATCACCAGATCACCATACTTGACGAACAGATTAGCGAGCAAATTATCAGATTTATATATCCGATTCTACTTGTACCTTTTCTTTTTATTATTGAATGACTGTTCGCGCGCTTGAATTTGTTGTGCACCTGCATACATCGACTTCCTGTATATTTTACCAGGTCATCACTCCATCTTTTGGGATGTTGCACTAGAATTCGCCTACAGGTATGAGGCTGACACTCGAGAACCATTCTTTCTCATTGATTGTTGGTTCTTCGAGCTATGTGGCCGGCCCATTGCCATTACAGCTTACTAATCCGTTGGGCTATGTCGGTTACTCTGGTTCTACTGTGGATATCTTCATTTCTAAGTTTATCATGCAGAGAAACCGCGAGCATAGCCCTCTCCATAGCTCGCTGGGCGACCTTGAGCTTCACTGACAACACACACTGGTTGTAGAATCTCGTTTTCAAATTTTGATGTATACTTTATAAGAAGATGTGTCGTAAGTTCCCGAAGACTGCGCAGTTGAGTTGAATCCGTTAATTTATTTCTCGGTCAAATATGGACCTACCTAGTTGTCCTATTTTCCCATACTTGTCAACAAGTTAGAGCTTAGTGCTCACAACAACTACCGGCATAGGTGTGACATGGACGTCACACATGATGTTTGTATTGTCCATGTTCATTTTAAGACCTATCCCTTGAGAGGCACTATTGAAGGCAAGTTTTATCAGTGGTAGAGCCAGGCGGCAGCTTTTGCTGTCGCACGGATGGGCCGGCTCGAACCGGGATGGTACCACGACCTCACAGAATACCAGCGTGAAGTAGAGGTTTACCTCTGCGTTTCGCTTGGTGAGTGCAGGTGGCCGCAGGCCATTTTTACTAGAAGTGAAGCATTCTATCTTAGTCCTCACGGGTGACAACGCGTCTGCATTTTGATTTGTAATAGAGGATAGATGTAGATGTCTATGGGCCGCAGCAACCACTTACCATCAGGTGGACTGAGTGCTCGTTTTTCACCCTTATGCTATTAAAAAAGTCATTGAGCATAGTGCTTTGGCCCTCCAGCTATTATGCCATAAGGACTATATCGTCGCCAAATCAAAGGCGAGTGATGCACACGCTTTTAATTATAATACCGTTACCTTTTTCAGTCTAGTAGCTTAAAAACATCTTTCAATGCAGCAGGAAATAGTTTCGGGGATATAACGTCCCCCTGTCGTCTTATACCTCTCTTCAGTTGAACAGGTTTCGTACGTATTCGGAGAGCCATCAATGCTTTACTGCACAAACACTGCAGCACTTGGATATACTGATAGTCAACTTGATACCGCTGAAGGGACTGCAGTACCACCCAAATTTCGACGGAATCAAAGTATTTTTCATAAACCACCTATGAAAGACATAGTGGGAGACTGTATTCCTTGGTCTTCTGTACAATATGCCGAAGGGCATGTATGTGGTCTATGGTGCTAAAACCATTTCAAAAACAAGTTTCTTCGGGATGCTGGAAATCGTCGAGTCTGCGTGCAACACTATTCGTAATGACTTCAATAACAGCACGTAAATGCAGCTTAGAAGAAAAATTCGGTCTGTAGTTCTTCAAAAGAGCGTTATCGCCTTTCTTGAAGAACAAGTCCACGGCACTTCTGCTCCACGCTCTGAAGGACTAAAAGTGCAAGTTTCCCATCCCGTTTTTATAAGCTCTGCTAATAATAATTCCATCCTTGGCCTGGAATTAGCCGTTTTTAAGATGCTGGACAGCCATTCTAATCTCGATTAGACTGACGTCCGAAATATCATCAGAATAGTGTCGGATAAATCATGTTCTCGTATCGTTACTCACACTTACGTTTTGCTCCAATGATTATGTGAACAGCTAGCTACCCATAGAACATTTCAATCTCAATCAAAATCTGAAGTGTCCTGGAAACAATGCTGCCACATTCGGTCTTCAGCTTTGACAGTTGGCTCTTTCTGGCAGATAGATCTCTGGCAAAGACTTTGAAGCCTTGGTTCCAATCGATCGCTTCTTCAATACGAGCTGTATTGAAGTTGGGGAAGTCCCGCCGCATGCATTTGGAGATCTGTCTGTTTAGTTGCCTGTATGCTGTCAAATCTGCTGAAGACTGCCGCTTCATAACCAGTTTAGCAGCAATGAGATTAAAAGTGTGATCGTAAAGTTTTTGTGTTCTTCTGCGGCGGGTCTTGCACAACTTATCTTCGACCGCATCGACAGTTTCCACGAGTTTGTTATACATATCGTCTGCTACATTGTTATCTTATAGGCACTGAAAACGATTTGTAACTCGAGCTGAAAGTTTTCAGGACTTTGAATTAGAGCACGAGGGGGACGGAGCGTTGAATCCTGAAGCGGCCCCACAGAAAGCGGTGCCACAGGTCTACTTTTTGTGGGGCCACCTCTGGAAGAAAGAGTTCGTCATAAAGCGTCCTTCTTTCTCCATGAAGTCAGCCAGCTGCTGGCCCCTTGAGTTCCGTTGCCCTATTCCTAATTTTCCCTACCTTTAGCTTAACGTTCTCTCTTGTGCCTAGTTTTGCATTAGTCTCTCATTAACACCGTATAGTGGGTTTTGGAGGAATACATGTCTCTAAAGATATCTTCACACATTTCTTTCACCTTTTCATCGGGATGTGCCGAGGTTTGTACATACACTTGTATGATCTTCAGCGAATATCATTTGGTGATTCTCAGTATAAGGTACGCAACCCTTTTCGATACACACAATATTAACAACGTTGTTAACGAGAGACCTGTGGACGATAATTCCGGTACCTCCTTGGGACAGATGGTCGCCCTCCCTGTTATAGGACAAGTTGCCTGATTCGAGGATTACCGTGTCCTCCCGTTTTTTTTCAGACCTCAAATAATCTTATATTATTCTAGCGTAACTTGTCCATCTCTTCATCCAGCTCCAGAATCTTCTAATCAGTACTCAGGGCGCGTGCGTTATTCGTTGCCAGGTTTAGTCGTCTTAGGTGGCAACCGAACCCCCCCGAACGGGTTCCCGCCTTGTCGTGGTGGGGGGGCTTAGTAGCCGTGGCTTGGTCAACCGCGGTGAACAAAGAGGAACCCCTTGGCTGGCCCATGGTGTAGGGCCGGCCCGAGGTGGCCACTCCGAGTGGGCTTGGGAAGTCCACTTCGGATGTGTGTCGGTGGGCTGCTACGAGAGGGGTGTCCACTCCCTCTATCGCTGTAGCCGGGGTGGAGTCGCGGAGGAAGAGGAGTGCTGGTATGGCGATGCGCCACTCGCCCTATCCTCCGCGACTCAGACGGGGCCGCACCGTTGATGCGGTGGTGGTGGGGCCGCGGGGGGAGAGGAGTGTCGGTATTGCGAGGCGCCGCTCTCCCTACCCTCCGCGGCCGAAACTTGGTTGGCGGCGGAGCCCGAGACCAGATCAGCCGCTGGGGTCGGGAAAGTGGACGCTACAAAGAGCTCGATTTTTCTGGCCCCATGGCCTCCGCGTATCGGACTCGGGGGGGTCCGATACGCAGGTGGAGTTGGAGGCTGTGGAGGGGGGTAGCTTACCACCTCGCTACCCCGTGCAGGAGACGAGGCCCGGACAGATCGGGCCAGCACTAGTGCGGGGCTGCGGAAGAATTTGGATTCCCGCGGCCCCGCGCGCACGTGCGAGGAGGCACCGTGGGGTTTTAGCCAGTAGGAGTCCGGCATAACCTTCCGGTTACCCCCACAGCCGGAGGTATCCATGAGGATTTCCCCACGAAAAAAAAAAAAGTCGGCAACCGAACCGCTACCGGAGATCTTTAGCTCGCCGCAAGCTAGCCACGCCGTTTCTATAGTCGCCACCGAAGCGGGGCCCCTGAGGACTGGCTGCCGTCTATTTGTTAGTCTCATCATGTGGTACCCCACATACCTAATATACCTATTGCCATAGTTGCAACGCTTGGCGAGCAGGTTGGCAACCGCAGATTTTATTGTTATTGTGCAGTAATAAGAAATATGCTGCTACCCATTTTCTGCCTCAGTTTTCTTCTGTCACCTCTTACGACACCCACGGGAAGACATGGCGCAGTAGGTATTTTTGTCCGCCACTAAACGGGAAAACAGTTAATAGTCATTAATGCGTGATTATTATTACCTGATAATACCTGATACTGACCAAATTTTATTTGTAAAATAATAACAGTTACGGAAATATTGCAACATTAAAGCAAAATGATAAATCATATTTATTACCGATCCTGTGGGAATTCCGAAATCCTCAATCTCTCCATATTCATTGTCTACATTATAAAGGAAACCTTTGTGCAAAATTTTTACTTTCTAAGAGTTTGTATTGTGCGTTGATGAGTCAGTGAGTGGTAACAGTAAGTGAATGAGTGAATATTGATACCTCTTACAATTATTTATTTACACATTTGTAGATAGAGTGAACGGCATAAGATTATTTAAGAGCTTTGTGAGTATTTATTTTGAATAAAAACTGAAGATAAAAGGTTTTTTACATTTTAATACCTGTCACGATGTGAATAACGTCATCGAACTTAAAACGATGGATAACGAACTAAAAGTTAAGAAACGGTCTCAAGTAAAGTTCCGAAGCCATCGAAGTTACTCCCCGGCGACTGAAGATTTAAAGTTATTCACACTCTTAAAGCTGCGAAAACCTACAAAATACTTATTTTATTGTCCCCACGTTTTCAACTATGAGGTATTGAGAGCAAGATTTCTGTGAATCTGATATTTCTATATTTATCATCCAACCATATTAAATAGGATCGTTATTATCATACTTAGAGTTTAGTTTGTTTACTATATGGGAAAACAAGCAATACAATGCATTTATAAAAAAAGTTATTTTTCTTAATTTCAGTTTTCAGTTTCACCAATGTGTTTACCATAAGGGAAAACTATCAATATAAAATTTATTTATAAATAAATCCGGCAAAGTGCGAGTCGGAATCGCGCACCGAGGGTTCCGAACAAATCCGTAGGTATATAAATATAAAATTATTAAAAATATATTTATTATAATAATAATAATGTCCTCCAGACCGAATTTTGCCCACCGCGGCCAGTCTCAACGAAGACTAGCCATCGGCGCAGGACAGGATTATAGTGCCCAAGTGTATGCGCAAGCACAGGTGCACTCTCTATTCCCTCACTCTCATAGCCCGATGGGACGGTAAACCGACACGACCGGAGAGAGATCAGGCGCAGGACCAACGGCTTTACGTACTTTCCGAGGCACGGGGGTGAAACACCGCCAACTTCCTGACCCCGGGCAGCTACTGAGAATTTATTGATGGAAAAACTCAATAACTGATTTTTTTCCCCGACCCGGGATTCGAACTCGGGACCTCATGATCAGCACTCGCACTACTACGACCACTAGAGTAACGAGGCAGTCATATAGTTATTTTTATCTTATGATGTAACTAAAACTTTATGCTTTTCGCAATTTTTCCTTTATCTGTGCTATATAATACGTTGCTTCGTACCAAATTTTAAGATTCTGAGTTCACGGGATGCGGCATAAACGGCTGTATCTTTTGATTGCGTTGGCTTAAAAGATTGATTTTTTCACAGCTCCAAGAAACAGTAGACTTGAGTATTTGATATGAATTACAGCTTGATACCTTTACGCGTTCCTTAGAAAAGGGGTCTTGACAGACAGACAGACAGACGGACAACAAAGTGATCCTATAAGGGTTCCATTTTTTCCTTTTGAAGTACGGAACCCTTAAAAGTTATTTTTCTCCAAAACATTTAAAACTTAATAATCGTAACCACTGCCAATTTTTTTGTAACTAAATTGTAATCCCTTTGATAGAATTTTTCTTCACGCAAGGAATGCCACAAAACTTCATAAGCCTGCCTATACCACCTTTAACCACCTGCACCCGTCAATTTCCTGCCTTTCTCTTACCAGGTCGTAAATTACAATTCACTTACCGGTATTAGGTTGCTACTTAAGAAGATCTATTGAGGAGGATGTAAGTGTCAATATTTATTCTGTACTAGTTGTCCACTGCTGAACGTCCCCATATGGAGGTGTAAGAAAATCCTAATAACTAGAAAAAGTAACTGCTGTTACTAATCCACATACCAAGTTTGGAAAATATGGCAAATATCCTCCTTATAAGTTATTTAGAGCGGCTTCGCGGTTTTACTTGCATTAAATTTGGATTATACCTGCCTGTTCCATGTATAATATGAGTACGTTTTCATGGTATACCTTTTAGGTTATTTTTCCGCTTCTATAGGTCGTAAAATGATGTTAGAAAGCATATTATAGACTTATGTAGGTCATGCTCGTCTCTGCTTTCCGCAGCGTCATGTGATGGGTTGTCCACTTTCCATTAATGAGGTCGAGAAGGGAAATTGCTGCCACATGATTCATTTACTTGTGAACAGGGCGGGTCTGCTCGGGTTCCCATGCACTGATAAGCTCCAAATTTTTAAGGTGGTATTTTTGTAAGTGCATCATAGAACATACTTCAATTACCGATGCGTCTATTATTGTTTTCCATTCTATGTATACTTAATATACGCGAGACATATTATCTTTAAAAGAAATTACAAATACAATGATACATGCGGATTTTCGTTTTCCGTATCTCCTAAGGTCGAAGGAAACTCGTTTTGAAGCGGTAGTAGACTTGAAAAAAAAATCACAATTGACATTTGTTTTGTATAATGTAAGTAAGTAAGTGCAAGGGGAATTTCTGTTTGCTCGTGCACTCACTGAATTACAATTTGTGCCTAACTTATATATTATAAAACGTGAGTGATAGGTGCTTTCGTATTTTGTGGATATAATGCACAGACAAACTTGACTCGTTTTTAATGTTCAACTAATACAGCAAACATATAAGTAAGTCTTGCTAATCAAATAAAATTCATTTTTTATAGGATAGGTTCATAAACGAGCACACAGTACACCGCAGTGGACCGCAGTTAACAGTGGTAGAGCTACGCAGCAGCTTTTGCTGTCGCACGGATGGGCCGGCTCGAACCGGGGTGGTACCACGACCTCACAGAATACCAGCGTGAAGTAGAGGTTTACCTCTGCGTTTCGGTTGGTGAGTGCAGGTGGCCGGAGGCCCTTTTTACTGGAAATAAGGCATTCCATCTTAGTCCTCACGGGTGACAGCGCACCTGCATTTTGATTTGTAATATAATATAGGATAGATGTAGATGTCTATGGGCCGCAGCAACCATTTACCATTAGGTGGACTGTGTGCTCGTTTGTCACCCTTATCCTATAAAAAAAAACCTGATGGAAGTGATTGCTGTGACCCATAGACATCTTCTCAATAAAGAATCAAAATGCAAATGGGTTGTCACCCGTGAGGACTAAGATTTAATGCATCTTTTTCAGTAAAAATAATCTCCGGTTCTCTACACTCACCATACGAACACAACAGTGTTAGGATGCTATTTTACGCTGATATACTGTAAAAGCGTGGTCCTTCCCCGATCGAGCTTGTCGAGCCAACCCATTGTGCCACAACTATACTGCCGTCATAATAAAGAAGGACGCAACTAACAAAAACGTAAAATGGAAATAAAAAATAAATAGATGAATTTTTCTTTCAGACCTTGCTGTGTCTAAAGTATATTAAAAGGTGTCAATATGAAAATTGAAATTGTTAGGTAGAGACATGAAGATTTTAAAGACGAACTTTTTTTTGATAATTTGTTTATTTATTAAAATAAAACGAATCTTCCTTTTCATCCTACCTTAAAAAATACACCCAGCAACACAAAAATTTCGAAGGAAAGATATAACCATTTGCGTCTTTCCAACCTAATAAATAAGAAAAAATTCCCATTCATTCAACATTTTTACATATTTTGGAAAGATCATTTGAAGTTGAAAGGACGCTAATAGTAATTTACTACTTTTCTTCTTAGTAAATATTAGAAAATTGTTGGTAGTGTGACACAAAAAATAACAAACTGCAACTCATGAGTAATGATTTTACAGGGGATATCATACAAGACTTACTACGATAATAATAAAAGATTCAAAATTTTGTACAACCTACTTCAAAATTAATAAATTAAGGATAACTCAAAAACTATTGGTCTGACGTAGATCAAATTTGTATGGGACCACATGTGAAATACCAGCTCTTAAATAAAACAAGAATAATCTAAATCGGTTTACCTAGAATAAATATAAGTGACAGTTGAGTTTTATAGGCATAATTTTGGTTTTGATGCTGTGAAAGCAATATTAGACTATAATAGTTTTTAGGTATATTTTAGTCATGTAATTGTTACTCAAAACTTATGATAATTTCGAAAACCACTGAAGGTAAACTATTTAATTTTGAATTTACTAGTTTCAATAACAATAAAAGTGTGCTACAAGAATAATTAATAAGCAAATGATTAAATTTTAGAGGTATAAATTTTGTTTAGATGTTTTGAAAATAATTTGTGTTTCTTTTAGTTTTTGTTTTCGGAAACATTTAGCCCCGTTCCTACCGACTCCAAAGAGGAGGAGGTACTCAATTCGACTGTATGTTTTTTTGTGTGTTACCTCACAACTTTGTTCTACGCAAACCGATTTCGGTGATTCTTTTTTTATTTGAAAGCTGGTGCTTCTCTTGTGGTCCCATATAATTTGATCAAGGTCTGACCAATAGTTTTTGAGTTACCCTTAATAATATATATTGAAGTCGGTTTGCAGATTTTTTTTAATTATAAATATCTTATAAAAATCCTTTGATTTCTTTCAGACCATGCCATATATGTTAAAAAGATTTTCATTTAATAATAATAAATTTAATTTTCAATGAATTAATTTGCGCCGGTCTACTGAAATATATGTGCTATTTAAAAAACGCGATGTCGTTTGCGCCTAACCTATAATTATTTTATTCACTGTGAGTAAGATGATTGGGGGTAAGAAACCAATAGCGTCCTTTTCATTTAAGTAGTTTTTGACAGTGGTAGAGCCACGCGGCAGCTTTGCTGTCGCACGGATGGGCCGGCTCGAACCGGGGTGGTACCACGACCTCACAGAATACCAGCGTGAAGTAGAGGTTTACCTCTGCGTTTCGCTTGGTGAGTGCAGGTGGCCGCAGGCCCTTTTTACCAGAAATGAGGCATTCCATCTTAGTCCTCATGGGTGACAACGCATCTGCATTTTGATTTGTAATAGAGGATAGATGTAGATTTCTATGGACCGCAGCAACCACTTACCATCAGGTGGACTGTGTGCTCCTTTGTCACCCATATCCTATAAAAAAATCGATGCAAATATTGTAAAAGATGACGTAGCAACAGGTTGAATAAGTATTTTCTTTTATGTTGAATTTGATATATCTATTATGTTGAATTGAATATGAATACGTCTTTTCTACTAAAAAAATGTCATCTTTGATCAACAGTTACGTCTTAAACTCTTAAGATATTTTCTAAAATAATGATATTTTCAATATTAAAAAAATTGAGTAGATGCGCCTTTTTATTTTGAATCGAATGATATATTTAACTCATTTTTTCAAAAATTGTTAAATGCACCCTTTTTTATGACGGCAGTATACTACTAATAAAGCTGCAGCATGGCTCTACCACGTAAAATAATTTCATTTAAATAATTGTCATTAATAAAAATATATGATACTAGAGCCCAATGACTTCGTCAATCTTACTTAGCGGTACCATGTAGCGACATCTATGGAAATGTATTAAATAAAGAACGATGTATTTAGCGCGTCAAATTTTCATATCAATATACATCGCAACCGCTTCCGTAGATAGATAATAGATGGCGCTAGAGTAGTCAAGTGAGGCCACGGTCCTTATTGCTTTGTAAGAGAGATGCTTTCCATATAGATATGATATGCTAGGATCTAAGTCTGGTTGGTCGCATCTAATTTTAACTCAAAATGAGTGTTATAATATTTATAGTAAGTAATATAAATATTATATAGTTATAATATTTTTATGTGATTTATTTTATGATAAAATTCTAACAAACTAATATAATACAATCCATAAGTAAATATGAATGTATGTAATGCTTTCATATTATACTGTCATTTTGTATCATAACATTAAATCTAATCTAAAGGCAGTTTACTAGCAATAGATCAACAATTTAAATCTAAACGCTGTGGAGTAGAAACAAATTATACTCTTACAAGTTCCTAATATTTACAAATTTCTCTTTTATCACCCTCATCTCTTAGAGCTCACACAGAGCTTACATAAATTTCTTATACGTGACATTTATATTTTATAGCTCGACGGAGACAAAGAAGAGTGATGAACGTGCGTAGATTTGTTCCGGGGAAATGTTCGCCGATCGATTATATTATAAATTAAATGTTAATAACATTGTTAAGGCTGTATATACGCGATTGTATATAATATGTGTATCAGCTCTGCAGTAGTTGCGTAAGAAATCTATCTCCTCTTAATTTCATCCCGTGGGTGTTGTAAGAAGAGACTATGGGAAAAGTCTCCATAAGGCGATTAAAACTACTTTGTATACAGCTGACGACTACTTCGTTGGTCTATTAGCGGTAAGCGCGACTCCATCTGGTGTTATTTGGTTTTCTGTAAAGAAATTCTCAGTGCTGCCTGGTGTCAGGAAGTTGGCGATGTTTCACACATGTGCCTCCGACAATTTGTAAGCTCGTTGATCTCTCTCTAGTAATGTCGAATCGCCGTCTCATACACGTTCGTGGTGGAGCCACACTGCAGCTATATTAGTTGTAGCACAAATAGGGCGGCTAGAACAGGGAAAGGCCACTCTCTTACAGAATACCAGCGTTAAATAGGTGCTTCAGTCAGCTGTGTTTCGGATGGTGTGTTTAGAGAACCGGAGACCGTTTTTACTGAAAATTTATATTTATTTATTTTTATTATTTATTTATTCTTATTTTTATTTATTTATTCCTCAGAGTTGACAATACATCTGCATTATGAATCTTAATCGAGGGATATATTTAGACATCTATGGGCCACAACATCTACTTATTAGCTGATGTAATGTGTGCTGGTTTGTCACACTTATTCTATTAAAAAATTCACCAAAATAAAGCGAGCACCTGTGGCTAGTGAAGACAAGGTTGCGTGGGAGCAATGCAGCGGTTCGCTGGCCGAACAGAACGACTTTAACTAATCGCACGGTTTCATTATCGGGTTAACTCTGTAGCACTTATTAAAACAATTCAGTACAGTTCAAAGTTTTAATTATTCTCATTAGGGTAGGTACTTCTCCCTTTCACAAGGTGTACAGGGCACTGTCCCCACCAGCGCCTTAACTCAGCTTCATAGCATTCATACTGACTTAAACTGGACACTGTGTGTAGTGCTGTTTAGCGGCTGATCAGGTAATATAACACAGCCTGTAACAACAACACAATAACAACCAACAGGTAATATATCTGACAGACTACTGGACAAAAAAGGAGCCCTGCCACTTAGAAAACATCGTCATGATGTTTCCATTGATATGATATGTTTACGAAAACGTCAAAATAATACTAAACTCATTGTTTTGGGTCATCTCAAAAACCAATCATGCGGTGTTTGCGTGTTTACAAAAGCCAATTTATTGGATAATAAAGCTTTTTATATATATTTTTTTAAAATACTCGTGATTCGACTTATAAATTACGGCCGCTTTGAATACATTTGAAATATAAACTGAGATTTTCATTAAGATATTCCAAATGTTTCAACGTTTTTTGTGTTTTTATCAAATGGATTTTTTATAGAATAATGGTGAAAAACGAGTCAATGATATCTTTTCTCGATTGAGAATCAAAATGCAAATGCGTTTTTACTACGGAATGCATAGATTCCAGTAAAAAGGGTCTCCGGTTCTCTACTTAGCAGATTTATCCTATCCTTTTCCGGTCGAGTCGACCCACTCGTGCTACAACCACAAGCTGCTTCATGTTTCTATAACGTTAAGAATATAATATAATATATATATATATATATATATATATATATATATATATATATATATATATATATATATATATTTATATACAATAATAATATATACTACATATAAATATAGTATAAAGTATATAATATAAAAGCAGAACACCATTTTGGATGCTATAAAACGATATTTCTATTCGTCAAGCTCCAAGCTTTTAGCAGTGGGCAAAAATGAACATGCAACAAAGATCTGGCCATAAGAAAAGTACGATTTTTCCATTGGCATCCTGCTACATAATATCTGTACGTTTGTATTTTGTTAACCTTCTGCGACTGAGGTGGTAATCTGTTGGACACCACCTGATGTAGCTCTGTCTCGTTCAGTACCTTCTCTTAACAGCTCATGCTAACGGTCAGTGAGATGTTTGAGTCAGTGAGGTGCACACGGTTTTCAGTTTCAAGCTGCTGGTGTCCTAGACTCATAAGTACAGCAATAAACGTTGATTCTGATAGACGTAACCTCACTAATATATTTTTAGATCCATAGTGTATAATGATTCTTATATTAATGCGAACACTACACATTGAATAAAACTTTTTTTACGGATTTTATCGCATTAAATTTTCTAAAATACAATTCACAATGGAGTTAGAGGCAAAACATTCTTTAGCTTTCCTAGATGTTTTAGACATCTGAAATCCTGATTACACCATTGGTCACTTTGTGTGTAGGAAAAAAACCCATACCAACCGATATTTAAATGGTGAATCGCACCATCATCCATCACAGTTAGCTACCGTGGGAAAATATTTGTTTCAGAGAGCACGAGGGATCTGTGACAGAAACATCTGGCCGCCGAGCTTCAGCACGTCGAGCAAGTATTGCAAGACAACAATCTTCGAATCCCGCGCCTACGTCACAGAGACCGAGTGAAACCGACTACCGTCGAGTGTTGTGCCTGCTGTACTATCCTATGTCAGAGGAGTCACAGATAAGGTTGGCTACATTTTGAAGCGAGCTTCTTTTAAAACATACTTCAAGTCGCCGAAGAAGATAAGTCAATTTTTACCATCCGTTAAGTGTAAAATCCCTCTAAGAGATGCAGGAGTGTACAAGCTTGATTGCGAATGTGGTCTCTCTTACATAGGACAAACAAAAATATCCATTAAAACCCGCATGAAAGAACATATAGCTGAAATGAAGCACCGACGCTCTGGGAAGTCTGCAGTCTGTGAACATGTTCAAGATCGCCGCCGCCATTACATCAGATTTGATAGACCACAAATCCTCGCAAAAAAACACCGATTCCTACCCAGGATGATACGCCGGGCTATCGAAATTAAAAAAAAACATCCTAATTTCAATAGAGAAGATGGATGGGTGCTGCCGTCTGCTTGGAATTCTATAATTAACAAAATTAAATCCAAACCCAAGCATACCACTGCAAGACTTCAAGATAACGTAAGTTCATTCTGCGTAAATCGAACCAAAAATTAATATTAAAACTGAAGGTAGCCGGGCTAACTGTGACATCCAGACGTCAAACATCTCAGACCCCCCGTGACCATGTGTTGCTGTAAAGCACCCGAATCGTCGGGAATTAAAATAGTAAAATTAAACGTGATAAAATCCGTAAAAAATTGTTTTATTCAATCCATAGTGTATGTTAGTCATTTTATCAGTTAAATATTAATACTACCATATTGTCTCTCAGACATAATCTCATATTTAATTTGCTAAAGTTATTTTCGTAAATATTTGTCTAGATGGAAACTCAAAGTAAAGACGGTAGGCCACTGAAACGAGACAGCAGTGGAAGGTATACTTAGAATATGCGAAGATTAAATATTGGCTTGAACATATAAAGATTTAAATAGAAAGGCCTTCGTCATCGAAGTAATTAAAAAGTCATTTCTTTTTTCCGAGGTTTACGCAAAATGATAGTACAAAGTTGGGGTCACCTTTTTCATTTAAACCGACTTTGGTCAACAACCCTTTCGCAAATTGGTTTTTTGGGAACAGTAATAACGAATTGTTTGAGATTTATTTGTAAGTTCCCGATTTTTTAATTTATTAAAAATGCTTAAAGTCCCTTTAGAGTGATAAGTCAGACCGTTGAAATAATGTTTTTGTTAGAGAAAATACAATTTAATGTTCTGAATATGTTTTTATCCTGTCGTAATTTCCTGATAGTCAAAGCCTTTACGTAAATATTTATTGTACGTAATTTCTACGGTCATAAGTAAAATGGATACATCTACATTTTTATTACCAAAATAATTCATGCAAATATCGGGAAATATCGAGAAAAAAGGAAACTAAGAATTTTTAATATTTAATAGAGGATTTCAATGAAAGAAAGAATATGTTCAATCGCTACTTCAGAATGTATAAAATATAGTAAGAAATTGTAGTAGTACCCAATAGCCAACAAGATTATAACTATAATGTGTATATGTCACGCGCGTGAGTTTGCGCACACACACTCACACGTACTTATGTAAACATATACGTTAACATAAAATAGATAACGACAAAAAACATGAAATAGCAGATTAAAAACAAAACCAAAAAGGGCTACCGACTCAGCATTCTAAATTTTTTCAGTTATTACATTTGCTTTTCAATGTTATTAATGCTAGCAATAGAAATGTACTTATTTCAATGTTTTTAATGTGAATAAAGCCCGGTACAGATGCAAATATGAACGTTCATATTACTTAAAGCAATAAAAAATAAAAAAAATCTGTAACATTTAGAAATAACACCAATGATTCGGTAATTGCTAAGTATTTTTTATGTAACATTATTTTTATTTTTTTAAAACAAAAAAATATCATTTAGAATTGCTTATTTTGTTACTTTTTAATTATTTTAAATTATTTATTGATAAAAATGCCTACTGTGTAGTGGCGGTGTAAGTAAATCGATCATTCCATTTCGCCACGTAGATTTCACGACTGTATGTAGGTAGGGATTAAAATTATTATTACAGCTTATCAAAATCTAATGCTGCAAAGCTGCCACGCTTTGCAAGTGCGCTGGCAACCGCAGTTTTTTTATTCAACTGTTATAAGAAAGATGCTGCTGCCCATCTCCTTGTTCAGGTTCACTCTGTCGCCTCTTACGACACCCATAGTATAATATGAGATAGTGGATACTAAAACACCGCCACTGCACGGTAAAAATACTTTAATCAACTTTTTTAACTACAACTTTGACCTTAACTTTAAAAAGTAAGCATAACTGTGGCAAAATATATTTAAAATATAATAAGGTAGGTAATACCATTAATAATATTACAAAAATCTCCTAACTACAATTCTTTCTTACGTACTTACGTAAGAAAGAATTGTAGCTAGGAGATTTTTGTAATTCCCTTAATTAAATTCCACGCTCTGTTAAATTTGTGTATATATACACAATTGCTTTTATTATTTCATTTAATACAAACAACATATCAGTCCTTTCATTCGGGATTTCCACAAAGGGAGAAAATAAAACGAATTTGTAATAAACAGTGATGAATAAAAAAGACAATAGAATACGCATGACAGTAATGAATTGAATTTAAATAATGTGTTGATTTTCACACTTCAATAGAAAGAACTAAAGGTTGGGGTAAGGAAAGTAAGGTACACAGTGTTGATCTCTTAATCTTCTTCAAATCTTAAAAAGACTTCAATTATTCGCCAAATTTAAAAAATAAAAAACATCTACAACCTAGATGTTGCTGTATAATGAAGTGTAACAAACAAGAGTGTGCCACGCTGCCCTAATGGGTGGCAAAGAATTTCACGTTTTAAATTATTTTCGACGTGGTAGAGCCATGCTGCAGCTATATTACTAGTGTAGTTGTAGCACGAATGGGTCGGCTCGAACGGGGAAGGACCACGCTCTCACAAAATACCGGCGTAAAATAGCAGCTTAACGCTGCTGCGTTTCGTATGATGAGTGTAGAGAACCGGAGACCCTTTTACTGGAAAGTAGGCATTCCATCTTAGTCCTCACGGGTGACAACGCATCTGCATTTTGATTCGTAAACGACGATAGATGTAGATGTCTTGGGCCATAGCAACCACTTACCATCAGGTGAACTGTGTGCTTGGTTATCAACCTATAAAAAATGCTGCCTGCTCAGCATGCCTAATAAATGAAATATTTTTTATTTTCAGGGATTTACCTCATGATACTTGTTTTCGCTTTTAAGAAGTTGTGATTAAAATTTTAGTGGGGACCTGATTATCGCTCGCTGTTATAAAGGACAAAACAATTTTTAAATAATTATTGATTTGAAAACTCGTAAACATGTAAGACATAATATTCTATATACTTTCGTATGCTTTCAACGAAACACGCAAATGCGTATAGTGATGTCTCAATATCTTGGATTGCGTAAATCCGAGTGCCTTGTGAGGGACAAATTTCCTGTACGTGACTCTTTTATATCAACTAACAGTAGAGACAAAGTGTAAGTGACATCTCGTGTCCTTTTCCATTCTATAAAAGAATTTGTCCTCTTGATAAAATACATTCGAAGGTTTGACACCTGTTTGGAATATATATCGGAGGTTTATTTTTACACTTAACTTGTAAATTCTTCGGGGTAAGAAAAACTTTTGTTGCCATGTCTGACCAAAATATATATCTTTATATACATATATTAATCTTCTGTACGTGTGTTTGTCACTGAAGTCCTCCTAAACGGTTGCACCGATGTATATGAAAATTGTTGTGTGTTTGAGAGAGTCCCTATTTTCACTATTGGACCCGGTAGGTGGCGCTGTTATCAAGATCTAGAAATCACTGATGGATCGCTAGTATTATATAAAAAAAACATTACTTAGTTCGTTTCACTTGCATTCCTATGCCATAGATCCAATCACGATGATATTTTTTGGTGAATTGTAGAGTGCGTGTCCGGGAAGGGTTTTGGACAATTATAGTAATTGTTTATTTGTTTTCTTTACGGTTCTATACTACTCGTAACGTTAGTGAGTAATTGGGTGCACGCTCTTGAATGTTTATGACAAATAGATATAACATTGCATACAAAGTAACAATTAGTTATGTACAAACAGAAATATGAATGTAAATAAATGAGACAATAATGAACACCGTGTAACAATAGACATAAATGTATTAATAAAATCTGTGCCGTGTATTGGCGGTTTATGAGAATCTACTACATCTCGTGGATGTAATAAGAGGCGACAAATCGAAACTGAATGTAGCAGCATTTTCATTACATCAAATGAAAATAATAAAAGCTGCGATTGCTAACCCGTCTTCCAAGCGTGGTAACAATGGCGAAATCCCCCCAATATGAAGCAATAATATAAATGATATGGATCAGGCATTTTCGCGACAGAGCTATGACACAGATATATTACAATTGCAGTACGAATGGGTCGGCTCGACCGGGTTTGGAGTAAGCTCTCATAGATTACCAGCGTAAAATAGCAGCTTAATGCTTAAGGTTTCGTATCATGAGTGTAGAGAACCGCATACACTTTTTACTGGAAACAAGACATTCCATTTTAGCCCTCAGGTGTAAGAACGTATTTGGATTTAGATTTTTAATAGAGGATTATTGTAGATATCTACGGGCCATGGTATCAACTTACTATCAGGTGGACTGAGTGGCCGTTTGTCACCCTTATACTATTATATAATAGGTCAGGGGGAAAAGTTTCTTCGTATTTTCTTTGTATAAAATTGAAGAAAAATCTCTTCGGTTGTACTGATTGTATCTGGCTGGTTTTAATATAAATAGGTGTAGGACGTTATAAAAAAAAAGTAAGAAAACTTTCCCGCCATTTTTTAAATGTTTTTCTGTCCGCCAAAAAGAGTGAATCTAACGAATAAATTCGATACATTCTGAAGTTTTATTACAAAAAAGAGATAAAGCGTGTCATGCCGCAAAAATTGTGACGTTTATGGACCTAATTCTGTGTATGTAAGAGTAGCGCAAAGTTTGTCCAGCTTTTGTCAGTAGATTCTTAATTTATTTAAAAATTCAACCAATTCAATATTTCAATTATTTCATATTTGAAATCCTGAATGTCTGGTACCTGGATGACGGCACGCTGGGAGGTAGAGCAGATGACGTCCGTATTTTACAAATTTTAAAAAATATTATATTAGTCTTGAGTCATAATTTGACAATAATTGTGAAATGTTACATTATATTATTCTAATAATTTACTTTATAATGTATAACATTAAAAACTATAATAAAAAAAACTACAACTAGTAACTTAATTATCATACACACCTACTCCCCGCGGTATCGTGCCAAGAATACTGGCTGCGTTTCCCCAGTGAATGGCTATACTTAGCCTTTGAGCGAGAAAAGAACCAGCGCTTTTATTACCAGCAGCAACAATTAGCTGCGGATGGAGTTCCTTTAGAAAATTCATCGCACGTGGACCCCACGGACCGATAGTTTCCAATACGGTACAAATATGTAGTCATCTCTTAGAGACTCATATTTTCGCCACTTACTTAGTTCAGCTGCCTTTAATGCCGCTCCGGCTCTAAACGAGGTACCTCTGAAATGAGAGGCCAATAGAGTGTTTTCGTAAGTAGCATCCCACACTAGGGCTTTACATCTCTTTAAGTTTCGGATTGGGGCCGAATAAATCTAGTCCAGTTCAATCCCCAGAAGACACAAGTTTGCGCGTTTACCGCTAAAAAGAAACCCTTTGTCGTATCTCCTCAGTTTCAAGGAACTCCCCTTGCTGCCTCAGCCAGTATCGGAATTCTAATTTGTTGTATTGTTAATTTGTGTAACATACATGATTGTAAGCTGTTATTTTTAAAAAAAAGTCCCGCTGGGTTTCTTGCTGGTTCTTCCCAGGACATAGATTTTTTTTTCGAACAAGTGGTAATTATACAAAAGAGTGACTTTCAATAAGCATTATTTATAATCTATATTGAATAAAAAAGTTTCTGTTTCTGTTTCTGTTTTCTGGCGTCGATATATCGAATAGTGTGCAGTTTCGTGGTCACTTCGAAGGGAAGGCCTAATTGACCTCTAAAAAGCTTGGCATGCTCAGCAGAGCGAGACAGTATTTCATGCCGGCACACCGCTTGCAACTTTACAAAGCGCAAGTTCGGCCCCACATGGAATACTGTTCTCATCTCTGGGCCGGGGCACCCCAGTGCCAGCTCCTTCCACTTGACCGCATCCAGCGCAGAGCGGTTTGAATCGTCGACGACCGAGTTCTTTCTGATCGGCTCGATACACTGGCACTGCGTAGAGATGTTGCATCTCTTTGCGTATTTTATCGCATCTATCACGGAAAGTGCTCTGAGAAATTGTTCGGACTAATTCCAGCCGCTCAATTTCACCATCGCACATCGCGACAAAACTCGCGTTACCATCCATACCATCTGGATGATTGGCGGTCCACCACTGTGCGATTTAGAAAAAGTTTTCTCCCTCCCACAAGTTCCTTGTGGAATCAATTACTACCAGCGAATTATGCGGGACGATACGACTTAGGAACCTTCAAGAAAAGAGCTTACACCTTTCTAAAAGGCCGGCAACGCATATACAATACCCCTGGTGTTGCGGTAGTTCATGGGCGTCGGTAGTCACTTACCATCAGGTGAGCCGCATGCTCTTTGCCCCCTATTCTATAAAAAAAATCTCTCCCAAGGGACCAATGTCATACCGTCGTCTCTAAATGTTACACAAGGCTCTAAAACTGAGGGAACATTTATAGTTACAACAGCCTTTCGGATGACATCGTTCAAAGAATCGTGCCGTGAAAACCTACCAGCACTTTTCTTACATGAAAGTCCGTGGAACCCAAACTTGTCGACGCTGCTACCACAGGGGCACAGATGGGGTGGACAAATTGCCGCTCCTAGTTGGATTCCTACGACGATGCGTAAGCTTTCCACATCAAGTAATGTGTCGAGATTATTTATTTGTAAAGCATGTAACCAGTGACTAAATTCCTTAGTCGAAACAGCTAGAAGGCGTGCCATATCTTGGTCACTATAGAAGTTATGAAACAGTTTTCAGATAAAGTCTGAGATGATATTAATTCACATTATACTACCTCTTATTTTGTTTTTTTTTATGTACTATTAGCTATATTTTATATTAATAAGATTAAAAACAAATAAACCAAACCACAGATATTCATAAAAGTAGAAAAATTTAAAAAAAATGTTAAAAAAGTGCAAAAAATTAAAGAGCAAACCACTGAGGCATTGTTTTGTGTGTTATTATAATACTCTAGAAACTCATAAACTTTTATTAAAAAACTAACTTCTCAATTAAATTACATTGTGTAACAAAAAAAAACAACACCTCAGTGTCAACTAGCGACATCTGGTGAGCAGAAAATTATTAGCCCTCTTTGAACACAGAGAACATGAGTCGTTATATGAATTGTTCTTATAATGGTAAAACTTGCGTGTATGGAAATTGCTGTCATTTAGTACATTTTGTTGGATGAACTTTATATCTATATTACATACACACTATCCGCAACATCAATTAAGAAAAGGAATCTTGAATCTTATTATATTTTTACATTTTTCTGACACTGTTTGATTAGTTGAGCATTCTTAGGTAAACGAAAATGTGAAAATTATTGATAAATTAATAATTCGTTTCATTTTTAACAATATTGAATACATAATATAGCATTTATTGATAAGTATTATATCTGTGATTTTGTTTATTTCCTATCATTAGTGTTGTTATATATAAGATATCATTAACAAAAAACCAAATAAGACTATTTTTACTGCTTTAGAATTTTAGATGCACCTAAATACCTACGTCAAGTATTCATTACTATCTGCAATATAACAAACGATTATACAATTATTATAAAACGTGCTAAAAATATGAAATGTTAAAATCAACAAAAAAATATCATGGCACTATTTATACAATACTGATTTCTTGTGGGGTATTATTTTTCTCGTTTCTCATTACTTGCAATATTGACTCTCATATTTCTATTATTTTTTATATACCTATTATATATTTATAACATTTTTGACAATTAAAGACAATTAACAAGCTTATAAACTTGTAAATCTGGTTTTTTTTTCACTTATATTGTGTCCAGTTATATTTATATTAAGCCGTGTAGTGGCGGTTAAGAATATCCACTACCCCATATCCTCCCGTGGGTGTCGTAAAAGGCGACAAAGGGAAACAGGTGGGAGATGGGCAGCAGCATCTTCCTGATAATAGCCAATATTATAAAAAAACTGCGGTTGCCAACCCGCTCGCCAAGCGTGGCAACTATGGCAAATACCCCCCATGACAAAAGTTGCAAAAATACGGCCCCCAGTCCCCGGCGGCCCCGCTATTCCTGGCTACGGTGGCGACCATGGTAACGGCGGGGCAGGGGGTGCTAAGAATCTCCGGTGGAGGTTCGGTTGCCACCTACGACGACTTGACCTGGCAACATACAACGCACGCACCCTGAGGACTGACGAGAAGATCGTGGAGCTGGAAGAAGAAATAGACAAGTTGCGCTGGCATATTATAGAATTATCCGAAGTCCGAAGAGAGGGGGAGGACACGGTAATCCTCGAATCCGGCAACTTGTTCTATCACCGGGAGGGCGAACATCTGTCCCAAGGAGGTGTCGGATTTATCGTCCACAAGTCTCTCGTTAACAACATTGTAAAGATCGGGAGTGTGTCGACGAGGGTTGCGTTCCTTATACTCAGAATCACCAAACGGTATTCGCTGAAGGTCATACAGGTTTACGCACCAACCTCGGCGCACCCCGATGAGGAGGTGGAGGAAATGTATGAGGATATCTCTAGAGCCATGCATTCCTCCAAAACCCAATATACGGTGTTAATGGGAGACTTCAATGCAAAACTAGGCACAAGAGAGAACGGTGAGCTGAAAGTAGGGAAATTTGGAATAGGGCAACGGAACCCAAGGGGCCAGCAGCTGGCCGACTTCATGGAGAAAGAGGGACTCTTTATGATGAACTCTTTCTTCAAGAAGCGGCCCCACAGGAAGTGGACCTGGTTGGGCCCCGACGGTTCGACAAAAAATGAGATTGACTTCATTATGACGACCAGACGACAACTGTTCAGTGATGTCTCAGTGATCGCGAGGGGTGAAAACCGGCAGCGATCACCGAATGGTTAGAGGCACACTGAACCTAAATGTTAAGTTGGAGAGGTCTCGTCTGATGAAGTCAACGCTCCGTCCCCCTCGTGCTCTAATCCAAAGTCCTAAAACCTTTCAGCTCGAGTTACGGAACCGTTTTCAGTGCCTAGAAGACTGCAATGAAGTGGACGATATGAATGACAAGCTCGTGGAAACTGTTCATGCGGTCGGAGCTAAGTTCTGCAAGACCCGCCGCAGAAGAACACAAAAACTCTCCGATCACACTCTTAATCTCATGGCTGTTAGACGGGAGATGAGGCTACATTCTTCAACAGATTTGACAGCATACAGGCAACTGAACAGACAGATCTCCAAATGCATGCGGCGGGACTTACGCAACTTCAATACAGCTCGTATTGAAGAAGCGATCGAGCGGAACCAAGGCTCCAAAGTTTTTGCCAGAGACCTGTCTGCCAGAAAGAGCCAACTGTCAAAGCTGAAGACCGAATGTGGCAGCATCGTTTCCGGGGCACCTGAGATTTTGAGTGAGATTGAGATGTTCTATGGGCAGCTGTACACGTCATCGTTGGAGCCACACGCAAGTGTGAGTAACGATCCAAGAGCGAGTCTTATCCGACACTATTCCGAAGATATCCCGGACGTCAGTCTGAGCGAGATTAGAATGGCTCTCCAGCACCTTAAAAACGGCAAGGCCCCAGGCGAGGATGGAATTACAGCGGAGCTTCTGAAAGCGGGTGGAAGACCGGTACTTGAAGTCCTTCAGAAGCTCTTTAATTCCGTCCTCCATGGTGGAATTACACCGGAGGCGTGGAGCAGAAGTGCGGTGGTCTTGTTCTTCAAGAAAGGTGACAACGCTCTCTTGAAGAACTACAGACCGATTTCCCTTCTGAGCCGCGTCTACATGCTGTTTTCGAGAGTCATTACAAATCGTCTTGCGCGCAGACTTGACGACTTCCAACCTCCCGAACAAGCCGGTTTCCGAAAGAGCTTTAGCACCATAGACCACATACATACCCTACGGCAAATTGTACAGAAGTCCGAAGAGTACAATTTGCTACTTTGTCTGGCGTATGTGGACTATGAGAAAGCCTTTGATTCCGTCGAAATTTGGGCGGTGCTGCAGTCCCTTCAGCGGTGCCAAGTTGACTGTCGGTATATCGAAGTGCTGAAGTGTTTGTACAGTAGGGCTACGATGGCTATCCGAGTACAGAACCAGAGTACGAAACCCATCCAATTGCAGAGAGGTGTAAGACAGGGTGATGTTATATCCCCGAAACTCTTCACCGCTGTATTGGAAGACGTTTTCAAGCTTCTGGACTGGAAAGGATGTGGTATTAAAATCAATGGCGAGTACATCACTCACCTTCGATTTGCCGACGATATAGTCCTTATGGCAGAATTGCTGGAGGACCTAAGCACTATGCTCAATGACCTCAATAGTGTCTCCCAACGGATAGGTCTTAAGATGAACATGGACAAAACAAAGATCATGTTTAATGTCCATGTCACACCTATGCCGGTAGTTGTTGGGAGCACTAAGCTCGAAGTTGTTGACGAGTATGTTTACCTGGGACAAACAGTCCGACTAGGTAAGACCAACTTCGACCGAGAGGTCAATCGACGGATTCAACTCGGCTGGGCAGCGTTCAGGAAGCTACGACACATCTTCTCGTCAGACATACCTCAAAACCTTAAAACGAAATTGTACAACCAGTGCGTGTTGCCAGTGATGACTTACGGAACTGAGACGTGGTCCTTGACTGCTGGTCGTATGAGGAAGCTCAAGGTCGCTCAGCGAGCTATGGAGAGGGCTATACTCGGAGTTTCTCTGCGTGATAAACTAAGGAATAAGGATATCCGCAGTAGAACCAGAGTAACCGACATAGCCCAACGGATTAGTAAGCTGAAGTGGCAGTGGGCCGGCCATATAGCTCTAAGAACCGACAACCGATGGGGAAAAAAGGTTCTCAAGTGGCAGCCTCGTACCGGTAGGCGAAGTGTAGGGCGTCCCCCCACGAGATGGAGTGACGATCTGGTAAGACATGCAGGAAGTCGATGGATGCAGGTGGCTCAGGACCGTGCTTTGTGGCATTCTTTGGGGGAGGCCTATGTTCAGCAGTGGACTTGTGAAGGGCTGTAATGATGATGATGATGATGATGATACTACCTCTAGCTTAGGTTTACGTTATCAGCCAAGTGACGCACTATTCATAAATGAAACTAGACTGTTAAGTACAAACTGTGAGTGGTGTGCGTACTTAAATAACAATACCTGTTCAGGCGGTCCGTGACTTGAAATCGTGATTGCACATAATGACGATGATGACCATGAAGATAACAAGGACGATGTCGATTACGATAAATATGACGATGACGATGACGATGCCGATGACGTTGATAATGACGATGACGATGGTGATAATAATGACGATGACGATTACAATGACGACGTTGACGATAACAATGACAAAGACGATGATGATGAAAATATATTTGACGATGACGATGGCAATTAAAATGACGACGACGATGATGATGATGATGATTATGACAAGAACGATGACGATGAACTTGAAAATACGATGACAATAATGATGAAAATTGATAACAGCAACAGGAAAGGAGTGGTCTTTCGTAATGTTAACGCCATTTTTCAACACAGTTAATTGCTGAGTGGTCAAATATGTTGTGGCGTTAAAACACCGTTGCTACTTAGAAATCCATTAACTGATTTCTGGTTCGACCTGGGATCGCACTCAAGATCGCAATAGCAGTTGCGCTACGTTCAAAGAGGCAGTCAAAGAATTTCCCAACCCAAACTTCTTATATTAAATATTATGTTAGCAGAGATTTAAAAGTAATTTGCTTGTTAAAAATTTTATTATAATATATACTAATCAAGCCCTCTTCTATATCTCTAATTTTATTAAAGTGTTTTGTTATGGCTGTCCAAGACAACTTCTGTCAACCAACTTTTCCACCGACGACTTACTAGACCTCAAGTTCTCATTTTGAGTCTAACTCGGCTCTCATTGATAGCTCCATGCTACACAGCGGTCAGTATGCAAAGCACGCCCCTCCCTTGAAGTAAACAAGCGGTCAATAATCAGGTGGTTCTAATCTTCTAATTTACCTAACTCATATATGAGCGGATGCAGTAGAGTCCAAGAGGGAGGCCTTGGTCGTTAATTTGGACATAGCGAAGGCCTTCGATGGACATTGTTACAAAGCGCTTCTTGAGAAGCTTCTTTCCTACGGGCTTCCTGAGAAATTATACAATTGAATCATCAGTTTTCTTGCAGATCGGAGCACCAAGATCATAGTAGACAGTGTCTGTTGTGTTGTGTGTTATTAATGCTAGTATTCCGCAAGGCTGCCTGCTATCACCAACGCTGTTTCTCCTATATATCAATTATATGTCCTTGTTTGTGGTTGTAACACTGGTGATGCTTTTTACATCGGCCGTGCTAATATTTCTCAGGAACACGTCGTCGAGTATCGAAACAAACTTGAGTTTGAAGTCGAGTCTTTAAAAACAAAATCTCGGATTGGGGAAAATTCTAGTCCAGAAGTTTACCTTCATAAGACACAGGTTTGCGTGGTTACCGCTTAATAGAATCCCTTTCTCGTATCTTCTCAATTTCAGGGCACTTCTTATGCTGCCTCAGCCAGCATCGGAATCCTCGGCATCAACATATCGAATAACGTACAGTTCCGTCGTCGCTTGGAAGGAAATACTAAATTGGGCTCTAAAAATCTTGGCGTGCTTACTAGAGCGGTTGCAATTTTACAAGGTAAAAGTTTGCCCTCACATAGAGTACCTACTGTTTCCATCTCTGGGCCGGGGCACCACAGTGCCAGCTCCTTCCACTTGACCGTATCCAACAAAGAGTGACACAAATCGTCGACAACTGAGTTATTTCTGATCGTATCAAATCACAGGCGCTGTGAAGAGATGTTGCACTTGCATTCCATTTTCTTTTCTATCGCAATTTACACGGGGAGTACTTAGACAAATTGTTCGGATTAATTCCAGCCGTCAAATTCCATGCACCATCCACACTATCTGGATGCTTGGCGGTGTAACATAACTGTGCGATTTACTAGAAATTTTTTTCATCGCAAGACTTCTTTATGGCATCATCTACCACCGGCGATTTTTTTCGGATCGATACGACTAAGAGACCTTGAAGTAACGAGCTTATTGCTTTCAAAAAAGCCGGCAACGCATATACAATTTCCCTAGTGTTGGAGTTTTTCATTGGCGATGGTCGACACTTAGTATCAGGAAATTTAATTTAATGTGGGCGAAAACGCGGGGTGGAAAACTAGTAAAATATTAAAATCTAGTAAAAAAATTCGTGAGCTGGGCAGGCACATACCGAACAGGCCGGTGGGGGCGCATATTTATAGTTTGCGTAGGGCTGTCGAAACTCTAAATCAGGCACTGTAAACATCCACTTCATCGTCCTGAGCAAACACATCCGACCAATTGCCTGAGACAAATTTCCCGTAGGTGATGATTTTATTTAATTATTTAGTGGGTTCAAGGAGCGCGAGGAGTAATTTTAGCGTCTTCAAATCGAGCTTATTTTAGCATCTGAAAACGATTAAGTTCTTCCAAAATAACATGTTACGAAATAACAGCTTAATCTGAATCTAAAGCGTCAGTAGCCTAATGGTAGGGCGCGGACCGCGAACTCGAAATGTCGTGGGTTCGAATCCGCCATTCGACTACTGTCGTGAACCACTTCTAACACAAACATTTTAAGCTTACCAGAAGTGGTTAAAGGGAATATTAGTAATGTTTGATAACATTACTAGCATTTTATGTAAAAAAATAAAATTAAAAGAATGCTGCTGTTTTAAGTATGGTGTGTGTAGCAGACCAGTGATTATTTTTACTGGAAACAATGCATATACATTATGATTCTTATTCGATATTAAGTATAGATGTATATGGTACACAGAATACAATCATCAGGTGGACTGTGTGCTCGTTTGTTAGCCTTATTTTACTAAAAATACATGCATGTTTGACGTTTACCTCTTCAGACGTAAAATAACTGTAAACTTTTATAGACTGATTAAGAAGAAGAAAGCAATAATATAAGATTCGTTATGTATTGTGGTATGATTCCAGCACGAATAACTTGGATACACACAGGGAGGATTAGAATTCTGACGTAAAATACCATTATAATGTTGATGGATTTGTATGGTGAGGACAGGGAAACGGAGGCTTTATACTGGTAAATAGGCATTCCATCAGATTCCTCAGGGGTAAAATTTTTAAAAAATGCTCTTTGTCGCAACTCCTAAATTTGCCACGTGCTCGGCGGCGAAACTTTATTTGTTTTAGCTATTTGGTATCTAATGTGAATGACTTCCCTATAACTGTCTTATGCATCCTATCTTTAAAAGCTTAAGAGTTTTCATTGGATACCAAAATAAATGTTGTTGGAGTTGAATAAAAATACTGTCAAATTTTGTGCATATTATGTTTTGACGTATTTTGAATGTCATGTTTATTAAAATAAATTATACAAAAAAATTGTTCAAGTAGAAGAATGCAAATATCTTAAAATAATAATTTGTGAAAAATAATCATTATATTACAAAGAAAAGATAAAATTATAAGGATATTCCTTTGAACAGATTCTGTCACATGAAACTGAATTCTGAGAACATAAAAGAAAATAAAAAATACATATGACATAAGATGTAATATGTAAAACAAAATATAGCAGGCCAAACTTTCTAATACCTCTCATATGTCAACAAATCATATGAAGTTAGCTTAGATTAAATATAACACTGAAAAATAATTTGTCAGAGGAGCAAAAATTCAGTACCTATCTAGGTTCATTTATATTAATTAAAAAAATTGCCAATATTTAATTTGGTTAATAAAGGAGCGGTACGTAGACGATACTTTCACAATTTTACGATCTGACAAAGTAATTGCATTTTTAAGACCACCGTAATTCCATAAACTCTAAAATACAATTCACAATGGAGTTAGAGGCAAACAATTCTTTAGCTTTCCTAGATATTTTAGTCATCCGAAATCCTGATAACACTATTGGTCACACTGTGTATAGGAAAAAGACCAATACCAACCCATATTTAAATGGTGAATCGCACCATCATCGATCTCAGTTAGCAACCGTAGGAAAATGTTTGTTTCAGAGAACACGAGGGATCTGTGACAGAAAACATCTGGCCGCCGAACTTCAGCACGTCGAGCAAGTATTGCAAGACATACATACAACAAGCTTCGGGTCCCGCGCCTACGTCACAGTGACCGAGTGAAGCCGGCCACAGTCGAGCGTGATCCGGCTGCACTACCCTATGCCAGAGACGTCACAGACAAGGTTGGCTACATCTTGAAGCGAGCTTCCATTAAAACATACTTCAAGCCGCTAAAGGAGATTAGTCATTTTTTACCATCCGTCAAGTGTCATATCCTTCTACAAGATGCAGCAGTGTACAAGCTGGACTATGAATGTGGTCTCTCTTACATAGGAAAAACAAAAAGATGTATTAAAACCCGCGTAAAAGAACATATAGCTCACTTGAAGCACCGACGTTCCGGGAAGTCTGCAGTGTGTGAACATATTCTAGATCGTCCCCGCCGTTACATTAGATTTGATAGTCCACAAATCCTCGCTAAAGAACACCGATTCCTACTAAGGATGATTCGCGAGGCTATTGAAATTAAAAAACATCCTAATTTCAATAGAGAAGATGGATGGGTGCTGCCATCTGCTTGGGATCCTATAATTAACAAATTTAAATCCAAACCCAAGCAAAGAACTGCAAGAATTCAAGATACTGTAGGCTCATTCTGCGTAGATCGGAACAAAAATTAATATTCAAAAACTGAAGGTAGCCGGGCTAACTATGACATCGGGACCTCAAACACCTCATTCCCCCCCGTGACCACGGGTGCTGTAGAGCACCCGAAACGTCGGGAATTAAAAATTCATATTAAACGCGATAAAATCCGTAAAAAATAGTTTCATTTAATAAAAGAGAAATTAATTATTCATCCATGGTATATCGTATAACCGCAGTACACTAGAATAACCAACATAGCTAAACGAATCAGTAAAGCTGAAGGGGCAATGGGGTAACTGTGCAGTTCGAAGTACCAACAAATGATTGGGAAGAAAGAAATAGAACGGCACTCTCGTACATGTAAGCGAATTGTAGGGCGGCCTTAAAAATTGATGTGTTGACCTGGTAAAATATGTATAAAGATACAGGTAGCTCAGGACCGGGTTTTGTGGCATTCCTTGTCCGTGGGAGGTCTTATGTTCAGTAGTGAACTTGTGAAGGTCTGAAATGATAATTATTATACCGTGTGAGTAAACCGTAAAACGTACTAACTATTAGTGTTGATATTGTATTATTTCCAGTCCAGTGGCTTAAAAAATTCTCCTAATACAGCGGTGAAGATTTTAGGGGATGTTACGTAAGTCTGGCTTACTGTTATTTGCAATTGGAAAGGCTTTTTACTTGAATAGCCATCGTAGCTCTACTGTACAAAAGCTTTACTACCTCGACATAACGGAAGTCAATGGCACCGCTGATGGGACTGTGGCATCGCCCATATTTCGACGGAAACAACTTAAAAATCATTTTCGCCGTCCATGGTTCACAAAATCGCAACTAGGACTGAGACGTTTGTGAAAAATTGTATGAGGGAGCCCAAATACACATTCCGTGAGTATCGTAAGAGGCAACATAGGGAAATAAAACAGGATATGGGAAGTGTCATCTATCGTACTGACAAAAACTTAAAATAATGAAAAACTATAACAAATATCCCCCAAATATACACATATATGAGGTAATCTATGGGGGAAGCCTATGTTCAACTGTGAACTTTTGATAGGGTGAAATAGATAGAGCGGATGGAATTTTGATTCGATAAATAAGACTGAAATGGATTTTTGTAATAAAATAAAATTTCATGAATCTATAAAATGTCCAAACAATAAAAAGAACCTTTGATAATAAAATAAAAATTACAAAAAGTGGTTATAAATCCATAAAAATAATTCACCATCGTATAAACTGCAATTATTCGGAAAGAGTTAATAGTAAAAACTTTCAAACAACAGTTCCATCAAAAGCAATCCGCTGTTAGGTAAGGTTGTTTAAAAACACCGGCAAAATATTTTATGAAATCGTTAGAAATAATATATTCGGAAGCTGCAAAATTTTATCGCCAGTTTTAAGAATATTAAACTGTTCTTACCATAAATTGTATTGCCATAGAGCTCCGAGATCCGAAATTGATGGGAAAGAAAGGTTCTTGAAAGGGATAAGGGATAAGTGAAGTGTTAGGCGGCCCACAACTAAAATGGACTTTTGTCCATGGATGCTTAGGATGGTTTAAGACCGTACTTTTGTCAATCATTATGGGAGGCTTAAGTTCAGTAATGGACTTGTGTTTTTTTCAAACCATAATCACATCAAACGCATAATAAATTGCACTAGGAACAACATCTAAGCGTCATTGTGTTATCGAAAATCAACCGTGCGCTAACAACCTTCCTAGTTACCCACCGTCATAAGTACGAGACAAACCTTCAAGTAATGCACGCTTGCTAGCTTATTCCTCAAATCGAGGACAGGAGATAGGCTAAAACGGTTCACGATGATGACTGTGAAGTTATTTCACTTTTAATCTTAATGCAGGTCTTAGTTAAACTTCAATCCCCGCTAAAGAAAAATGTTACAAAAGGTTTTTTTTTAACACTTTCACTGTCCGGTTTGCAGACACAATAGTAATACAATAGCAATGACCTATATGTAGTGCACGGGACAGCGAAAGGGTTAAGGTTCCGTTATTACACAACAAGGAAGGAACCCTTATATTTTCACTATGACCGTCCATCCGTCCGTCCACGGTTTTGCTCAGAGACCCTAGTTGCTACAAATCTGTTTTTTGGCATAGTTATAGATATTAATCACACCTAGAAAACTGTGAAATAAAAATTTAAATAACATTTTTATTTTGGATACTTCCATACAAGTAAATGGAGGGTGACTTTTCATTCACCCGTCTATTCTATCATGTGGGGTATCATTGGATAGATCTTTCAAAATCATTGGGGGTGTGTGGTAAAACACACAAAACATTTTTTGATTCAGGGGTCCATTTGCGAAATATTTAGCTTAAAAGTGGTATTTTTCATTAGTCATGTGTCCCCCACTCCCTCTACTAACAAAACCACTGTTGCAAATGTAAAAAGTATACAAAGTAGTAGTAAATATAATGAAGTTAAAAGGAAAACTATCACAACTAAGTAGAATTAAGAAACTAACGAGTAATAGTCGACCAACTTACTTTACTTTTATTTATTACACTTGGATAAGTAAAAATTTCGTTACAACTCCATTTAAAAATTTTATAGGTCATTTAATGACCTAAACCTAGCTGTATTAATGTTTGTAATGTTATTGTAAACTGTTAACTGTTTTATGAAGATAAAGAGTTTTATGCATTACTACGATTAGTTTTATTTTTTCGTTTGCGTGATAGATAGGGTATTAATTATCAAAATCGAAAAGTTTTTAATCTTCTTTGGCTCCCTTTAAGGCTGATTTGAAAATAAATCCTTCAGTTATGATCTTCCCATTTGAGCCCATTTTAGTCGTTATAGCGTTCAAACCACGAACTCACTTATTATGCTCATTATCAGGGCAGCCCACGTATTGTGGCGGGCACTACGGAACCCGACCTCAACATTGTGTGTAGAGTAAGTAGGATCGAGCTCTGTTTTTTAACAAATACTAAGTGACGAACGAACGTACTGTCTCTCTGACGGTAAGCAGCCAATTTCAAACAAAGGAGTGTAAGTGTAAGTCTCTTTACCCTTCAGAACAGCAAAACAGCACTGCAAGTACCACTATTTGGCAGTAGAAATAGACAAGATGGTTAAACCCATCCTGATAGGCTCCTGGTCAAAAAAGGAGTTCTACCACCTAGTACTGGGTACCATTGGCGTTTTCTCGCATACTAGTACATTTAGCCGTGAGCCATTACATGTTAGAGACCACAACTAAATTACACTTATAAATTTCTGTGTGCACTTACAGATTTGGTGATAATTATCTATCAGCAGTGGAATTGTTGACAGTTTCCCTACCGTTTGACGGTTCTTCGAGCTAAATTGCTAGCCCATTACTCTGTTCTGATAATTTATTGCGGGTATTATTCTTATAACGAAGACTATAACGCTATACGTTATATGGAGACCCATAGCTCGCTAAATGACTATGAGCTTCCTCATACGACACGTATTTACTATACGCCCTTGTTTTACAATTGTTGGTACGAGTTCGTATCCCGCATACAACATGACTTTTTGTAACAGTTTTCGCTATGTCTAGTAGTTTCTCAGAATGTTTCGAATATTAAGTTAAATGAGACTAAACATAGTTATCTAAAAATAATAAAAATAGCAGACATTCAAAACAATGGATAAAACCACGTCAACATCAATGAATTCTACACAGGAAGAAAAAATGCAATATATAACATTTAGAAAACATGTTACCCAACTAAATACGAGTAATTCGGATGATGAATCATTTATATCGTTTAGATCAGAAAAAATGAACAGAGCAAGAAGTCTACCAGACTTATCAACAAGGTGTGATGAAACTATGGAGGAATTAAAAGATGAAATACATACTTTAAAAAGGCAATTGGAAATTGCTAATAAGGAAATAGACAACTTGATCTTAGAAAATAATAATCTAAAATCTAAAATTATGTCATTAGGATACAAAATAAAAAACCTGAATAAATTTGCTGTAGTTTTTCAGACTCTCCCAGGAACCCAAGTACTTCTACAATAAAGAAACCTACTCGAAAAATAAAACGCATTCTTTTCACGCCGGGAATGGACTTATTATGTTTAAATAACACTAAAGAAGGAACTGTTTTGGATACTACGGCTCAAATGGCGAAGTTAAATATCGCAAAGCTGCCTTCAGAAAATATTCAACAAAACTCTGAAGAGGTGTTAAAAAAGAGTAAAATTTTCATAATAGTAGGACAACAATGTGTGGGTCTGGCATCAAGACTGATTTATTCTAGAACAAACACGAAATTTGAAGATTTTGACATTTTCTCCTGGACAAAACCTTATGCCAAAACAGAAGAAATCCTTAAAGGTTGTTATAATATTGAAGATTCTAACACTAACTATTTTATTTTGTGTGTTGGGGAAAATGACACAAACGTTACAAAGATATTCTTTGAAACAGCCGCAGTAATAAAAATACTAAAAAACTCAAATTTTATTATACTTAATACTAATTACAATAAATATTTAAATGAATATAAAATAAATAATATGTTAAAAAACTTGTGCTATATTATGCCAAATTGTAATTTTATTGAATACACAAACAGGTCTAGGACGGCATATCACGCAAATATTTGGGCAAAGATTAATCTAATGTTAGACTCTAAATATTACGATAAGCATTTTATTAAAAATATTAAAACTTTTATTAAAAATCGCAGTAATATATCTGATAAGATGCACAATATGGGAAAATCCCAAGAAATAATTACGTTATCTTACGAAAGGAAAACTGCTGAACGTAAAATTGGCACCATACCGTATTATTTCAAAAAGGTGAATAAATTAAATAAGACATTGACTGTTGAAAATAGCGCAAGCCTAAATATGTCCACGACTCCATTTTTTCGCACACATAACAACCAAAAACATGAAATTACTTCCATACTACATCAAAACATAGCAGGTTTGCTTAACAAAACTGATTCGATAGAACTATGTATTGATGAGCTAATAAATGAGGGGCAATCAATAAGCTTTTTATGTTTTAGTGAAACATTTGTTAAAAAAGGAGATGAGAGTAACATTAAGTTTAAACATTTTAAATTAGCTTTACTTTATTGTAGAACAAAAGAAAAACGTGGGGGAGTATGTATCCTTATTAGAAAGTCAATAGAATTTAAAGTTATACAATTGTGCCATGAATTATCTGCAGACAAAGTTTTCGAGTGTTGTGGTATAGAGGTACCAAGTTACAACTGTATAATTTTTTGTGTATATAGAACTCCCAATTCGCCAGTATCAATATTTTTCAACAAATTAGATCTTATTTTTCATAAACTAGCATTTAAGCTAAACCAAAAGAAAGTCATTTTATGTGGTGACTTTAATATTGACACGCTTAAAAATAATAACGTCACTGATGACTTAAAAAATTTATTATACAACTACAACCTTAAAATACATAATGATAAACCTACGAGACATCACACATGTATTGATCATATAGCTAGCAATTTTAAAGAGTCAGATGTTTCTAGTACCCTGTACAATTTTCATTATACAGATCATAACACCTGTCAATCTCTAAGATTTCCAATTAAACTGCTATCTAAAATTAAATACTGGTGTACTACCAAAAGAAATTACTCTAAGGAAAACATTGATAAGTTTAGGAAATGTCTCCGAAATATATCGTGGGAAAAAGAAACTACAGATGACACTTTAATAATATTTTTAATAAATTTCATGATTTAATTTGTTTATTATATGACCTCTGCTTTCCATTACAAAAATATAAAATCAAAACAGACAATCTCGCTCCAAAGTGGATCACAAAAGGTATAAGAGTTGCGAGTAAAACTAAAAGAAAACTAAAACATAAATATTACGAATACAAAAGTTTAGAAACAAAGTAGTTTATGACAAATATTCAAAATTATTAAAAAGATGCGTAACATGGTCAAAAAAAATTTAAACATGCAACACCTGCTACACTCAAAAAGTAAAAGTAAAGCTACCTGGGAAATTATTAAAAATTATGAATATAATGATATACGAAATAATAATATTGACTGGATTAATCGTAAAGGAACTAAAATAGATCATCCTTTCGACATTGCCAGTAAATTTAATGAGTATTTTATTAATGCAGCTCTTCGTGACTCTTCTTCTTTAAATAATAAAACTAAAAGGAATATGTATGAAAATGTTCAATCATCGATCTTTTTAAAACCTTGCACATTAAATGAAATCATACTTATAATAAACTCTCTTAATAATACCAAATCTGTTGGTTATGATTCTATTACTACACACATACTAAAATCATGTGTAAAGGAACTTGCTCCAATTCTGACATATTCAATAAACCTTTCTTTCATACATGGAAGATTTCCAGATAAATTAAAAAAATCTATAGTCAAACCCTTATTTAAAAAAGATAACCGTCATGAGATTCATAACTACAGGCCAATCACGTTAGTACCCATTCTATCCAAAGTATTTGAAAAAGCCATGCATAGTCGAATTACTAGTTTTGTAGCAAAATATAACATACTCAGAAACGAACAAAATGGCTTTCAAAAGCAAAAATCTACTACACTTGCTACCTTTTCACTGATACGTCGAATAACTGAATATATTAATAATAGAGTGCCAATAGTAGCCATCTTTATTGATATGTCTAAAGCCTTTGACTGTGTAGAACATAGCACGTTGTTGTACAAATGTGAAAAACTAGGAATCAGAGGACCGGCTTTGGAATGGATCGAAAGCTATTTGACAAATCGGCAACAATGTGTTGAAGTAACACGTATTAATAATAATCTAGAGTTAACATATTACAGATCTCCTTATCTACAAAATGACTATGGGGTACCTCAAGGAAGTTTTTTAGGGCCTTTATTGTTCATTCTATATATAAACGACTTACCGAGTATAACAAAGCATCAGTCCATATTATTTGCTGAGGACATATCAATTGTTATACCCTACACTAATAATTCACAGATATATGAACAAGAGATAAATTCCACTATAAAATCAGTTATATCATGGCTAGAAGATAATAATTTACAAGTCAACACTAATAAAACTAAATATATTCAATTTGGAAGTTATAAAACAAAACCACAAAAATTAGACTTAACATATAAGGGCGAAAGATTGGTAGAAGTAGAAGATACACAATTCCTAGGTGTTGCTATTGACCAGCATGTCAACTAGAAATTACACATTAATAAGGTATGCAAAAAAATTAATCAATTTGTTTATGCACTACGTAGACTTCAAAATGTAGCAGGTCCGCAAGCAGCGCGTATTGCTTACTACGGGTACGTTGAATCCGTCTTAAGATATGGATTAATCTTGTGGGGCAACTCAACAGACGTAAACAGAGCCTTTCTAAGCCAGAAGAAATGTATTCGTGCACTGTGTAACGTAGGCCCTCTACAGAGCTGTAGACCCCTGTTTAAGTTTAAGTAATTCTCACTTTAACTGGGTTATATATATTAGAAATCTGCGTTTTTGTAAAAAATAATACAAATCAATTTGTTACCGTGCAGGAAAATAATAAAGTTGCAAAAAGAGATCCGACACGTCTACTTATGCCACCTTGTAGAACTGCATTATTCCACAGGAATTGTCTCGTAATGTGTATCAAGATATATAATAAAGTTCCTAAAAATGTTCGTGAACAGCCATTAACGCGAATGAAAAAAAGTTTAAAGCAGTGGCTAATAAATACTGCCTTTTATAACATCAAAGAATTCTTTTTTGATTTAGCTTTTATTTCTTTTTTGTTGATTTTGTTAAAGGTTATTTTTAGAATTTTGTTATGTTCTTCTAAAAACATATATTATATTTAGTATATTAGTTTATTATATTAGTATATTTAGAACATCAGTATATTTCTAATGTTAGTTCATTTGTTCTGAACACATTTATATTTAAAAAAAAATTTTTTTTCGCATGCCACGAATGGCAAAATATGTGGAAACAAAAATTGACTCTGTATACATCCGTCTGTACCCATGTTTTTAGCGAAATAAATGATTTGATTTGATTTAAAGTTTCGAGGAATAAGTTAGCAAGGGAAAAATATTAATTAAGAATCAATAATCACACAAGCATTTTTCGCTTTGTACATTAACTAAATTAATTTTGCGCATGAATCAAGCATAACGCTGAATGTACCGCGTGGGAAATGTATACAAAATTAAATATTGTGGATAAATAAAAGCAGTTTACGTAGATTCTTGTGCAAACATAGAATTGCTCTAAGCAGCGCATAAATGTTTGTCCTGACGATCAAATAAGACTTGTGTTGGCAATTATAATTTAGCAAACACTTCCTTCTCTATTTACTGAATATAACAATTTGTTAATGCTTTTCTTGTTTTACTATTTTTCTTTTTTACATAGAACAAGCTGTTCCCCGCGTGTAAATTACAGATGTATTTTTTGCATGGAACCCTTATTATTTTTCGAAAATTAAAGCAGCTTAATTTACTCCTTATAAAATCAGCTATATGTCAGTGAAAGTCCCATCAAAATCGGTCCAGTCACCTCGTATATTAGCCGGAACAAACGGACAGACAGACAAAAACTTTAAAAGTTGTGTTTTTGTTAAATTTACAGTATATACCTTCATATGCATTTAGTAAAAAGCTGTTATTTTGACATTACAAACAGACACTTCAATTTTATTTATTTGTATAGAATAGATGTATAAATATTATGGTTGATAAACGAGCATACAGTCTACCTGATGGGAAGTTTATGCTGAAGCCCATAGACACCCACATTTATTCTTGATTGGGAATCAAAATACAGAATCGTTCATCTAAGGACTAAGATGGAATAGCTCGTTTTCAATAAAATGGGTTTCCGGTTCTCTACACTCAGTCACTATGAGAGCGCGATCCTTCTTCAGTCGAGCCGACCCATTCGTGCACAACCATAATATAGCTGCAACGTGGCTCTATAACGTGGATAACATAAGTAATAATCGCTCGCTCGCTCTGCTTGTATATTTGTGAAATTACTTGATGTATTTTGGTGCTATTTTTGTTATTTGCAATTAAATCTCGCAATTTAGTCTTCTGAAATTTAATTGAATCTTATAATATTTTTCTTTATTACTATAAGAAAAAAATATTATCAAAATAGCCAAAAGACTACCCAATTTACTTTAATTTTCTCCATTTCTACATCATCTCATTTTCTGTCTAAAAGACAATCTGGGTAGGTACCACAGTCTTATCTTTTACTGCCACCAAATAGCAGTACTTGTTCTCAGGTCTTAAGACCTGAAAGGTATGGAGTGTCAGTATATTTACAGGCTGAAAGATATTCCCTTTTAGGACTCAGAGGTAATTATGCACCTGTAGCCATCTTTGTTTAAGGTTGGCTGTAGGTTCAATGTGTACTATCAGTAGACGGTAAGTTCGTTTGTCACTAAAACTTTATATAAAAAAAGGAAAAAAGTGAATGAAATAAAATTAATTAAGGACAAATACATAATATATATCAAAGCTTTATATTACTTTGCCTTTGACAAAACAATGAGCAATTCACAAATAAAAATAACACTGCTGAAATAATTACTTATTAGTTATTATCATTTATATATTTTAAGCAACAGATAAAACGAAATAAAAGCAGTATTAGTCTTTGTATATTTTTTTAAAGTGGGGCGATAGTTTGAAACGACGTTTGTTCTTTGACAATATTTATCTCATAGCATGAACATACCTGAACCTACAAAATATTATCCTAAAGAGCGAATTTCGGTCATGGCAGCCAGACAACACAACAACAGAAAATAGCCATCTGCGCAGGATAGGATCATAGTGCACGAGGGTGTGAGTAAACACAGGTGCACTTTTTATTTCCTCACACTTATACGTAGGTCACTCAATAAGTTTTGAGATGCTCGAAATTTAAACATGGAACGCGCCCATGTTAATATGTTTGTAAAAAGCAAATTTCTTCAAAAATAGAACTCCTTAAGCCAATGAGGGCCAATAATCTTCCAGATAAACTCACCAGATGTCGCTAGATGTGACTGAGGTAAAGTTTTTTGTTACACTGTGTCAGTTAATTGAGAAATTAGTTTTAAATAATAGTTTACTTTTATCTAGAGTATTAAATTAGTACACAACACAATGCGTCACTGGTTTAATTTTTAATTTTTTGCACTTTTTAACTCTTTATAAAAAATCGGCTTTTAGTTGTATTTATAGTTTGGTTTATTAATTTCTTAAATAAATAATATAAAATATAACTAATAATACAGAGATAAACCTTAAAGATTACATTTTCCTAAGAAATTATCGTCAGCGCTATGAGATCTGTCATATATTTTACCTCGCTGTATAGTGGCGCCGCCCTGGTGGCAGAAAAAGTTCAATATTAAATAAAAACAAAGTTTTATTAATTTTCTTGCATCGCTTTCCGCGCTTTTTATTTAAAATGATGGATCTTAACCTTGAATATTTGCGCGCTATGATATATTTTAAATTTTAATTTTAGATTTTAAATTTGGTTTAACCGAAAAATTATGTTAACAGCGGTTACAATTAGCATTAAGAGACTTGTCTCCATCACGCGCACCATTTTTTAGGTGGTTTGCTGAATTCAAAAGGGGTAAAATTAATTTTAAATATGACCATAGAACCGGGGCCCCGCAAACAGCGGTAAAGGCAGAAAATGTATGGACTACTGAAATATTGGTGCGAGAAGACCCACGAATCACATATACGGACATCGAAAAGATTGTAGGCATTAGTTTGGGGAGCATTCATAACACCGTACATCAACATCTTGGAGTGAGGAAGCTTTGTTTTCGAAGGATCCCTCGTTTGCTTTTCGAAAGCGAAAAACAGACTCGTGTGGATTGGTGCCATAAACTGCGTCTACATTTTGAAGGCGTGTTTCAGAAATCGTTACTGGTGACGAGACATGGATCTACCAACCGGAAAATAAAAGGCAATCATCAGTATGGTTTTACTCAGAAGGACAGTTAGCTACAAAACTGCAAAGACCTCGCAACGTCGGCAAAAAATGGTGGCTAGACCAAAGACTAAGCTTCGGAGAATCATGCTGCATCACGATGCCTCTTCAAATACCTCCCTTAGAACAAAAGCATTTATTGAGGAATCTGGTGTTGAAAGTCTAAGTCACCCACCCTACAGCCCTGACTTAGCTCCTTGTGATTTCTTTTTGTTCCCAAGAGTCAAAAAAATAAAAGGCAAGTTTTTTCAAGCGTCGAAGGAGCCGTGGCTGCCTAAGAAAAAACGATTTCCAACCTGTGAGATCAATACTGGCAAAAGTTTTTTCCAAGTTTGTTTAGGCGAATGCAACTTTGTATAGAGCATGATGGAGAATATTTTGAAAAGATGTAAAATAAATATTAATAGTTTCTAGATTACTGTTTGTATTATCTCAAAACTTATTGAGTGTCCTATGTAGCCATATAGGACAGAAATTCGATACGACTGGATATAGAACTTTAACTTCTTATTTTTGAGATGTGGTGCTGAGGTCGCAGGTTCGAATCCGACTCGGAACAAGTATTTGTATGGCCTACAAAACAATTGTTCTGGACTGGATTTTTATCTTTGTGTACTTAATGTTTGTAAGCTGTCTCCAGGATACAGGAGGAAATTTTAGTGTATGATTAACGTTTAAAAACACAGGTGTAAGACCAACGGCTTTACCGGTTTTTGGGACAGGGGCGTTAATGACAATCAACTTTCTGACTTCTAGTTCTTTTAGTAGCAATCTTTTAGCAATATTTTAGTAGGAATACTGAGAATGTCTTTATTGAAAAACCTAATAACTGATTTTGCTCCTGAGCAACCATCACTCCTCCGAGGCCGACAATCACGATTGATTTCGTACCGAACATTGTCATGGTTTCATTGTTTGGTACGATTTCCATATTGAGTAAATCGCAGATAACAAAATAAGAGTTAATAAATGGTCGTGTTGATTGATGGAGGTTTAAGCTAATTTTCTTTTCGTTTGTTTGATAATAAGGACGTCATTGTCTCACGCTTATTAAAAGTACTATCGATTGATGATTATATTTAAATTTCTACGAAGGGCTAATTAGTTAGACATTTTTGGTGAATAAAACATACAAGTTTGTTTATAAAATAAGGGTCACAAACGAGCACACATTCCACTTGATGTTAAGTATATGCCGTGACACATACACATCTATATTTACCCCCGATTAAAAATCAAAATGCAGATGCGTTGTCAGCCCTGAGGACTAAGATGGAATGCCTCGTTTCCAGCAGAAAGGGTATCACCGTACCAAACACAGCAGTGCTACTATTATACTCTGGTATTCTGTAAGAGCCTGGTCCTACCCCGGTTAAACTGGCCCATTTCTTTTACCAAATACCACGTAAATGATTGTGATTCTAGAAATAAAGTTAGGTAACTCCTCTAACACCACCGTGTAGTGACGGCAATAGACAATCAACCACTCCATATCATGCCGTGGGAATAAGAGTAATATAAGTGAGAGAAGGTGAGTAGATATTAACGGGAAATGGGTAGCAGCGACTTCCTGATAACTACTAAAAAACAGCGGTGTTAATCCATCTTCCTAGCGTAGCAACTATTGCAAAACCTATCTTTTGCAGTGAACTTTTGATAGACTATAAAATATGTTTGCGTTATTTTTAATAGCAAAGAAAGAATTTGCGGTGTAATGTTAATCGTGTAGTGACGGTGTTAAGCGTGTGGTGACGTTATGAGAATACCCAATAACCCATATCATACCGAAGGTGTCGTAAGAGGTGATAGAGGTAAAATGAAACAAGAGATCAGCAGCATCTTCCAGATAACAACTTAAGTAATAAAAAACTGCGGTTACCAACCCGCTTGCCTAGCGTGGCAACTGTGGCAAAATCAAGCAATCGATGAGATAGGTCTCAGCACAGGACTTCTATAGGATGTAATTGATGGATAGACCAAAAAAACGAAAGAAGTTAAATAGCCTTAAAATTCTAAACTTCCCAATGCGGGGAATATAGCTCTCCTGTTATTTAAGGAAATAATAATTATTTTTTGTGTAAGCCACACAGCTTTACTTCGAATATTGGACAAATATCACTTTAAGTCCATAATTTATTTCTCTAAAAGATGCAGGTTTTCCTCATTATGCTTTCCTGTATCGCTGTGAATGTGACCAATCTAATATTTATATGATAATGATAACCATTCGGAATTAATATAATCACTAGTAGGTCGTCCTAGGGTATCCCACCACTAGATATAGTGACAACCTGTTAAGACATAGAGGAAGTCGATAGATGCAGGTGGCTCACGATCATGCTTAGTAGCATTCCTTGGGGAGGCCTATGTTCAGTAGTGGACTTGTGACGTACTGTAATTATGACGGTTATCACTTATGCAAAACGACAAAAAAGATATTAGAGACATTTATAGTAAGTAAATAGTGTACAACCAGTGCGTGTTGCCAGTGATGACTTACGGATCTGAGACGTGGTCCTTTACTGCTGGCCGTATGAGGAAGCTCAAGGTCGCTCAGCGAGCTATGGAGAGGGCTATGCTCGGGATGTCTCTGCGTGATAAACTTAGAAATGAGGATATGCGCAGTAGTAACAGAGTAACCAACATAGCCCAACGGATTAGTAAGCTGAAGTGGCAGTGGGCCGGCCATATAGCTCGAAGAATCGACAACAGATGGGGAAGAAAGTTTCTCGAGTGGCAGCCTCGTACTGGTAGGCGAAGTGTAGGGCGACCCCACACTAGATGGAGTGACAACCTGGTAAGACATGCAGGAAGTCGATGGATGCAGGTGGCTCAGGACCGTGCTTTGTGGCATTCCTTGGGGGAGGCCTATGTTCAGCAGTGGACTTGTGAAGGGCTGTAATGATGATGTTGAAATAGATGTTTGAATATTATCATTGTTTTTTTATTTAATATCAATGTCTCCAGTCTGAACAGAGAGCCAGTATAGTTACAAACTGAAAGACATTCAGTCTTAGTCCTCATGGGTGACAACGTATCTGTAGCCTTCTTTGTTTGAAGCTTGTTGCAGTTACGGACAGTGGGGGCCACTAACCGTCAAAAGACGTTTAAGTTCGTGTATCACATTAATTTTTGTTAAAAAATCCTAAGTTGCCAATCCTAAGTTTGATAAACGCAGTTTTTTATCAAGGAGACTCCGCTGCCCATTTTCTGCTTCGATTTTCTTCTGTCGGCTCGTATGACATCCACGGGATGACGTGGGATGGAAGACTACCGTTTAGTGGTGGCACAACTGGGTTTCTAAATAATAAGAAAACATAAAATAATATTCCGTGACATATTACTATATTATATTTTTTTTGGTGAATATACAAATAAATCTGCTTCAAGAAGGTCACTGATAAAATCGGGCTTTAGTTTTTTCGCAATGTCATTTCACGGTTATCGCGCAGTCATATCTTTTATTATAATAACCTAATATAGAAATTTTTAGGAGCAAGGAATTTTTGGAAGAGTTGTTTTATTAAAATTGCCCTTGTTTTTGATAAATATTTTTCATGATAAATATCTTAATTTATGGTTTGTTAGAGATATTTAATATCATAGGCTTCATATATACGGCATCGAAGCCGTACCGGCACTGTACTGACGCCGCACCGCAAGTTAGTGTATATTATAGTATACAAAAACACGCAAAAGTACAGACCGATTTGACACCGCACTGCAACCGCGTTAGCACCGCAGCCGCGTTAGCACCACACCGCCACCACTGCATTATTGTGTATTATACACAACGCCTAGTATCACGGCACTTGCGCATGTAATTATACTGGCTTCCTATACCTTTAAGAACGAAATACAGCAATGCAAGCATTATCTGGACGAACTCCTTCATCATCATCATTACAGCCCTTCACAAGTCCACTGCTGAACATAGGCCTCCCCCAAAGAATGCCACAAAGCACGGTCCTGAGCTACCTGCATCCATCGACTTCCTGCATATCTTACCAGGTCGTCACTCCATCTAGTGGGGGGACGCCCTACATTTCGTCTGCCGGTACGAGGCTGCCACTCGAGAACCTTTGTTCCCCATCGGTTGTCGGTTCTTCAAACTATATAGCCAGCCCATTGCCACTTCAGCTAACTAATCCGTTGGGCTATGTCGGTCACTCTGGTTCTACTGCGGATATCCTCATTTCTGAGTTTATCACGCAGAGAAACTCCGAGCATTGCCCTCTCCATAGCTCGCTGAGCGACCTTAAGCTTCCTCATTCGGCCAGCAGTGAAGGACCACGTCTCAGTTCCGTATGTCATCACTGGCAACACGCACTGGGTGTACAGTCTCGTTTTCAAGTTTTGAGGTATACCTGACGAGAAGAAGTGCCGTAATTTCCCGAACGCTGCCCAACCGAGTTGAATCCGTCGATTGACCTCTCGGTCGAAGTTGGACTTACCTAGTCGGACTATTTGTCCCAGGTAAACATACTCGTCAACAACTTCGAGCTTAGCCCAACAACTACCGGCATAGGTGTGACATGGACATAAAACATGATCTTTGTTTTGTCCATGTTCATCTTAAGACCTATCCGTTGGGAGACACTATTGAGGTCATTGAGTCCTCCAGCGATTCTGCCATAAGGACTATATCGTCGGCAAATCGAAGGTGAGTGATGTACTCGCCATTGATGTTGATACCGTATCCTTTCCAGTCCAGAAGCTTGAAAACGTCTTCCAATGCAGCAGTGAAGAGTTTCGGGGATATGACATCACCCTGTCTTACACCTCTCTACACTTCGATAGGCTTCGTACTCTGGTTCTGTACTCGGGTAGCTATCGTAGCTCTACTGTACAAACACGTCAGCACTTCGATATACCGACAGTCAACTTGGCACCGCTGAAGGGACTGCAGCACCGCCCAAATTTCGACGGAATCAAAGGCTTTCTCATAATCCACATACGCCAGACAGAGTGGCAAATTGTACTCCTCGGACTTCTGTATAATTTGCCGAAGGGTATGTATGTGGTCTATAGTGCTAAAGCCCTTTCGGAAACCGGCTTGTTCGGGAGGCTGGAAGTAGTCAAGTCTGCGCGAGAGACGATTCGTAATGACTCTCGAAAACAGCACGTAGACGCGGCTCAGAAGGGAAATCGGTCTGTAGTTCTTCAAGAGAGCGTTGTCACCTTTCTTGAAGAACAAGACCACCGCACTTCTGCTCCACGCCTCCGGTGTAATGCCACCATGGAGGACGGAATTAAAGAGCTTCTGAAGGACTTCAAGTACCGGTCTTCCTCCCGCTTTCAGAAGCTCCGCTGTAATTCCATCCTCGCCTGGGGCCTTTCCGTTTTTAAGGTGCTGGAGAGACATTCTATTCTCGCTCAGACTAACGTCCGGGATATCTTCGGAATAATGTCGGGTGAGACTCGCTCTTGGATCGTTACTCACACTTGCGTGTGGCTCCAACGATGACGTGTGCTGCCCATAGAACCTCTCAATCTCACTAAAAATCTCAGGTGTCCCGGAAACGATGCTGCCACACTCTGTCTTCAGCTTTGACAGTTGGCTCTTTCTGGCAAACAGATCTCTGGCAAAGACTTTGGAGCCTTGGTTCCGCTCGATCGCTTCTTCAATACGAGCTGTATTGAAGTTGCGTAAGTCCCGCCGAACTCCTTGGAAGAAAAAAAATTCTATCACTTAGCATAATAATATCACACATTTATACTTATAGAGACAACCCTCCACCTCCCATGGCCCCACCAACCTTACGGATATATGGGCCGAATCTCGAGAGATGCACGCGGTACTACAAAAAGGGTTATTCTCGTATAATATCAAGGAATACATGAATAAAAATAACCCCTGGGAATAAGGTGATCGCCACCATGCTGGTTCTATGAAAAATCATTTAAAATTGTATAAACAAAATTATTGTTAAGTGATGTTTGAAAAAAAATCCCACTGGGTTTCTTGCTGGTTCTTCCCAGGACAGAGGTATTTTCCGAACCAGTGGTAAATAAAAAACTGACTTTCAATAAGAATTATGTAATAATCAATATTGAATAAAAAATTATTCTATTCTATTCTATTCCATTCTTGCTCAGGGCTCTTTCCCGCGTGCAGTTTCTTGACTCTCTACAAGTTATTTACTCTATTCCTTGTCCCGTTGTGTCACTCTTTCTTTCTGAGCTGGAAAAATACAGCACGACTTCGGTTTCGGGTTGGTCTTTATTTGTGAAGACGCATCTCTATGGCAGTCCTCCTTGCATGCCACCCATGCGCAAACTCACGCAGTCGGCCAAAGCTATCCTGACCGTCCACGAGATCCGAGTAGTAAACCGGACCAATCGTTCCGCGTACCATTCCTTCTACCATCTTACACCGCAGGTCATCATAAAGCATACACTCCCACAAAACATGGTGCCTATCCTCGTAGGTCGCTCCACACTCACACATACTCTATTCAGTCAATTTCATATCAAACAATCTCTTTCTGAAACATCCATGCCCACTGAGGATCTGTGAGACTTGACAGTCCGGCACGACCTAATTTGCCTTGAGTCGCGCCGTCACGTCCGGGAAAAAGCAGAATAATTCTCTACTTTTTAACAGTGGTAGAGCCACGCGGCAGCTTTTGCTGTCGCACGGATGGGACGGCTCAAACCGGGGTGGTACCACGACCTCACAGAAAACCAGTGTGAAGTAGAGGTTTACCTCTGCGTTTCGCTTGGTGAATGCAGGTGGCCGGAGGCCCTTTTTACTGGAAATGAGGTATTCCATCTTAGTCCTCACGGGTGACAACGCATCTACAATTTCATTTGTAATAGAGGATATATGTAGATGTCTATGGGCCGCAGCAACCACTTACCATCAGGTGGACTGTGTGCTCGTTTGTCACCCTTATCATATAAAAAAAAACCATTCGTCTCGTTCGTCTATCGTTCCTGCCATACATCCATAACTTCAACCCAAATTTCGAGCTTACGCCTGTTCAACTCACCATCCTCTACGTCTCTACGCGCCTGGTCAATCCTGCCAACACGAGTTACCTCCAGATCGGCCGGCAGGACGCCGGCTGATACCGGGAGCGCCGCAGTACTTATCGCCCTGTACCCCTTAGTCAACAGCACGAGCGATGATCTCTGCGATCTCAGCAGTGCCGTGCGCACTGTATAATTCCCCACTCGATCAACCCAAACGGCCGCAGCATATGTCACTATTGGAACATATATACCCTTATATAGAACACGGAAAAAATGCAGATGCGTTGTCAGTCGTGAGGACTAAGATAGAATCCCTCTTTTCCAGTAAAAAGGGTCTCCGTTTCTCTACACTCACCATACATTTTTCGTACAGTGGTAGAGCCACGCGGCAGCTTTGCTGTCGCATGGATGGGCCGGCTCGAACCGGGGTGGTACCACGACCTCACAGAAAACCAGCGTGAAGTAGAGATTTACCTCTGCGTTTCGCTTGGTGAGTGCAGGTGGCCGGAGGCCCTTTTTACTGGAAATGAGGCATTCCATCTTAGTCCTCACGGGTGACAACGCATCTACATTTTGAATTGTAATAGAGGATAGATGTAGATGTCTATGGGCCGCAGGAACCACTTACCATCAGGTGGACTGTGTGCTCGTTTGTCACCCTTATCCTATAAAAAAAAAAAAATACGAAACACAGCAGCATTAGGCTGCTATTTTACGCTGGTATTTCTTGACATGTTTTTAATTTAGACTTAAACACTTTTCGCGATATACACATATCCTGGTATATACATCCACCTAGGCAAACCATGCCACACCTAGTTGAGGAATGCCCGTCTCGCTGTTTCATGAGCATCCTTCACAAACTTATTCCAACCCGCAATGTAACGCCCTTTCTTTTTACTTCTATATTCAACACAACTAAGCTCAGCAGCCTCCCTAAGTGTGTTTACGATTGTGTTATACAGATTGTCAATAATTACTCTGTGGTCAAGCTTATTACATATTTGGTCGCAATATGTACTCCCCAGGAAAATGAATATCTCTTAATATCTCCGTACATCTTTTACGGTAAGACTCAATTTGAAACTGATCTCTCTCACCCAAAAATCCCTATTAGTTACTTGTTTTAAGAGAGTTGGTACAATTGGTGTTATTGTATTAAGATTTACATTTACCACCAATGGGTGGTGATCAGACCATTAGATGTCGTAATAAACGTCAACACTGTTCACAGACTGTCGCGAAGCCTCGGTAACTAAGCAATGATCCAGCCAGCTTGTGGTTCCATGAACATCGCTAATAAAATTGTACATGCCAGAAACAACGTCCAGTTTATCAATATCTATACAAGACTAACCTCTGATCTATACAAAAATTTATAGATCCTCGGGCGCGCAATCCCCATCATGTCCTCCGCGGATGGACGACGATTTCCGTGAACTGCGCGCAGATTCGGTCAGCCGGCTGTTAAACTTTCAGATTTCCCATTCTCAAGTGAATTGTACCGCGAAAATAGCGCCAGTCAACCCCCCGGTCCCGAAAACGGGCAGGCACCTCCACCGGCCCCGCAAGCTCCGCATGACGCTCTCTCGCAAACTTGAACGTGATGAGACCATGGTCGCTCATGCTGGCGCAATCCAGCACTCGCTACCCTGATAGGGTGACAGCTCTCGTCGCGAGGGTAAGGTCGATGTTTGACTCACCCATGGCCCCAGCGAACGTGGGCGGTTGTCTCTCCACGTTGGCCAGAGTGAGCCCTCGCGACATGATGAAATCCTCCATCATCCTCCTACGATACTCTGCTTCATGTCCTCTTCCCACTGTTTGTGCTCTGTCACTGTACCAGAGCGGCGAGTGCGCGTTGCTCTCAACTCCGATGACAACGCGCTTGTCCTTTAACTGGTCAAATGCGGTCTCTAGGTGTTGCTGACGTTGGTCAATTGAGTCGCTGTACTTAAAGTACGCAGAGATAAGGTAGATACCATAATTATCCACATGGCAAACCACACAGTGGGAGTTACTAAGATGTGGCAGTGCAGCCACACCCATGTGCTCTCCTGGGATCGTAATCCCTGCCTGGGGCACCGCACCAAACTGGATTAAGTCTTCAGACTGGGCCCACTGCTCCTGAACAAGAACAATTTCCAGGCAAAGGCTGCACGCTAGTGCAGGTAGCTCCTCCGTGGCTACCTCAACCCGCACCAGATCAAGCTGCTCAATATTCAAATGGTCCACCTTACCCATACTGGGTGATATTTAAGGCTCTTTCCTCCGCGTATACCCTAGCTGGGCAGGTCTTCGCCATCGTGGCATGGGTCTCCGCGCCCCACTTGCCAAATCTGCGACATATGGCACAACAGGTCTCAGAGGACTTGCATTCCTCTTTGCTGTGCCCCTCTTCTCCGCATCTGCCACATGTGGCTTCCTTAGCCCTGCAGTATTTGGCAGGATGTCCGTATTTCTGGCATTTTGGCAGCAGGTTACATCAATGTAATCAGAGGGTTCAACCACGTCCCATCCTATATACAGTCTATTCCTCGACGTCAACGCGTCTCTAAATGCAGAGGTGCATTGTAGCACCACTGTAGTTCGCCTGCTGCCTTTCCACGATTTCTTAAAAGCGACTTTGCACTGCCTGCTTATCTCTTCTAGTGTCCATTTCTCATCTTCTACAAAATTTTGGTCGTGGAGGGCAGGCAAGTTTTCCTCAGTCTTAATGTCGTCTTCAAAGCCACTACTAAACTGTCGCAACTAGTGGCTGGCGCTGTCGTGGCTCTGCTATACTCAATATGGGAGGAGCCACAGTTTTTCATTTTAATGCCGCCTCCTGGGACGTGGTCTGGACCACCACCCCAGCATTCCCCACTAACATTCCCTAAAAATTCCCCCCTTCCTAAGTTTGGATATCTGTATGTTTGTTTCGGAAGGCTTGACCCACTTCTTTAATTCCGTCTCTGTGTCGTCCGCCGTCTTTAGTTGTACCTGCTCCCCAACTGGATAGAAGGCCAGGACTGGGCCAGCCTTCTCGGGGATGGGCACCGACGTAACCCCCTTTGGCATCCTCAGTACGGATGCAAAGCTGCTGGGGGCATGGTCCCCGTCACCTGCAGGTGCACGCGTGGCCTCCTGATGCGCCAGCTTTGCCTCCGCTTAAGCCCTATCCCTGTCTGCCTTACATAGAGCTAACTGTGCCTCCATTACTTGCACCTCCATCGCCGCCACCATCGCGATCATATCCTGTCCGGTAACCGAAATTTTATTCACCTCCGTTTTGTTCAGTTTCAAACCCGGACCAGAGACGACGCCCATGATTGTTTTTACCGCCGCACGTGTGTGCTCAATAATTTCTAGGGGAGTAGCCTTCGATGCATCAAACCCTTCCTCTATGCTCTCTAGATCCTCCTCTACAGCTGGCTTAATACTTATAGTAAGTTAATTAGAGCCCTGGCAGCTCAAGAGCTAAACGCTTGCTGTAAGTTTCATAGTACGCGAGCAACCCGGGTAGGATCCTCGCCGGCACCAATTAAATTGTTAATAACAATTTAATGTGTTGATTCTACGTGCATGGTGGTGAAGGAAAACATTGTTAGGAAACCAGTATTACTGAGAAAAAAATTCAAAGACATGTAAAGTCCGCCAACATGCTTTGAGCTGTAATGTGGACTCTGCATTGTCCTAAAACACTCTGAGGAGTAAAAGGAGGCCTGTCCCTAGGTGTGCGACATAAATAGGCTGTAATTTATACGTTTAATTATTTATACGTTTGAATTCAACGTCAGTTATAAAGCATAGGGATCATAATATCACACACTAATATTTTTACTACGATTATATTCTCATATTTTGAGATTCATATGCTTATTTAACAATGAATTCTGTTTTTCACTAGTCTCCTGTTGCCATAATCGTCATATTTAGTAAGCAAATTGGCGCTCCTCCCTGTCGCTGCTCTTTGTATTTTACACCTGGCGTAAACAGAATAGTCATCCCAGTCAGAAGTCATGAAATCATTCTCATAATTGTCTACGATTTCGGCATATTTTCGTATAGAATATGGTTGATGAATATCTTACGCCGCCCTCATATAGCATAAATAGTTAGTTTAGTTTAGTTTAGTTTACGACGGGATGTTTTATGCAACTCCACGTCTTTGCGCGTATTTTGCGTGTGGGCAGAAATAATGTGATTATTCCAGCCATGAGATCTCCCCGAAGAAGCTCAACAGTCCCTTGATGTTGCATGCAACTTCGGGGAGTGATCCCGGCGTGCCGAGATGTTTAGCCCTGTACGTAGTGACCTCCGGACATTTCAGTAGCACGTGGACCGCCGTTTCTTCCTGCCCCATACATGCCCTGCACAGGGGACTATCTGTAACACCTATAAATGTTTGTTAAAGGTGCCGTGTACTGTGATAGCACTTGTTACTATCCTAATCTGCGGCTTGTTCAGTCTCATTAAAACTTTGGTTAAGCGACTGTTTATTTCAGGCAGGACCTCCCTAGCTTGTCTACAGTCTACTAGATTTTTCCAAAGCTGAGCGTTTTGATTAGTGAAGTGTCTACGTACCAGTGAACGAACGTTACCAAAGGGGATTGGTATGATTGGTTCCGGCCCTATAGTGGCCAGAGCCGATCCTCTTCTGCCCAGTTCGTCTGCTGCATCGTTGCATCTGGATCCACTATGTCCCTTTATCCATTGCAGAGTCACATTGTTGTTTTACATACCTCATTTAATCGTTGATGGCATTCATCATTTATCATTAGTCCCGAGTTCACCACATTGCAACTCAGAGCTTGTAGTACCGCCCTACTGTCGGTCAGTATTCTGATGGGGAAGTCATTAACCTTCCTAGCATCTATTGCTATGGCCGCTTGAATGATACCCATACATTTCGCCTGAAAGACCGTGTTATAGTTACCCAGCGGTGTGCATATGTGAATATTGAGGTCTTCAGAGAAAGCTCCAGAACCTTTACCTTCATTTGTTTTAGAACCATCGGTGAAAACTCTAAGCTCTTTTGGGCTTAATCCTTCCGGCTGGCTGTTTTCATTTAACTGTATCTTGTATTTCTTATCGAAAACAAATTGTTTAGGAATCTTATCGTATTTGGCTTGTAGGATAGGATTTTTTGAGTGAATTCTATCAATTATGCCTGTATGAGGGACACTATTCTTACTCCAAAGATTTAGGGTCTTGAGTCTGATGGCAGCTAAAGTTGCTTCTTTTTGTATATGTAGATGAAGCGGAGTTAGCTCCAGCATCGCTTCTAAGGCTGCTGTTGGCGTAGTTCTTATGCAGCCTGTGGCAGCCATACATGCCAGTCTCTGGTAGCGCTGAAGCTTTTTAATTGTGGTGGCTTCATTTGTCTTGGTCCACCATATCAGTGCGCCGTATGTGATCATGGGCCGAATTACAGTTTTGTAAAGCCACAGTATGATTTTTGACGTCAGTCCCCATCTTTTGCCAATCATATTTCTGCAATGCCAGAAAGTAATACTAGCTTTGTTGATTTTGTTTTCTATGTGTTTATTCCAGTTAAGTTTGCCGTCCAAGGTAAGACCTAAATATTTTACCTCAGAGGATAGCTGGAGTTTTGTGCTGAAAAGACTTGGAAGATGATAGTTATTCAGCTTTCGTTTTTGTGTGAACATTACTAAAACCGTTTTATTTGGATTGACGGTTAAGTCGTATTCCTTGCACCATCTCTCCACTATACGGAGAGCCGCTTGGGTCAGGTCGCACACTATGCTTGCTGTCTTTCCAGAGACCAGTATTGTCAGGTCATCAGCATAACCTACTGTAAAGAAGTGATTAGCATTTAATTTGCTTATGAGTTCATTAATGACCATATTCCACAGGAGAGGTGAGAGAACCCCACCCTTCGGGCAGCCTTTCTTAATTTGGATTGGTTGAGATTCACCAGCAATCTTTATTATTCGTGTACTGAGCATGTAAACTATCCAGTCGATCAGTGCCGGTTCAACTTTATGTCTACTGAGTGTGCCTTTTATGCTGGAGAAGTTCGTTCTGTCAAAAGCACCTTCTATATCTATGAAGGAACCTAGACATATTTCTTTGTTTTGGATGGCCTCTTCAATCTTTGTAATTACCTGATGAAGTGCCGATTCTGTTGATTTGCCTAGACTGTAGGCGTATTGTTTGTCGTGTAGTGGTAAGTTCATTAGCGCCGCCCCCCTTAATGCCCTTTCACACATCCTCTCCATCGTCTTTAGGAGAAAGGATGTGAGGCTAATGGGCCTGTAGGATTTAGGGTCAGTGTAGTCGCTCTTACCTGGTTTGGGTATGAATGTAACTTTCACTTCCCTCCATCCCCTAGGAACATATTTAAGAGCCCGACAGGCTCGCATTATGGCAACAAGTATGACTATTAGGGCTTTACCCCCCCATTGTAGGAGTGCCGGGAATATGCCGTCAGGTCCTGCCGCCTTATAGGGGAGGAAACTGAATGGCCCAATGGATTTTGTCCATCGTTACCACTCTCTGTGCTAAATTCCAGTCTTCTGCTGTTGATGTCAGTATTTCGTCTTGCCGGTTTGCCTCCTGGGTTACGCAGCAATCTGGGAAGTACGTTTCAATTGGGATGCGTTGGGCTTCATCCGGCGATATTGAGTAGCTACCGTCGGGTTTCTTTAATGACATGGATCCCGACGTGTTCTGTTTAGCTAGAATATTCCTTATCCTATTTGCTTGTTTGTAGCATAAATATTAAAACAGTATTTAATAATAATTGAATTTGAGATCCGCACGCTTGACCTCACATACCCCTAATGTAGTGTTGTACCTTGGCATCAATCGTAAGCGGTTATTATATATTAAATTAAAATTATATAATGTTATACATATTAAGTGCGGTGGCAGTGTAAGAGAATTCACCACCCATATCGTATACAATATGGCTTCCCGTAGATAGCGATACATGTAAAATACGCACTCTGGCGACAGCATCAAAGGTTTAACGCCTCTGGTATGCGATCGTCAATCCACCTACTAAGCGCGACCATTAGGACAAATCCTCCCTACAACGGAAGAGGTCAATGTCCAGTCGTGAAATTTCACAGTCTATAAAAGAAAAAGATGAATAATTTAATTATTTAGAGTAGTTATTCCTTAATAATTTATAAGTATATAAGCTTAGATCTGCTAAGCTGAGGAATGAATAGAATACTTAATATGGACAACCATAATTATGTCCAAAGACTGCCCGTAACTTATGATTTCGTTCACTGGCTAATCCTTATACATAACTATCGCAGCTATATCGGAAAGTATTTCTACGAGGTTAACGTTGCTAGTTAGCAAATTTTAATTTTAAATTAACGTTTGTTAGATGCTGCAGATTAGTGTTGTACCATTTATCCTTGAATTTAGAATGGGTTAAGCTAATTTTAAATTAAAATATAGCTTTAATTATAGTTTCTGATTTTATATGAATTTGTTGCGGTTATCGCAAACTACACTCTAAATATTACTACGATTCTGTTAATAACTGTATTGGAACAAATTTATTTCGCATAAAAATATATGAAGGTGAATTATAATTTGTAATTTATCATTGAAATTATAAGTAGGATATGTGACAACTATTTATTCGCACTGGGGTATCGCGCAATCTTTCTTACTAATATCGGCCAAGATAGGCTCTTCTCAGAAATAAGAAGAGGCCTGTGGTCAACAGTCGAATAAACGTAGATCGTACATTAAGATTTTTATGCGAACCCTGAATACAAATATGGCAAATATCCTCCCTATGAGGTAGTCTATGGGGAAAGTCTACGTTCTGAAGTGAACTATTAATAGAAAAATATTTTTATTCATAAAGGTGTATGCAGCAAGCACCTTCTTTGCGTTCGTTGATTAGAAAGCTTATTATTAAGGTGACCTTTATGAATATCTTATAGAAGTTGAATATTTTATATATTGATAGCTTTATTACTGAAAATATTTAATAATTACCTCAGGCTAAAACTAGAATCTGTTTCTCGAAAGAAGTCCCGCTGAAAGAAGGTATGCGGACTAAAATGTAAAGTATGAAGTTTGACAGCAAATATTAAATATTGTTAAGACTGTGGCAGCCGTTTCTTTAGTTAGAAGGACTTTTCTTAAATCACAGCTTAAGCCCGTGACTATCAACAAACCACTTTTTGTAAAATTTTGTTAAACTGTTGATTAGTACAGACGTTTGTTCTTTGACAATATTTATCTCATAGCATGAACGTACCTGAACATACATAATATTATCCTAAAGAGCGAATTTCAGTCATGGCGTTTGCGTTTATTTTATAGAGGATAGCCATCTACGCAGGATAGGATTATAGTGCACGAGTGTGTGTGTGAACACAGGTGCACTCTCTATTTCCTCACACTTATAGTCTGATGGGTCGAAAATTCGATACGACTGGACATAGAATTTTTGACTTTTTTTTTTGAGTTGAGGTACTGAGCGTCGCGGGTTCGTATCCCACTCGGAACACTGCTGTATGCTGGAATAAGACGATGGTACCTACCCAGACGGACTGGACTGCGACGGATTATTTTAAATTTAGATGAAATTCTAGTTGTTACCTTGAACTGATGATATTCCCTAGACCAATCAAAGACGTAATAGAAAGAAAGTAAGAGATAATTTAAAATTAAAAATTTTGTACAACCGACTTCAACATAAATTATTAAGAATAACTCAAAAGATATTTGTGAAACCTTGATCAAATTCATATGGAATCACATGTGAAGCACCAACTTTCAAATAAAAAAATAATCATCGAAGTTGGTTCACCCAGTAAAAAAATTATGAGGTAACACACATAAAAACACAATTGAATTGAGTACCGTCTCCTTTTTGCAGTCGGTAGAAAAGAAGTAAAACCAACATCAAAAACAAAACAATAGTAATTGCCACCGTAGATTATTTACTCCCTAGATAATAATAATGTCCTCCAGACCGAATTTCGGCCACGGCGGCCAGTCTCAACAGAGATTAGCCATCGGCGCAGGACAGGATTATAGTGCCCAAGCAGGTGCACTCTCTATTCCCTCACTCTCATAGTCCAATGGGACGGTAAACCGACACGACCGGAGAGAGATCAGGCGCAGGACCAACGGCTTTACGTGCTTTCCGAGGCATGGGGGTGAAACACCGCCAACTTCCTGACTCCGGGCAGCTACTGAGAATTTCTTGATGGAAACACTCAATAACTGATTTTTTGGCCCGACCCGGGAATCGAACCCGGGACCTCATGATCAGCAGTCGCACTACTACAACCACTGCACCAACGAGGCAGTCTCTGGATAACGCGTCACGCAATGAGCGATGCAACAAAAACAGGCCAGTTTTTACAAGCATGTGTGCGTGAGGCACGCACACACGCTTAGCGGTTGCTATGGTGACAGAATAAATAACTGTGACTTACACCAGCGTCATTTGTATCTGGGAGATATCAGCTAATGAATCTATCCCGATAAAATGGGGAAAAACTGTAAAATTGTCATATTAATAAATTCATAAATTATAATATTTTAATATGGTGCTTTCAATTGTGTGTTTGGTTGTCAGTTGAGTTAGAATCTAATTATTTTTTTTTATATCGCCCCTATGAGTTAATCTATGGTGGTGTCTTATGTCAAACTGTAGACTTAGGATAAAATGGATGGAGCAGATGAAATTTTGATTCGATAAATACGACTGAAAAGTGACTTTTGCTATAAAATAAAATTTCATGAATCTATAAAATGAACACAATAAAAGAATCCATAAAAATAATTAACCATTTGTATAAACTGCAATTATTCGGAAAGAGTTAATGGTAAAAACTTTCAAACAACAGTTCCATCAAAAGCAATTCGCTGTTAGGTAAGGTTGTTTAAACACAACGGCAAAATAGGATAAAATAGTTGAAAAAATAAAAATGTAATTTAAGAATAATATATATGTATATTACCTATCTATTTAATAAGTTATAATGGCAAAACGTCGTTCATTCTATAATTGTTACGGGGATGGATGCTTAATGACCAAACAAAAGGATTCAGATATATCATTTTTTAAATTACCGGAGGATAATAAAACTTGAATTTATTAAATTTTTTGTTAGATAGGTACTTATAGCGAGTAGTAAGTAATAATTTAACTACAGAAGTAGTACTTTATTAAAAAAACTTAGTTGAAATTTACTTCACTACCCTCGGTACTTGGATCCTACCACCTAGTAATGAGTAACACTGAGGTTTTGCTATTACATTTATGGCAAGTGGCCCATGAGTTATTGTTAGATACCACAACTAAATTTACTAAATTTCCTAGTGCACATACAGATTTCGTAACAATCATCTATCATAAGTGGAATTGTCGAGGGTTTATCTACTGTTTGACGGTTTTTTTAGCTAAATCGCTGGCCCTTTGCTACATCATCTCACTGGTTTGTTTGGGTATATCAGTTACTCTGCTCTGATAATTTACTGCGGATATTATTCCTATGATGAAGACTATCACACGGAAAAACTCCAAGAATAGCATCCTCCATAGCTCTCTTAATGACTGTGGTGGCACTGTCATTGCGCCTAAACACATCGAAACCTAAATCGCGCTATCATAGTTCGAAGTAGAAACAGTATAATATATAGAATAGCTCCAAACTACCACTCGGAGCGTTGGCCACTCCCCGGGCAAAACACCTTGCCAGGTGGGAAATATCCCCTTTAACTTCCACCAGCTACATGACCTTGAGCTTCTAAGATAATATAAGTAATAATAAAATCTCGCTTGGCCGTGTCTGTTTCTGTATTTGTGTAAGACTTAGAAATAACTTGATGTATTTTGGTATGGTTTTTGTCCTTTGAAGTGTAGTTAAATTTCTCAATTTAATCATCTACATGTTAATTAGTTCTTAGACATATTTTATATTTTCTTTCATGCAATTTCTTTTTCTGAATCATCCACTTTATTTTAGATTTTTATTTATTCAAACAGGCAATAACTGCGGACGTATTTTTAAAAGTATTCAAAATAAAATAAAATTAAAGTGAATTCCGAAATTGGGAAAACCTCGACCGTAAGCATATGTGGAAAACGAAGCTAACAAATAATTTATTCGTCTTCCTCTATCAGGAATTCCTTTTTTAATATCCATGACATTGTGAACCCTCACTCTACGGATACTAAAACTATAATTGTATATTATGTAGAAAAGACAAAAATTAACTTACTTATGTAAAGAGTTCATTTTTTTAATAGAATATTGACCACTCACTCACCGTATGATAAGATTTCTGATTGCTGTGCAAGTTGGGAAAAATTTATGGTGGTAGGCGACTTTACAAAGTCGGGTTACTTTTTGTAAAGTTGGCAGCAGGTTCAATAAACCATTTATCATAAGGTGGACAGTAATTTTGTTTATCACATCAAATGTATAATTAAAGAAAAACGTAAATGAAATAGAATTAAAAAAGGAAAAATACATAAAATATGCTAATGTTACTTTTGCCTTTGAAAAAACAATGAGCACTTTGTAAATACTGATACTAAGAATGAAGGACTTACTTATTCTTTATAATCATTTAAATGTTTTGAGCGAGTCCTCAAGCTTATTTTGTGCAATAGATAAAACGAACTAAAAGCGATATTAGTATTTGTATATTAACCTAAATTGAGTCCAGTTGCGATAATATAAATGCCATCAAAAACATAACTTGTAAAAAAAGCCAAGTCTCGCAACTCAGTTCTCACATTTTTTTACAGTAGAAGAACTGAGTTGCGAGACTTGGCTTTTTTTACAAAATATGTTTTTGATGGCATCTCATTTCTTTTTGTAGATAGTTATATCTAGGTAGCTATTTATACCTAATATTCCATTATACATACCTACACTGATTCATTCACTGCAAATGTAACTTTGTAATACTATATGTTTATATGGGATTACAAAGTTATTTATGCAGTTGGTGTATCTCGAAAACTGGACCAAAATTGTAAAATATTTTAATTTTTCCTAGATTTATATATTAAATAATAATAGTATTCCAAATTTGAAGTTTCTATGTCTACTAGAAGTGCCTTAGAGTTTTGATGATCGGTCAGTCAGTGAGTGACAAAATTAAGAAATTTTGACTAGTTATAATTCTTAATCTACTAGTTCAAATTTAATTAAATTTGAAATATGCCGAGTATATACAATATCTACTTGGGTAGGAAAAATTCAGGCTTCTAGTTTTATCCATAACGAAGTTATAGGGTTTCAGAAATGGCCTGAATTACTTCGAGAAAAGGATGGTACGGCCGTGCCGCTTTTTTGCTCGACTTGGCGACAGAAATGCGTTTGTTCTTTGACAATATTTATCTAATAGCATGTACATACCTGAGCATATTTATAAGTTATAATATTATCCTAAAGACCGAATTTCGGTCACTGTGGCCAGTCTTAACGAAGACTATCCATCTGCACAAATTAGGAATATAGTACACGGGTGCACTCTCTATTTACTCACACTTATAGTCTGATGGGATGGAAATCCGTTTCGACCGAACATAAAATTTTTGACGCCTCTGTGGCTCAGTGGCTTAGCATTGAGTTGCGGGCCTACGAAATAATTGTTTCGGACTGGTTGTTTGTTTCTGTGTAATTTATGTTTGTAAACTGTTTAAGCGAGGGAAACTTAGTGGGGGGTAAATTAAAAAAAACAGGTGCAGGACCAACGGGTTTACTGGATTTCTGCAACACGGGGATGAATTACAGCCAACATCCTGAATTAAGGTAGTAGTACTACTGAGAATTAATTGACAGAAAACCCCAAAAACTGATTTTGCTCCTGAGAAACTATGGTTCCTCTAAGGCGATTGAGTTCGTATCTGTTCATTCTCTGGTAGGATTTCTATATTCTCTGAGCCAGTGATTCGAGAATCTGTAGCTAGTAACACCTCTCAGAAGTAGAGTTCGATAAATCAACGCAACATAAAATATTGGGCTTATATTGGTCTACTGATAGTGAGGCCTTTTATTTTAAGATAACTGTTCTCGCTGATCTGACGTGCACTAAGCGCTCCATCTTATCTACCATCGCCCGCCTGTGGGACATTATGGATTTCGTTGCCCCCACAGTCGCGTACGCCAAGTTGTTAATAAAATAGCTTTGGCAACTTAATTTAGATTGGGACAAGATAGCGCCGCCGCCCATTGTTAAGAATGAAATGAAAAAAATGAATGAAAAAAAATTTGTTGCAAACCGCGTTGTTCAGATCACTTACAATATTCCCTCTGGTGTGACGTGCACTAAGCACTACACCTAATCCATTACCGCCCGCCTATGGGACATAATAAGTTTCGTTGCTCCCACCGTCGCGTACGCCAAATTGTTAACAAAGCAACTTTGGCGGCTTAATTAAGATTGTTAAATTATTACCCCGCCGCAGCACTAATGTAGTGACTGCTGATGACCTCAGTTTATCTGAGGTTATAATGCTCCGCGCCATGCAAAAGCAACACTTTGCAGTGGAGTATTTAAATATTAAAGGTAACAAACCTTGATCACGCGCTTTCATTCGTTTAAGGCCTATCGTTGACAACGGATTGATCCGCGTAGGCCTCTCGAAAACTGCATTATTTATTTAAATTAGCAATTAGGTTTATATATCATATTATATAATGTGAAACCGCTATATTAAATCTATGTCCACATTTTCTCGTTTGCCAATCAAGCTTAGTAAATCAAATATGCGCATTGAGCGCAATCTCTGAATCTACATACCGCTCTATTTGCTTACTATAAATACTCACTCTATATACCGCAAAACTGTTTTTCTTTTCTTTATTTATCTAACGGTTGTCTTTTAAAGGTGACCCTATAGGGGCGGGAGGAAATGGTAACGCCAGTTAACAATTTGATTTATAAATCTAATAGAATACTTGGTACATAACTTTAACCCCCTCCCTTCCCTAATCTTTCATATATATGCACGCACAGCCGTTTAAGGCGACGCAAGCGCCAGGCAGCGGCAATTTAGTTACAATCGAACAAAACCCGCGACTACACCGCAGGAAAGACATTGCGTCTTCGATCCCCGATTTAATATCAAATTCAACATCAATTATCACCGGACATTGTGTCCTTGTAATTTCACAAAATGTGACGCGCTTTCTGCGATTACAATAAGTCAAGAGTTAAGGAGTGTGTGATATCCTAGAACTGATCTAAGAGTGCGTGCGCCGACCCACGTGGTGACCTGCTGTGTTGCTTGCTCCGGAAGGAAGGCGAGGCAGTCCTTCATAAGGTTAGTGCGTGCATTCCACTCTCATCCACTTTCCTTGCTCCCTTTGTTATATGTACTAAATACAGTCCTCAAATCTTTATCGAAGAACTCAAGTTACTGGCGCGTCCATTGTTATTTAGTACAGAAAAGATAAAATTTATAAGGATATACCTTTAAAAATTTTTCTACGTGGTAGAGCCATGCTGCACCTATATTAATAGTATAGTTGTGGTACGAATGGGTCGTCTTGACCGGGGAAGGATCACGCTCTCACAGAATACCAGCGTAAAATAGCAGCTTAACGCTGCTGTGTTCCGTATGGTGAGTGTAGAGAACCGGAGACCCTTTTTACTGGACAAGAGGCATTCCATCTTAGCCCTCACGGGTGACAACGCTTCTGTGTTTTGATTCTTTATTTAGGATAGATGTAGATGTCTATGGGTCACACCAACCACTTACCATCGGGTGGACTGTGTACTTGTTTGTCATCCTATCCTATAAAAAGAAACCAGATTTTGTCAAATGAAGCTAAATTCTGAATAATTATAAAAAAATATTCTATTTATTTCTAACTTACAGAAATTGTTAATGGTAAAGTATGCCTCTGATATATTCTGTAATAGGGATGGTAAAAAATAATTATTAAAATTTAAAATATTTATGAAATATTTAAGTTAATAATTTAATCTAAAATATAATATAGCAAGCCAAACATTCTATTATCTTTAACATGACAACAAATCAAAGTTTACACATAGATTAAAATATAACACTTAAAAATAATTTGTTAAAGGAGCAAAAATTCAGTACTTTATTAATTTTGAAATTTGGCAATATTTATAAATTATTCATTCCAATAGGTGTAGGGCGTCCTTCCATTATTTTTGGAGTGACGACATGGTAAGACACGCAGGAAGTCGATGGATTCCGATGGCTTGGCGCCGTGCTTTATAGCATTATTTTTGGGAGGCCTATGTTTAGCAGTGGGCTTATGAAGGGCTGTAAAGATGATGAATTATTCGATGGCTTATCGTTTAAGCGAATTAGACCAGAGTAGTTACATAGCTCAACGCATCAATAAGCTAGTGTCAATGGCGCGGCGATATACTTCAAAGTACCGACTATTGATAATGAAACAAAGGTTTTCGAGTTGAGGCTCGTACAGGTAATCGAATTATAGGGCGGACTTTCACTAGTTAATGTGATGACCTGGTAATACGTATAAAGATGCAGGTATCTCACAAATGTGTTGTGGCATTGTTTGAGGTAGGCCTATGTTCAATAGTGGAATTGTGACCCGTGTAAACTATATCATCCACAAACCGAAGGTGAGTAACGTACTCACCATTAATGTTGATATTGTATCCTTTCCAGTGTAGTAACTTGAAAACATCTTCTAATGCAGCGGTGAAGATTTTAGGAGATGTTATGTAAGCCTGGCTTACTGATCATTGCAATTGGAAAAGCTTCGTACTTGAATAACCATTGTAGCTCTACTGTACAAAAGCTTTAGTACCTCGACACAACAATAGTCAATGACACCGCTGATGGGACTGTAGCGTCGCCATCAGTTTCGCCGTCCATGGTTCACAAAATCGCAACTAGACCTTTGTAAAAAAGTGTAGGAGGGAGCGCAAATGCACCTTCAAATGGGTATGAAATTAAAATATATATAAAATATATAATATTCGCAAAGTCTTTCTCTCATCACTGAGAAGTAGGTATAGTGCAGTTGGTTGGAGATTGCCGTAAGAGAATTCAGTACGCCCAATCATATCCGTGAAGCAAGGGGAGAGACAGGAGGAGATGGGAAGCGTCACCTAACTGATAAAAACTCAAAATATTGAAAAATCATTACAAATATCGCCCCTAGAGTTAATCTATGGTGCAGTCTTATGTCCAAATAATATACTTAGGATAAAATGGTTATAGCAGACGAAATTTTGATTCGATAAATACGACTGAAAGGTGAATTTTGCTATAAAATAAAATTTTATGAATCTATAAAATGTCCAAACAATAAAAGAATCCATAAAAATAATTAACCATCGTATAAACTGCAATTATTCGGAAAGAGTTAATAGTAAAAACTTTCAAACAACAGTTCCATCAAAAGCAATCCGCTGTTAGGTAAGGTTGTTTAAAAACAACGGCAAAATAGGATAAAATAGTTGAAAAAGTAAAAATGTGATTTAAGAATAATATATATGTATACTAGCTCGCCAGGCAGACGTTGCTCTGCCCTTTCCAAAGACCCTTCCTATGAAAATCCTTAATTTCGCAATAAAAAATTTTGAGGGTCAGTTATCGGGATAAAAACTATCCTATCTCTCAAGTTGGACCAAAATGCACACAGTGTGCAAAATTTCATTGAAATCAGTTCAGTAGTTTAGGAGTTCATCGCGGACAAACAACGTGACACGTAATTTTTATATATAAAGATTACCTATCTATTTAATAAATTATAATGGCAAAACGTCGTTCCTTCTATAATTATTATGGGGATGGATGCTTAGTGAGCAAACAAAAGGATTCAGATATATCATTTTTTAAATTACCGAAGGTTTTATTACAAAACTTAGTTTTTTTTTATAGGATAAGGGTGACAAACGAGCACACACCTGATGGTAAGTGGTTGCTGCGGCCCATAGATATCTACATCTATCCTCGTTTGCGAATCAAAATGCAGATGCGTTGTCACCCGTGAGGACTAAGATGGAATGCCTCATTTCCAGTAAAAAGGGCCTCCGGCCACCTGCACTCACCGAGCGAAACGCAGAGGTAAACCTCTACTTCACGCTGGTATTCTGTGAGGTCGTGGTACTACCCCGGTTCGAGCCGGCCCATCAGAGCTACATGACCTTGAGCTTCTAAGAAAATATAAGTAATAATAAAATCTCGCTTGGTCGTGTCTGCTTGTGTATTTGTGTAAGGCTTAGAAATAACTTGATGTATTTTGGTACGGTTTTTGTACTTGTAGTGTAGTTAAATTTCTCAATTCAATCTTCTACATGTTAATTAGTTCTTAGACATATTTCATATTTTCTTTCATGCCATTTCTTTTTCTGAAACATCCACTTTATTTTTAATTTTTATTTATTAAAACAGGCAATAACTGCGGACGTATTTTTAAAAGCATTCACAATAAAATAAAATTATAGTAAATTCCGGAATTGGGAAAAATTCGACCGTAAGCAGATGTGGAAAACGAAGCTAACAAATAAATTATACGTCTTACTCTATCAGGAATTCCTTTTTTAATATCCATGACATTATGAACCCTCACTCTACGGATACCAAAACTGTAATTGTGTATTATGTAGAAAAAGATAAGAATTAACTTACTTATGTAAAGAGTTCATTTTTTAACAGAATATTGACCAAGTACCATGCCGCTCACCTGATGATAAGATATCTGCTTGCTGTGCAAGTTGTTTTGGGTTGGGAAAAATTTATGGTGGTAGGCGACTTTACAAAGTGGGGTTACTTTGTGTGAAATTGGCAGCAGGGTCAATAAACCATTTATCATAAGGTGGACAGTAATTTTGTTTGTCACTTCAAATGTGTAAAAAAGAAAAACGTAAATGAAATAGAATTATAAAAGGAAAAATACATAAAATATGCTAATGTTACTTTTGTCTTTGACAAAACAATGAGCACTTTGTAAATACAAATAATAAGAATGAAGGACTTACTTATTCTTTATAATCAAAATGTATTAAGCGGGTCCTCAATATGAAAAGAAGTTTGTTCTTTGAAAATATTTATCTAATAGCATGTACATACCTTTTTTTATAGGATAAGGGTGACAAACGAGCACACAGTCCACCTGATGGTAAGTGGTTGCTGCGGCCCATAGACATCTACATCTATCCTCGTTTGCGAATCAAAATGCAGATGCGTTGTCACCCGTGAGGACTAAGATGGAATGCCTCATTTCCAGTAAAAAGGGCCTCCGGCCACCCGCACTCACCAAGCGAAACGCAGAGGTAAACCTCTACTTCACGCTGGAATTCTGTGAGGTCGTGGTACCACCCCGGTTCGAGCCGGCCCATCCGTACGACAGCAAAAGCAGCCGCGTGGCTCTACCACTGTTAAAAAAAACCTGAGCATCTTTATAAGTTATAATATTATTCTTATTTTAACTTATAAAGATTTCGGTCACTGTGGCCAAACTTAACGAATACTATCCATCTGCCCAAGTTAGGAATGTAGTACACGAGTGCACTCTCTATTTCCTCACACTTTTAGTCTGATGGGATGAAAATCCGATACGATCGAACACAAAATGTTTAACGGCTCTATGGCACAGTGGCTTAAAATTGGGTTGCGGGCCCACGAAATAATTGTTCCGGACTGGTTGTTTGCTTTTGTGTAATCTATGTTTGTAAACTTTTAAAACAAGGAAATCTTAGTGGGGGATAAATTAAAAAAAAACAGGCGCAAGACCAACGGCTTTACCGGATTTCTGGGATACGGGGGTCAATCACAGCCAATATCCTGACATCAGGTAGTAATACTACTGAGAATTATTGACAGAAAAACCCAATAACTGATTTTGCTCCTGGCTCCCGCAAGGCGATTAAGTTCGTATCTGTTCATTGTCTGGTAGGATTCTTATATTAAGCAAAACGCAGACAACAAAATAAGAGTTATACGCTATTATAGCTAATAAATGGTCGTGTTGATTGATGGAGGCTTAACCTAATTTCCTTTTCGGTTGTTCGATAATAAGAACGCCATTGGCTCACGCTTGTCAAAAGTAGTAGTGATTGATGATTATATTGACACTTCGACAAAGAGCTAATTAGCTAGAACATTTTCGGTGAAAAGTGTTTTTATAAAATAAGGGTGAATACACAATACACCTGATGGTATGAAGATGCTGTGGCCCAATCACATATACATTACATCCTCAATAAAGAATCAAAATGTAGACGCATAGTCAGCTCTGAGGACATAATAACATAATTATACGTAATTTTTTAAAGAAGTTTAATTACACACAAGTTTTCACTAAAAACCATATAATTATTACTATACTTAAAATTTTCCGATAACATTATGTCAAATTTCAATGTAAAAAAAATCATTACAGCCCTTCACAAGTCCACTGCTGAACATAGGCCTCCCCCAAGGAATGCCACAAAGCACGGTCCTGAGCCACCTGCATACATCGACTTCCTACATATCTTACCAGGTCGTCACTCCATCTAATAGGAGGACGCCCTACACTTTGTCCGCCGGTACGAGGCCGCCACTCGAGAACCTTTTTCCCCATTGGTTGTCGGTTCTTCGAACTATATGGCCGGCCCATTGCCACTTCAGCTTACTAATCCATTGGGCTATGTCGGTCACTCTAGTTCTACAGCGGATATCCACATTTCTAAGTTTATCACGCAGAGAAACTCCTAAGATAGCCCTCTTCATAGCTCGCTGAGCGACCTTGAGTTTCCTCATCCGGCCAGCAGTGAAGGACCATGTCTCAATTCCATAGGTCAACACTGGCAACACACACTGGTTTTACAGTCTCGTTTTCATGTTTTTAGGTATACCTGACGAAAAGATGTGCCGTGATTTCCCTAACGCTGCGACCGAGAGGTCAATCAACGGATTCAACCGAGTTGAATCTGTCGATTGACCTCTCGGTCAAAGTTAGACTTATCTAGTCGGACTATTTGTCCCAGGTAAACATACTGGTTAACTACTTCGAGCTTAGTGCTCCCAAGAACTACCAGCATAGGTGTGACATTGACATTAAGCATGATCTTTGTTTTGTCCATGTTCATCTTAAGACTTATCCGTTGGGAAACACTATTAAGGTCATTGAGCATAGCAGCATAGTTTAGGTCCTCCAGCGACTCTGCCATAAGGACTATATCGTCGACAAATCGAAGATGAGTAATGCACTCGCCATTGATGTTAATACCGTATCCTTTCCAGTCCAGAAGCTTGAAAACGTCTTCCAATGCAGCGGTGAAGAGTTTCGGGGATATAACGTCACCCTGTCTTACACCTCTGCAATTGGATAGGTTTCGTAATCTGGTTCTGTACTCGGATAGCCATGGATATTGACATGAATAGTGGTCTATGGTGCTAAAGCCTTTTCGGAAACCGGCTTGTTCGAGAGGCTGGAAGTCATCAAGTCTGCGCGCGAGACGATTCGTAATGACTCTCGAAATCGGTCTGTTGTTCTTCAAGAGAGCGTTATCGCCTTTCTTGAAGGACTAGACCACCGCACTTTTGCTCTACGCCTCCGGTGTAATGCCACCATTCAGGACGGAATTAAGGAGCTTCTGAAGGACTTCAAGTACCGGTTTCCCACCCGCTTTCAGAAATTCCAATGTAATTCCATTCTCGCCCGGGGACTTTCTGTTTTTAGGGTGCTGGAGAGTAATTCTAATCTCGCTCAGACTAACATCCGGGATATCATCGGAATAGTGTCGGATAAGACTCTTTTTTATTTCTTATTTAGGACACAATAAAGCAAATTATTTAGGATTCTTTCTCATCTAACCACAAAGATTGGGCGATAATATTGCCAAAAATTGGAGAATTGTATAACAATTTATATCACAATAGTACCAACAGCTTTCTATCGCTCTAGTGAATATTCATTCCTCCAAGAGATATCTAATAGAACTAAGTTACTATACAAACACAACGTAAATAAGGTTCTTAACTAAGATGATCACGCCATAAATTTATTAAATGGACTATACAGGGGGAGGGAGCGTTACAATATGCAAAAGAAACAGCGTTGGTGATAGGGCGCAGCCATGTGATTGGCTTGTGATTGGTGCATGTACCATCTACTACGACCATGATGATCCAATCGATCCAATCAGCCAGAAAACTGGTTATCCAATTGTACAATTTCTCAAGAAGCCCATAAGAAGGAAGCTTCGAAAGAAGTGCTTTGTGCCAGACCCGATCGAAGGCCTGCGCTATGTACAAACTAACCGCCAAAGCCTTCCCTTTGGACTCTATCGCCTGCATCCATCATGTGTTAGGTAAACAAGAAGACCACCAGCTGAGCAACCCCGATTATAAACCGTACTGGCCGTCATTAATCAGCTGGTGCTCCTTAAGGTACCGCATGAGCTGGTAAAAAATAATGGACTCTATGATTTTCGAGAACAGGGAGTTGATGGCGATAGGCCTATAGTTAGACAGATTAGAGCAGTTATCTTTTTTAAGGATCGGCTGTCTGGAATTCTGTCTTTCATGATTTCGCTACAACGCCAAGGGAAAAAATGCATTAGAATCGGTGCCAACTCTGAAGCATACGTCCTCAGCACAATTGGCGGGATTCCATGAGGCCCACACACTAGTTTAATAATTACAAGTATAGCTAGCCATTTGAGGAAGCTTAGATCTGCTAAGCTGAAGATGGAATAGAAAATATAAGGACAATCATAATAATGTCCCAAGAAGTTACAGGTAGAACTTTTGCTTTCGTTCATTGCCTAATCCTTTTTCATAACTATCGCTAAGGTTATATCGGAAAATATCTCAACGAGGTTAGCTTTGCTAGTTAGCTAATTTTAATTTTAAATTGACGTGGGTTAGATGCTGCAGATTAGTGTTGTATCGTTTATCCTTGGATATAGAATGGGTTAAGCTAATTTTAAATTAAAATATAGCTTTAATAAAAGTTTATGATTTCATTTGAATTTGTTATGGTTATCGCAACTCTATATATTATTACGATTCTGTTAATTACTGTTTGGCAACAAACTAATGCAGTATAAAAATAAATGAAGGTGCATTGTAAATTGTAATTTATTATTAAAATTATTTAAAGAATATGTGGCAACTGTTGATTCGCACTGGAGTGTTGCGCAGTTTTTATTCCTTACATTAGCCAAGATAGATTCTTCTCAGAAATAAGAAAAAGCTGTGGTCAATAGTCTAATAAACGTAGTTGGTTCATTAAGATTTTTATGCAAACCCTGAACATAAGTATGGTAAATATCCTCCCTATGATATATTCAGCAGTCGACCTTTGATAGAAAAATATTGTTATTTGTAAAGGTGCATGCAGCAAACATGTTCGTTTTTTGATTAGAAAGCTTATAAGTAAAGTGACCTTTACGACTAGCCTAAAGAAGCCCATTTTATAGATTGATAGCCTTATTACAGAAAAAAGTTTATAATTAGCTCGGATTAAAATTTGAATCTGTTTCACGAAGAACTTCCCGCGAAATTATGCTTACTAAAATGTAAATTATGAAGTTTGACAGCAAATGTCAAATTTTGCTAAGACTGTGACTTTTTTTATCTTCGAATCAGAGTTTAACCGTGTAGAGTAGCGTAAGATAATCCATTACACAGGTCATACCGTGGGTGTCGTAAGAGGCGACAGAGGGAAACTGAAATAGGAGATGGACAGTATCTTCCTCATAGTATATAAATAAAAGAATATGTGGTTGTTTATTTTGGCAATATGTGGCAATCTATTAATAGAGCCTGTGTTTAGCATCGGACTTTAAAGGCTGTAATTTTTTTTATATAGGATAAAGGTGACAAACGAGCACACAGTCCACCTGATGGTAAGTGGTTGCTGTGGCCCATAGACATCTGCATTTATCCTCAATTACGAATCAAAATGCAGATGCGTTGTCACCCGTGAGCACCCAGATGGAATGCCTCTTTTCCAGTAAAAAGGGTCTCTGGTTCTCTACACTCACCATACGAAACACACCAGTGTGAAGCTGCTATTTTACGCTGGTATTGTGTGAGAGCGTGGTCCTTCCGCGGTCGAGCCGACCCATTCGTGCTACAACTGTACCAGTAATATAGCTGCAGCATGGCTCTACTAAGTAAAGAAATGATAATGGATTTTTTGTAACATATCGTAAACCACACTTTATGTATAGACAATGTAGTAGACATAACCTGATTGTAAGTGGTACTAAAAATGTTTATTTGCTGTTAAAAAGTTGTTAAAAATTTTTCCAGATGTAGACTGTTTTGGGGCGATGATGAAGAAAAACATATAATTTTAAATAAGAGAAAGATGAGCAGGCCCTCATTAGGTATAGGAGGGTAGCCTGCAAGTCAAATGATGCAGACGGCTAAGGACCGCGCGTTGTGGCATCCTTTGGGGAAGGCGTTTGTTCAGCACTGCACTTGTGATCGAATGTAGTCACGACGATGGTGATCATGAAAGCATGAATATGAAAATATGTTTAAATGATTTCGTGCAAATCTTTTGTTATTTAGCAATAGCTATCCAACCACTGTAAATTATTAAAGTAAAACCGGACATGGTTTTGAAGGTAGCCGACATGACAAAGGTAAATGAAGTTTTGTTATGGAATTGTTCAGGCGGATAACATTGTTTCAGTTTATTTGTAAATGTGAGTTCAAATAATTTAGTTAAATTTTAGTCTGTGTTTATGTTACATGTATTATTTTATAATTTTGTTATGGCAGAAAAGGACATAAAACAATATTTTATTAAGAGGTAAGTGTGGCAAACGAAAACACAGCCTGTTACGGCCAGCAGCTGCTCATCCCAGGAGTAGAGTCCTCCGCGGCCCATAAACGAAGAACCTACAAGCAGGTGTTGGTCGGGCCTGCTACAGGCTAAAGGTGGAAAGTTTCTAATTACAATAAACAATCAGGGGGCAGCATTCTATTCTAATAAAGGGAGCTTACTTACCTCTATCCAAGGCGACTGCTCGGACGAACTTCATCCCGTATCGCGCCGAGCCGAGTGCCATCTAGCGTCGATGCTTGACATTAGCGCTTTTGCGCGAACACAGCCCAATTAATAGAAAGTGGAGGCTGATACTCATAAACTCTTACATCTATCAATAAACAGATGTAACAATGATAATTTAGTTGAGATGTTCTTGCCACTCACTATACGTAACGCAGTTGCAATTTTTTCTGGTAATCTGTGAGAGACGACTGTGTCGATTGAGTGAGTAGTGGCCTGGTGAGACATGGAGAAGAAGATGGATGCTGGTGGCTCGGAGCCGTGTGTTCCGGCATTCCTTGGAGCAGGCCTATGTTCAGCAGTGGTTTTATAATGGGATGTAATATTGATGATGATGATGATGATGACGAAGATTCTGTGAAAGTGAGTTCAATCAGCATGGTGGCGATCACAATACAGACAGCCTTTTGTTTGATATGGATCTCCCAAATAATGTAGGAAAAATTTGCCGTAATCGCCACACTTAGGAGACGGATTGACCAAAGCAACTTTAAGGCTGTTTTCTATCGTCTGCGCATTTATGTGTGGTGTTTTGAATGATGGCTTAGTTGTATCACCATTTATTGAAAGTTATGAAATCTTTTAATGATTAGCCTTAGCCGTCGCTTACGACACGAATAGGGTGTTAGAACTTTTTTATCGTGCCATTTCACGAATTGTATATTACAGGATTACGTAAAAGTGTATTAGTTAGTTTAACGTAATTCTATAATTCTGTAATGTAACTATCTAGGTTTTATATTTAAGTCATTGCGTTCAAACAGCGCACGATATAATTTAAATAAATAGCTCTGTGATAGAGACGTACATGCATCATTATTAAAGAGCTGCATGAACGTGACATGAAAAATTGCAGTCCATTTAAAATATCAAAATATTTTACAGCTTTCACTTCAGAATATGCAGATTTTTGAATAAGTTTTCGCAATATCTGGGATAAACGTATGACAAATGAGAAGATATTTAAAAGTCTTTCTAAGATATAAAAACGACAAAGTCTCTGATAATCACAGTTCATTTTATTTTGTATAATCGAGTATATGTCATATGTGTCATGTCTATACTTTATCAGTATTTGTTTTTATAATATTGAAGTGACAAACGAACTTATAACCCATTTTATGGTGAAGGGCTACAGCAGCCCATTGATACATGCATTTGACTTTATATAAAGAAGGTTACAGATGCATTTTCATCTTTGAGGACTCTTTGCACCAGAACACAGTAGCACACTATGCTAATTTGTGGCAGATAGGTAAGAGAGTGGTACTTACCCAGATGGACTCCTAAGCAGAAAAGTAACACGTAGAAGTTTCTAGGTGTAGAGCCATTACATAATATCTTCTTGCTGTTGAATTCATGACACAATCTTATATGTCGGCACTCCGGAGGGAATCACTGTCACTAGCGAGTTAGCCCATGAAAGGAAAAGGGAGAGATCTCACATCTGACAAGGTGATGCGCCGTGCCAGCAGCCAACGCTCCGTGTTTCTCTATTTATTCTGTACTAGCTGTTTCCCGCGACTTCGTCGGCGTGTAATTTAGGGTTTTGATTTTTTTGCAAGGAACCCTAATTATTTTCTAAAATAAAAGTAGCCTAAGTTATTCTTTATGACATCAGCTATCTGCGAGTAAAAGTCCTGACAAAATCGGTTCAGGCGGAGATTAGCTGGAACAAACAGACAGATAGATAGACAGACAGACAAAAATTTAAAAAAGTGTATATTTGTTATGGGTACGGTTTATTTTTTCATATGTGTTACGGCCTGCAACTGCCTATCCAGGAGTAGGATCCTCCGCGGCCCATGAACGTAAGAACCTACAAGCAGGTACAGGTCGGGCGTCCTAACGCCAAGGGTTAAGTTTCTAATTACATTAAACGTTCAGGGGGGAGCGTTACAATTATTGAACAGAGCTTACTTACCTCTATCCAAGGCGACTGGTCCCTCAGGATTCGGTCAGGTCGCGTGTAGATGTGTAGTGCTAGGAAAGTAAGGGTCAGTGATGTGTATTTGGGTGTGGCTGGTAGTGTTATTGACCTTATTAGACCGTTCCGTCTGCAGCAGTTCGGCCCTCAGCTCCTCTCCAAACTATGGTCTCCTTCCGCAGTCACTTTCTTCGTTTTCTACGATAACAGTTCTTTAACTCTGTCGTACGATTAACTACCTTACAGAAGCCACCAACTCTCGTTTGTTTATAACGCTTGACTCGCGAAAATGAACACAGAAGGTTCGGATCAAAGGTCACCGTTATTTCTAGAATATCAACTACCGCACTAGTAACTAATACGTCGAATCCACTTATACAGATTCTGAATTAGACCCTAAGTCCCGGGATGAAGCTAACAAAACAGGAATGCGCGGTTACAATTCCCAGTTGTATATTTACTCTACGCGCCTAACATATTCGGCCTCCGACCTCCCGACCAAGACGCGTGCTCTCTCGACGCGATGAAAAAAGGACTACTTGTCCTAGCGTGCCCTCGAAACGACCGGACGTCCAAAACCGGTATCGTAGAGGCACGCACGCTCTCTGACGTCTATTATTGACACTAACGCTATGCGCGAACAATATGCATTTAGTAAAACGGTGTAATTTTGACAGTACAAACAGACACTTCAATTTTATTTATCTGTTTTGTTTAGATAGTAGAACACACCTATGCGCTTTGCGCTCAGCATGCAATATACCGGAGTATTTTGGAACTTCAAATCGTGATTTGGGCTTTTGTACACTTCGCTTGTGGTACGACGACAGTACAGTAACGCTACATCGCCTTCTCCTTCACTGAAGGCCGTCAACGTCGGATAAGTGCTCGGGGGTAAAGAAAAACAACTTGAGGATGCATGCAGAGGATGCATTCAGCATGTCTGAGAAATAAAAAAAATCAAAGATATGTAACGTCCATTATCACGCATTGGGAAAGCGGACAATTTACTTGTTCAAAAATCCTTTCATAGATTAGAGCGCGTTGTTGCAGAAGTGAGACTTGTTTGATAAGTTACGTATACTCTACTATACCTTACTTGTGTCTTGTGTTTAATAACGGTTATTATATGTACATACTAAATACGTTAAAATCTAATTTTATTATACTAGACTAGACTTTTATATACCGCCATATAGCGGTGGCGTTATAAGAATCGACTACTCCATATAATCTCGTGTGTATCGTAAGAGCAGACAGAGGGAATTTTCACAGAATATGGGCGAGCAGCAACTTAAAAAAACACTGCGTTGGCCAACCGGCCTGCTAGCGTGGCAACTTGAAAAATATTCCCGTATGAGCAATCTATGCGAAGGTTTTTCTAATAGGGATAAATAAATTTCTTTTCAAACCATCAACATCAGTTGTACTCGGACTCACGAAGCTCTGAAGACCGCCACAATGGTACAGCTATTCGAAATTCGAAAATATAATATTGAATTCATTAAGCTCTGAAAAAAAAAGGCTCTATATGTCACATGTTTTTAAAGAATAAGAGTGATAAAAAAAGAACTGATGTGTGCTCGTTATTCCCATTTCTAAAAGTGTTACGTAGGACACTCAATAAGTTTCAAGATATACAAAGAGTACTCTAGATACTATTAATATTTATTTACATCTTTTCAAAATATTCTCCATCATGCTCTATACAAAGTTCCCATTAGCCTAAAACAACTCTGAAAACACTTTTACCAGTCTTGATCTGACAGGTTTGAAATCGCTTCTTCGTAGGCAGCCACTGCTTCTTGAAAGCTTATAAGTAAAGTGACCTTTAGGACTAGCCTAAATAAGCCCATTTTATAGATTGATAGCTTTATTACAGATCAAAGTTTATAATTAGCTCAGTTTAAAATTTGAATCTGTTTCACGAAGAACGTCCCGCGAAATTATGCCTTACTAAAATGTAAATTATGAAGTTTGACAGAAAATGTCAAATTTTGCTAGACTGTGACTTTTTTTTATCTTCGAATCAGAGTTTAACCGTGTAGAGTAGCGTAAGATAATCCATTACACAGGTCATACCGTGGGTGTCGTAAGAGGCGACAGAGGGAAACTGAAATAGAGATGAACAGTATCTTCCTAATAGTATATAAATAAAAGAAAATGTGGGTTGTTTATTTTGGCAATATGTGGCCATCTATTAGTACAATCTATTAATAGAGCTGTGTTCAGCATCGGGCTTTAAAGGCTCTAATTTTTTTTATATAGGATAAAGGTGAAAAACGAGCACACAGTCCACCTGATGTTAAGTGGTTGCTGGTGGCCCATAGACATCTGCATCTATCCTCGATTACGAATCAAAATGCAGATGCGTTGTCACCCGTGAGCACCCAGATGGAATGCCTCATTTCCAGTAAAAAGGGTACCCGGTTCTCTAAACTCACCATACGAAACACACCAGTGTGAAACTGCTATTTTTACGCTGGTATTGTGTGAGAGCGTGGTCTTTCCCCGGTCGAGCCGACCATTCGTGCTACAACTGTACCAGTAATATAGCTGCAGCATGGCCAAGTAAAGAAATGATAATGGATTTTTTTGTAACATATCGTAAGCCACACTTTATGTATAGACAATGTAGTAAACATAACCTGATTGTAATGGTACTAAAAATGTTTATTTGCTGTTAAAAAGTTGTTAAAATTTTTTATCCAGATGTAGACTGTTTTGGGGCGATGATGAAGAAAAACATATAATTTTAAATAAGAGAAAGATGAGCAGGCCCTCATTAGGTATAGGAGGGTAGCCTGCAAGTCGATTGATGCAGATGGCTAAGGACCGCGCGTTATGGCATCCTTTGGGGAAGGCGTTTGTTCAGCACTGCACTTGTGATCGAATGTAGGTCACGGCGATGATGATCATGAAAGCATGAATATGAAAATATGTTTAAATGATTTCGTGCAAATCTTACGTTATTTAGCAATAGCTATCTAACCACTGTAAATTATTAAGTAAAACCGGACATGGTTTTGAGGCAGCCGACATGACAAGGTAAATGAAGTTTTGTTATGGAATTTTCAGGCGGATAACATTGTTTCAGTAGATATGTAAATGTGAGTTCAAATAATTTAGTTAAATTTTAGTCTGTGTTTATGTTACATGTATTATTTTATAATTTTGTTATGGCAGAAAAGGACATAAAACAATATTTTATTTAGAAGTAAGTGTGGCAAACGAAAACAGCCCAATTAATAGAAAGTGGAGGCCGATACTCATAAACTCTTACCCTATCAACAAAAATCTGTATGCAGATGTAACAATGATAATTTAGTTGAGATGATCTTGCCACTCACTATACGAAACGCAGTTGCAATTTTTTCTCGTAATCTGTAAGAGACGACTGTGTCGATTGAGTGAGTAGTGGCCTGGTGAGACATGGAGAAGAAGATGGATGCTGGTGGCTCGGAGCCGTGTGTTCCGGCATTTCTTGGAGCAGGCCTATGTTCAGCAGTGTTTTATAATGGGATGTAATATTGATGATGATGACGATGATGACGAAGATTCTGTGAGAGCGAGTTCAATCAGCATGGTGGCGATCACCATACAACAACAGCCTTTTGTTTAATATGAATCTCCCAAATAATGTAGGAAAAAGTTGCCGTAATCGCCACACTTAAGAGACGGATTGACCAAGCAACTTTAACGCTGTTTTCTATCGTCTGCGCATTTATGTGTGGTGTTTCTAATGATGGCTTAGTTGTATCACCATTTATTGAAAGTTATGAAATCTTTTAATGATAAGCTTAGCCGTCGCTTACGACACGAATAGGGTGATAAACTTTTTATCGCGCCATTCCACGAATTGTATATTACAGGATTACGTAAAAGTGTATAAGTTAATTTAACGTAATTCTGTAATGTAACTATAGATTTTATATTTAAGACATTGCGATCAAACAGCGCACGATATAATTTAAATAAATAGCTCTGTGATAGAGACGTACATGCATCATTATTAAAGAGTACATGTAGTGACATGAAAAATTGCAGTCTATTTAAAATATCAAAATAATTTACAGGTTTCACTTCAGAATATTCAGATTTTTGAATAAGTTTTTGGCAATATCTGGGATAAACGTATGACAAAAGAGAAGATATTTAAAAGTCTTTCTAAGATACAAAAACGACAAAGTCTTTGATGATCACAGTTCATTTTATTATGTATAATCGAGTATATGTCATATGTGTCAAGTCTATTACTTTATCAGTATTTGTTTTTATAATATTGAAGTGACAAACGAACTTATAACCCATTTTATGGTGAAGGGCTACAGCAGCCCATTGACACATGCATTTGACTTTAAATAAAGAAGGTTACAGATGCATTTTCATCTTGAGGACTCTTTGCACCGGAACACAGAACGGAGCACAGCAGCACACTATGCTCTTTTGTAGCAGATAGGTAAGAATGTGGTACTTACCCAGATGGACTCCTAAGCAAAATAAGTAGCACGTAGAAGTTTCTAGGTGTAGAGCCATTACATAATATCTTCTTGCTGTTGAAACCATGACACAATCTTATATGTCGGCACTCCGGAAGGAATCACTGTCACTAGCGAGTTAGCCCATGAAAGGAAAAGGGAGAGATTTCACATCTAACAAGGTGATGCGCCGTGCCAGCAGCCAACGCTCCGTGTTTCTGTATTTATTCTGTACTAGCTGTTTCCCGCGACTTCGTCCGCGTGTAATTAGGGTTTTCATTTTTTTGCAAGGAGCCCTAATTATTTTATTAAAATAAAAGTAGCCTAAGTTACTCCTTATGACATCAGCTATCTGCGAGTGAAAGTCCCGACAAATCGGTTCAGGCGTTTCGGACATTAGCTGGACAAACAGACAGACAGATAGACAGACAGACAGACAAAAATTTAAAAAAGTGTAGTTTTGTTATAGGTACGGTTTATACTTTCATATGCATTTAGTAAAACGGTATAATTCTGACAGTACAAACAGACACTTCAATTTTTATTTATCTGTATTGTTTAGATAGTAGAACACACCTATGCGCTTTGCGCTCGGCATGCAATATACCGGAGTAGTTTTGGAACTTCAAAATCGTGATTTGGGTTTTGTACACTTTCGCTTGTGGTACGACGAAAGTACAGTAACGCTTGCATCGCCTTCTCCTTCACTGAAGGGCTGGTCAACATCGGATAAGTGCTCGGCGGTAAAGAAAAACAACTTGAGGATGCATGCAGAGGATGCATTCAGCATGTCTGAAAAATTAAAAAGAAATCAAAGATATGTAAGTCCATTATCACGCATTGGGGAAAGCGGACAATTTACTTGTTCAAAAATCCTTTCATAGATTAGAGCGCGTGTATGCAGAAGTGCGACTTATTTGATAAGTTACGTATACTCTACTATACCTGACTTGTGTCTTGTGTTTAATAACGGTTATTATATGTACATACTAAATACGTTAAAATCTACCGTCCAGGATGATTTGGTACATTTGTAGATATTATTAAGTACATTTACATGGTACATATAGTATTTGTTATAATAGTATCTACTAATATTTATCAAACGAAAATACAGTTCAGTGTGCCAAGTGGGAGATTTGTTTATTTACGCGTTCGATATCGAGAACGTTAAAGCTGGCTTTTCACTATGGGATATATATATATTATATCCCGAAATATAAATTATATCCCGTGATTGGCTTTCACACTGTGAGATATATCTTTTAATCAGTGTGCATTCGTCATTGGTCATTGGATTACCCCCCTTTACCCCGTACACCGTCTGCGGGGGCACGGAACAGTGTGCGGGGTACAGGGGGAGAAATATAAAATGAAAATATCGCTCGGTCGATCGAAAAAATATTTATAGCTTGAGATGTAATATATATTATAGCACAGTGTAAACGGTTCCATATAAAATGTATGGTGAGCGATATTAATTTATAATCTCGTGATGTAATATATATTATACTAGCTATGCCCCGCGGTTTCACCCGCGTCATCACGTGTCGGTGGTGCGTGACATGCCCTAAAGCATTTTATAATTGAAATTAAATATTTTATTTGATAGCAATGGATGGAAAAATTGGCACAATTAATGGAGTACTTTTATCTGTCGGCATATTATGTATGATGTAGAGCGAAGTTAAGTTTTATCCACTCCCCCCCACCGGTTGAGCGTCCCCCCCCCACCACACAGAAAGTGTCACGAAGCGCGGTTTTTTCCAGTTTTAAGAAATCCGTACACGATTACATGAGAAGTGTGTAGGCATGAAATGGTTCTTGAGCTATAAAACTCTTATACTTATTAATCAATTAAATTTTCAAAAACGATAGCAACGTGAAATGAAAGAGTTCGAAATAAAGATGTAACTAATCATTGTCATAAAAGTACTCAATTAATTTTCAATTTATTTTAGCTATAATGATTGAACTAACCACGCTCTTAGAAGCTTTCTATACTGGCTTCTCGCAGTTCTCACCGGGCGGCTAGGGTTTATGCGTAGTTCGCGCGCCCAGCCAAGTATTGAATTATTTTAATTTTACATTATATCTTAAACTATACGTCCAAACAACATGGTATAAAGAACAAAGTTATCTACATAAAATTGTCTTGATGATGAAGTAACTTTCGTTCGTAAGGATAATTAGGCCATGCCTAATAAAAACGCTCATAAATCACTTTTAAATTTTCAATATTTTTTGTCACAAATACCTATTTATGGCTTATGTATAAGAAATAGACATATGGTATTGCGGACTTTTTTTTAGACGAAGTAAAGGATCTATATTTTTCTAGAACATTGTATTTACATATCCCTAACGATAACACCAGCGTACGCGGATAAATCTTTTCGGGAGTGCTTTTTCTTCTGACTTGCTAACAAATAGCCATATTTAAGGCTAGCTGAGTGGATATAGCTTAATACTAGATAGCCTATACTATTCACATGAATCTGGCTATAATATACATAAAGAATTTTAGAAATCGGACTGGTAGTTCCAGAGATTAGCGCGTTTAAACAAACAAAAAAACAAAAAAAAACTGTTCCGCTTTATTATATTAGTATAGATTATATCCCGTAGTGAAAAGCGGGCTTAACTACGATTTGTATAGAATAAAATCAGCGCCAGCTAGTGGCAATAATCGGAATCACAATTCATTATTAGCTATTTGTTTATGTTTCGTAATTTGATCAAGGTTTCGTCCAGTTTGTGTTATTATTATGAGATTGAGAATTAGCCATTTTATTTTAATGTTAATTATTGAAAGTATTAAATTGAAAGCAAAAAAAACATGAAGGTGTTTTCATTCTAATATGATTTTATGTTGACATTTATGGAGCAGTAAATGTAATTTAGTTACTTAGTGTTAAGTGAACTTATGATACTTACTACTGACTTAATTATTAAATATTGATGTTAGGAACTTGGATTTATCAAACGCTATTTACACAAAAACTTGAATACTTTCTTGGAAAAGGCGATATCTATCCTTAAATTACCTACCTGTCATTGGGGTGTAACAACGGACTAAAATATGCACAAGCTCTTGCTTCAGCACTGGCTTTATAATAGTAGTCATCTATTATTATTAGTTATCATTAATAACGAATAATAATAGATGAGAAAGACATTTCTTTGTGGCTGCAAACATCCTCCTAACGAAAAAAAACGGGCCCTGCCTAAATTATATATCGTTCTCACAAAATGAAATAAAATTAACTCTTCAACAATTATTCTCACTCTTCTATCTCACTGTAAAAATTTAGGTGAAAACTTATTCGATATCGACCGCGTAAAATTTTACGTCTCGATTGCCGCTCCAACCAATCACGTGCGTTAACGTTCTCACTGACCGAATTAGAGTCAATGCTCGATGGGTGATTCCGATTATTGCCACTAGTTGGCGCTGATTTTATTCCATACAAATTGTAGTTAACTTTCTCGATATCGAGCGCGTAAACAACATCTCGCACTTGGCACCCAGATGTAAGCGGTCATTAGTGGTAGCGGCCGCAAATATTATTTTAACCATAAACACAAACATAATTGATTTGGCTTACACATAATCTGAATTTACATATAGCAATTTATGATTAATATTATAACACGCTGTTATTTCTATTAGTAGTTTAGGAATATCCACCACCCATATATTTCCGTGGTTGTCGTGGGAGGTGTTAGAGGCAAACAAACGAGGAGATGGGCAGCATCAACTAATAATTAAAAAAAATTGATGACTGTATTGAAACAGAAACAGAGACTTTTTTATTCAATATAGATTATAAATAATTCTTATAGAAAGTCACTCTTTTGTTTAATTACCACTGGTTCGAAAAAAATTACCTCTGTCCTGGGAAAAACCAGCAAGAAACGCAGCGGGACTTTTTTTTTAAATAGCAGCTTACAATCATGTATGTTACACAAATTAACAACACAACAAATTAGAAATAGCTTGGTAGCGATCACCTAGTTTCCAGGGGTTATTATCATCCATAAATTCTTTAATATTATAATAACTCTTTTTATACAAACTTAGTTTTATAAAGTTTTTGAACTTATTGATGATTCAAAGTATCAATAAACAACTAATATATACCAGCGTAAAATAGTAGCCTAATGCTGCTGTATTTTATATGGTGAGTGTAGTGACTTTTTTCTTGAAACGAGGTATTCCATCTCAGTCCTCAGATTGACGACCCATCTGCATTTTGATTCTTAATTGAGGAAAGTCTATGTTAAGTTATGTTTATGGGCCACAGAATCCGCTTACCATCAGGTGGACTGTATGCTAGTTTGTTACCCTTAGTTTTAAAAAAAATAAGTTAAAACAGTTTCGGCGATAATGATATACAAGTTTTTGTAGAAATAAATTTAGGTGACTTTTATTATACCGCCATATAGCGGCGGCGTTAAAGAATCGACCACTCCATATAATCTCGTGTGTATCGTAAGAACAGACAGAGGGAATTTTCACAGAATATGGGCAACAACTTCTTGATAACTACTCAAATTTAAAAAAAAACACTGCGGTGGCCAACCGGCCTGCTAAGTGTGGCAACTTGAAAAATATTCCCGTATGAGGCAATCTATGCGAAGGTTTTTCTAATAGAGATATATAAATTTATTTTCAAACCATCAACATCAGTTGTACCTGGACTGACGAAGCTCTGAAGGACGCCAAAAATGGTCCAGCTATTCGAAATTCGAAAATATAATATTAAATTCATTAAGCTCTGAAAAAAAAAAGATTAGGCTCTATATGTCACATGTTTTTAAAGAATAAGAGTGACAAACAAGAACTGATGTGTGCTCGTCATTCCCATTTCTAAAAGTGTTATAAGGAACAATTAATCCGCAGTGCCGCCCTATGCGTGATGCCGCACTACATGTCCTCAAAACATTTTTAAATCCTAAGATATGCAGATTGTACATAAGTCTGGCGAGCACATTGTACATCAGCACTTAAAATCGTAGCTAACAATTTTATCAGCAATAAAATTGTTAGCTATGGTGGAGATTAAACTCGGCTAGCTTTCGTACTGCAAAATCTTAAAGCGAGCGTTCATAGCTTAAATTAACTATTCTTCATAGCATACGCAACATACAATTAAGGTTACGCAATAATTTATCATCATCATTACAGTCCACAGGCTCAAGTCCATACTTGAACATAGGTCATCCCACAAAGTACATTGACTTCCTATATCTCTTACCAGATGGTCACTACATCTAGTAAAAGGCTACCCTACACTTTGCTTACCAGTACGAGGCTGCGACTTGAGAGCTCCACTTCATCTGTTAATGATTCTACGAACTCGGCCTCAGCCCATGGATACTTCAGCTTACTGATCCGTTGTCTGTACTAACTATACTACTAATGTAGCTGCGGCATAACCGTACCACGTATAAATCAAGAATCAGTATACTTACAGACAGAGGTGTTCCATCTTAGTCCTCAATTGTTCTTTGTTTGAAGTTGATTGTAAGTGTCCGAAGGATGCAGTAGCTATTTACCATCACGTGGACTGTTAGTCCGATTTTCTCTTTAATTATATAAATACATTATAACAGGTTTCCTAATATTATCATGTATATTAGAATAACGTTAGCACTATATAAAACAAAGATATTAATAGAAATTATAATAGCTGAAATAAGACGTTTTTTCAACACACAAACCTTGAAACTGAGCGTGGAATTATTTTAGATTTGCATAGGATTAGGTTGAGTTTGTACAAGGCATTACAGTTTCGTTTCTGATTGTTTACTCTTAGTTTGTTGATTACATAAATAGCTATTGTAAATATTTAAATAGTAGAAATCGAACTCCTGAATTGTTACTTTTTACTACGAAAAATTCAATCAAATTGAATTCGAACCGACAGTATAATATTTAGGATAATAATAGCAAAACTTAAGTAGTCGGTTCGAATAAACTAACATTCAACAACTGTTTTGAATCCCTTGTTTATTATGATTAAAAATTACCGTCATACCAGTATTTCCTCCTGTATCGAGGAAGTAGTTTACATACATACAACATACAACTACGAATCTGCATTTTTATTCTTAGTCGAGGATAAATGTAGATGTCTATGGGCCACAGCATTCTCTTATTATCAGGTGAACTATGAGCTCGTTTGTCACCCTTTTTATATACGGACGGGCACACTGAAATGATCAGGAATAGAATATTTCGGTTTGAGTTACAATAAAACCTTTTTTAGAATTTGAATACTGGCCTCTTAGAATCTTAATGACATTCAAACAATTAAAAAAAATGTTTAAAAAAAAAAACTATGTTGGATTAAAGTTGACACGTCATTAACAGAAATGGAGCTCACACGTGAACATTTCCGTGCCATAATTTATCACAATTTTCGTCGCGGCTTATCTCAAGATAAATGTCTCAGCGAACTTGTTTCGATTTATGATGTTGAAGCACCGAGTCAAACGACAATATACCGCTGGTATGCGAGTTCCGAGGCGGTCGTGTGTCGCTCAGCACTGTATCTTTTGCAGGTCAACCAAGAACACCGGTCACGCCTGAAAACATCACTGCTATGCGAACAATTATATTAGATGACCGTCATATGATATACGAGCAGATTCAGGCTGTTATCAGTATCGAAATGACTGCAATTCAGATTTTTTAGATAATCCATAATAGTAGTCCTGTGCTTTGCTGCGGAGGTGTAGCAGACGGATGATAATCAACAAGAATTTAATTTTTTTATGATACGTAAACAAATGATAAATATAAAAACAACATTAAATTAAAACATAATAAAACACAATACAAAGCTCAAAGAAAATTTTACGGTGTGCAAAGAACATACATCACTTTTCCATGAAGACTTATGATCATAAAAATAATTTATATTGCAGGTATGCTGTCGATACCGGTGCTGCTTAAACTTATAAAGAATTTTATACATTTAATATTTTGCTTATTATTTATTATTATATATTATTTATATTTGAAATCAAAAATTCATTATTTAGATCTTAATATTATGCCATGTGATAGCAGCGAGGAGAATCCCTCACCTAATTCGGTCCAGTGCGTATTTATGTATATTTTATTAGGCGACTATAAGAAATGCAAATAAAATAACCTCATGCCTTCTGATGGATGGCGGTTTAAACCTCTAGTTTGAGCCAGACGCAAAATACTCATGCCGCAAAGGGGCACAAGCGTCAAAAGTGCTCTGTCTACAACGAGAGAGACTCATGTCTAGAAGTTTTAAGAGCTGAAGAACTGAAACATGCTAGACCTAGACAATTTGCATCGATTACCGATCCACTTATGTATACAAATCCGTTGTATATACATTTATTAAAACTGTTAATAAATGCCGTTTTTGCATTTTTAAACCTACAGCAAAAGTAATAATAATAATAACGCACTCAAGAGCAACTAGAATATTGGAGTGGTAACAAATTGGAGTCGATTGGTCAGACAGCGAGTAAATTGCTTCGCGCGTTTGTCATTCAATCATGTGGAAAGAACTGATAACTAGGAACTCTAGACCTACTTGAAATTTCGCAGTAGAAAATTATGACAAAAGAACGTTACGGGCGTAAGGTATTTTTTGTACGTGGGCATCGTAATTTCTTTTGAACTTTGTACGTTCGGTTTCAATGGAAGAAAGGATTTTGGTAATATATTTGAGGAGGTTATTGTCAACGCCGTTATTGAAGTCATACGCACCTAGTATGCTTTCAATAACGACGTCGACACGACAAGACGGATCGCCCTTAAGTCAAATGTTTTTTTTTAATCAGCATTGCCTCACATGGAATACTGTTCTCATCTCTGGGCCGGGGGATCCCAGTGCCAGCTCCTTCCTCTTGACCGCATCCAGCGCAGAGCAGTTCGAATCGTCGACGACCGAGTTCTTTCTGATCGGCTCGATACACTGGCATTGCGTACAGATGTTTCATCTTTTTGCGTATTTTATCGCATATATCACGGGGAGTGCTCTGAGGAATTGTTCGGACTAATTCCAGCCGCTAAATTTCACCATCGCACATCGCGACAAAACTCGAGATACCATCCATACCATCTGGATGATTGGCGGTCCACCACTGTGCGATTTAGAAGAAGTTTTCTCCCTCGCACAACTTCCTTGTGGTATCGATTATCACCAGCGATTTTTCCGGACCGATACGACTTAGGAACCTTCAAAAAAAGAGCTTCCACCTTTCTAAAAGGCCGGCAACGCATCTGCGATTCCCCTGGTGTTGCGGTTGTTCACGGGCGGCGGTAGTCACTTACCATCAGGTTAGCCGCATGCTCGTTTACCGCCTCTTCTATAAAAAAATGTATAAACAGCATTTTAACAGGCCAATATATTTTTCTAAACATTAAATTTGACTTAATAAGAATAATAATATGGGATAATATAATATTGGCTATAGTTCACAATTGTTGGCTGACTGAGTAACCTTTGTAAATTCTTATTTAAGTAGTCTATGTAAACATAATTATGCATAATATTTGTAAGAGTAATAACAAGAATATCATAAAGCCCATGAACATAAAGGCCATATCCGAGGCTGAAACATACCGATACCTGGGTATGTCACAGAATATAGGTATCGATGAGGCGGACATGAAACAGTTAGTTTGCGCTGTGTTTTATGCATGCTTGACAAAAGTGCTTAATAGCCTTTTATCGGGCGTTAATAAGACACACGCATATAACGCTTGGATCATGCCTGTTCTCATGCATACCTTTAGCATACTCAGGTGGACTCAGACCAAACTGAACGTTCTGGATAGAAAAGTCCGCACTGTTATGACGTCCTACAGGATGCGTCATCCGAGATCTTCAGTAATGAGGCTGTACTTGCCGCGGAAATATAGTAGACGCGGCTTTTTAAACGCTCTCACCATGCATAATTGCGAAGTGTGTGATGCCTTCGTAATTACTTCCTGACGAAATCGGATGATCCATTCTACAGGGACTTCATTTCGTGTGATAAAGGGCTAACCTCTCTATCCTTAGCCAACGAGCAATGGCAAAACCCAGCTGTACAGTCTATTTCCGACCGGGAGACCGAATGGAAGGAGAAGGAGCTCCACGGGAGTTTCTACAAGGCTCTTCATGAGCCTTTCGTAGACACAGTTGCCTCTCTTCACTGGCTACTTTTGGTGACGTCTTCGGGGCAATCCGAGGGTTTTGTCTGTGCAATACAGGATCAGGTTATTAAGACCAACACCATCGGAGATACATCCTAAAGGATGGCACCATCGACATCTGTTGACCTTGTTGCCATCCCGGTGAGTCACTTAGGCATGTCATCTCCGGTTGTTCGGCGCTTTCTAAATCTGAGTATTTGCACAGACACAACAGATTCTGAACCAGGAGCTTGCTCTGAAATACGGTTTTGTGGATCGGAAACTGCCTTATTATAAGAATTTGTCGGAAGCCGTGCTCGAAAATGACCGCGCCAGACTCCACTGGGACCGGGCCATCGTCACAGACAGAACTGTTCTTACGAATAAGCCTGATATTGTGCTAATGGACCGGGCACAGTCAAAGATATTTTTGTCCGACATTACCATTCCGTATGACGAAAATTTCGTAAAAGCAGAAGCAGATAAGAAAACAAAATATCTGGACCTGGCTAACGAGGTGACCGACATGTGGGGTGGTTTGCCGACCGTAATTATTCATGTGGTCGTCTCTGCAAATGGGTTAATCCCGGTCAGCCTTTCGTGTCATCTGAGGCAACTGGGACTCCGTGACGGGCCACTCCGTGCTCAAATGCAGAAGGCGGTGCTCCTTGATACCGCCCGCATCGACCGCCGGTTCCTTTCCCTTTCCCCCTAACCTTCGGCCATTCGGTCTACCCCGCAGAGAGCTTCCATCTGGTTGGGACTTTATTTATTTATGTATTGTTTATTTATTTATGTTAGTATATTAAATATATACTTATGTTTATTTATTATATCCTTTAATATATTAAGTCAGCCCTTCCAGATTAGAATACTCTATAAATACTCCAAAATAATAAGAATAATATTTATTTATTTATGTTAGTATATTAAATATATATTTATGTTTATTTATTATTTACTTTAATATATTTATTCAGCCCAACCAGATGAGAATATTCTATAAATACCCAAAAAATAATAACAAGAAGAAGAAGAAAACTACAACCGAGAAGTAAAATTATTCTACAGTCCTACACTTTTACAAATAATAAATGTCTTTTGTTATTTTACTCAAATATTTTGTATTACTTTAATAAAATTGTGACATTCTTAAAAAGGGAAAGAACAACATGTTACGTGTTAATCTCACCTCAGATAATTAAACCTCTACTTTGTTTTACTTTTCGTCATAATCTTTTATAGCTTTTCTCTTAAACTATGTACTCTTTCTCTCTAAATATACTAAGTACAAGTTAAAAAAGTCATATACGTGATTCATATAAGTAGCGATAATAAAAGCTACGTTTGCAAACTGGGCTGATTGTACCTTGGTCCAGTGATTTTAACTACATGATGTGTTTTCATTGAAGTTAAATAATGTTCAAATATATTTGTCGGTACGATACGCGCGCCACCTATTGTAAGTTAATTTCACTATGCCTATAACCTTCGCAAGCAATAAGTTGACAAAGTTTTAGCGCAACTGATGAACGGCATGGCAGCGCAGAAAATACGAACAAACAAATATTAATTTTTATATAATAGATTGACTACATGTAATTTTAATTGTAAGTAATTTTTACCTTTTTTTAATAGCGAGTACATCACTCAAATTCGATTTTCCGTATAGTCCTTATAGCAAAATCGCTGGAGGACCTGAGATGTATGATCAATGACCTCAATAGTGTCTCCCAACGGATAGGTTTAAATATGAATAAGGACAAAACAAAAGTCATATGTAACGTCCAAGTTACACTTAAGCCGGTAGATGTTAGGAGTACTAACCTTGAAGTTATTGACGCGCATGTTTATCTGGGACATATAGTCCGACCAAGTAAGTCAAACCTCGACCGAGAGATCAATTGACGGACTCAACTCGGCTGGCCAGCGTTCGGGAAATTACGACACATCTTCTGGTCAAGCATACTTCAAAATTTCAGAACAAGATTGTACAATCAGTGCGTGTTGCCAGTTACCTATGAATCTACTAGAACTCTCTGACCTAGAAATCTTAAAATTGTACACACGAATTTCGTAGATAATTTATTGCTGATTAGTTGCCAAAATCGCAGTTTTGTTGCTCCATCCAATTCTGAGAAAATCGAATTACTGCTATCTTAAACTTAAGATAGCAAAATCTCAAATCAACCTGGCCTTAGCGAATACAAGTGGTAAAATTAAAAATTTTGTAAAAACGACTTCTAATTTAATAAAATGAGTACATCGTCGTCAATGTAGTCTAAGTCAATTAAATACGCATCATTAATGATAACTAATTACTGGTCAGGTCTTGATCAAAGGAGAATGCCAGATTGTGCCTCACTTTGTACAAAAAGGTAAAAAAATGAAGGTAAAATTATTTTGTACAACTTGCGGTATAATATTATTAAAAAAAAAGGAATTCAACGATTAATATTTACATTTCCTGTCTTTTCTAATAACATTTGCATTTCTTTGTACGAATAAGTACATACGTACGCACAAAGTATCAAACAATACATATTTCTATTAAAATATATTATAAGTTTTTACAGTGGTAGAGCCACGCGGCAGCTTTTGCTGTCGCACGGATTGGCCGGCTCGAACCGGGGTGGTACCACGACCTCACAGAATACCAGCGTGAAGTAGAGGTTTACCTCTGCGTTTCGCTTGGTGAGTGCAGGTGGCCGGAGGCCCTTTTTACTGGAAATGAGGCATTCCATCTTAGTCCTCACTGGTGACGACGCATCTACATTTTGATTTGTAATAGAGGATTGATGTAGATGTCTATGGGCCGCAGCAACCACTTACCATCAGGTGGACTGTGTGCTCGTTTGTCACCCTTATCCTATAAAAAAAAGTCTTTGTCATATACCTCAAAGCTGGTGTTGTTTTCAGCTTACTGTCAGCCACTTTACACTCCTCAGCTGTGGACGAATTACACTAAAAGGGAATATCGCAGACTGAAGGTGCAGTATAATGATTCGTTCCGCGTGTTGTTCCGTCAGCCACGATACTGAAGTGCGTCCCAGATGTTCGCAGAGGCCCGTGTCGTTGGTTTGGATGCGTTGATCCGTCACCGTATCGCGCGATTTAGAAGTTTTGTTTTTGGGTCGCAGAATAATCTCATCAAAATTATTTGTAATATTTATGCATGTAGTGAATTTTTTAGTAGGTGGTCAAATTTATTAAAATCTTAATAATAAAATGTAATAATATCATTGATTAACCAATAATTATAATTAAAATTTAAGGTATAGTGTAATAAAAAAAATAATAATTTTATAATGGATCTGTGTTGTCTGTATCAAATAAATTATTATTATTATATAAAAATGTTACTTATCAATTTTTATTTTCAATTATTATTATAAGTAGATAAAAATCATGAATTGCATTAGGTAATTACTGTATAATAGTTAATCTTTAATTTTTGTCGTTCGTGCATTTTGTGAAATGATACACACACGTCATTTTGTCAATATCGTAAGTACGTATGTCAAATTAATGTCCAATATTTTCATATATTGAGTAATTTGTGCTTGTGAACTATATTAATTATGATTAAATCACATTTTTTCTTGTGCTGATTCCCGCTTTCTTTACCGTTGCACTAGTTCCTGCTTATTCTGACGATTTATGTTTTTATTAATATACGGACTCGATCACGACTACTTATTGACTTACTGATAATTACTACGGACATTCTGATAATTGCATCCCTGATGTTGAGGTGCACTATTTATCATCTTTGCGTCGGTAGGATGCAGAGGCATTTTGTGTCCTCATTTCGATTTACAATCTTAACTCTTCTTTCAACATGGAGATCTTTGCAACAAATATGTTTAGTTTTTTTTAGCTTTTTATATAGCTGATCATTTATGGTCCTCCCGTTGTCGTAAAATTAATTACTAATCTGTAAATATTTACACCTCCTTCAGACACATGTCATAATAATATGTATTTTGAAAAATAGTTTTGTAAATCATATAACTCGTTTACATAACTAGGACTTAGATTTTATGAAAAACAGGTAGTGCTAGTCTTTTATTGTGTAAGGAACTTTTAGATACTATACAAGATAACCCTTTTACCAATGTTACTGATCATTATATTGTTATGATCCTTAAATTCATATTTAAATATATCTCTATCACCTGACAATTTATATTCTGAAACTACAATGAACTGCAACGAATGCTATTCTTAAAAGTAAGGTAAATGTTGGTAAATGTAATAATTAAAGTCCAGTTAAAAAACGCAAGTTCTAGAGACTTCAAAATATATAATTTGGATGAAGTAATACAGTATAAAAAATGTTGCATACGGTATTCGTGTACACCTCACTTTTGGGTGGGGCAAAGTTCTATAGAGAATCTGGCATTCTCCTTTATATAGGACCACATGAGAAGCACCAATTTTCAAATAAAAAAACAATCATCAATACCAGTTTACCTAGAAAAAAGTTCTGAGGTTACACATATTAAACTAAATACAGTCGAATTAAGAACCTTCTCCTGTTATGAATTCGGTTGTAAACGGGGAAATTTGTTGCTAATTTAATTTCTGCTGTTATTTAATGTCTGATTTCTACTGGCCTGTTACCGCTCGATTTATTGAGTTCTCTGAATGATATAGTGAGAAATTGTGATAAGAGAAAATTGTGTTTTGAAAAAAATGTTGACTAAAATTAAGGAACTAATGATTCGGTGGCCTGAACATGTAGAAGTAATAAATGAGAAAAGAGTGCCAAGAAAAAAAACTAATTTGCAGGATGGAGAGGCAAAATCGGGAAAAGGACGCCCTAGACGGAAGTTTAAGATAAAAAGTTAAAAGAAATATGGGTAACATAAGAGGAGATAGTCCAGCTAATGAGATGTGTCACCTGCAAGTCTTACCATGTTGTCAATCGATCCAATGGAGGATGGGGTGGGAACTTAAATTTTGCTTACCGATACGGGGCAGCCATTTGAGAACTTTTCTTCCTCATCGGTTGTCGGTTCTACGAGCTATATTGGCAGCTCATTGCTGCTTCAGCTTATTGAGCATCACATCTTCTTGTCACGTATTTCTGTAAATTTGAAAACAAGAGTGTACATTAACATACCATTTCACGTTGCCAGTGATAATGTAGGGATTGGAAATCTGTTCCTTCACTGCTGGCCGTAAAACTTCACTTCTTGTAATAATCCCGTCAACTAAGATAACACCCACTGTTGATTTTACTGTGTGTTGATTTCATACATTTATAGATTTCATTGGAGCTGCATTATAATAGAATTCAGTTCAATAAAATGTAACACCAGTTAAATTGTCAGTTTAAAATCAGTGAAAAGTTGTTTATAAGGCTTTTCCGTCTATTGTAAGGGAAGATATTTGAAGAAGCGCACGGCGATTATACAATAAAGTGACGTTGCCCCATTGCCTCGGGTTGCTCTTTAATTTTTTCTGTGACCCGGTTAGTTGGACCTCGGTATACTAGTTTATTAACATGGACCGCTACTGATCTCTGAGTTGTGCGACTTTCTTTCGAAATTTACATGCCTACTGCAAGGTTTAAGTAAAAGAAATAATAATGGATTGCATTTATTAATCGACAATTTTTAACGTATATATATATATATATATATATATATATATATATATATATATATATATATATCCTCATCGTCATTACAGCCCTTCACAAGTCCACTGCTGAACATAGGCCTTCCACCAAGGAATGCCACAAAGTACGAACCTGAGCCACCTGCATCCATGGACATCCTGCATATCTTACCAGGTCATCACTCCATCTAGTAGAGGGACGCCCTACACTTCATCCGCCGGTACAAGGCCGCCACTCGAGAACCTTTTTCCCCATCGGTTGTCGGTTCTTCGAGATATATGGCCGATCAATTGCCACTTCAGCTTACGAATCCGTTAACTATGTTCGTCACTCTGGTTCTACTGCGGATATCCTCATTTCTAAGTTTATCATGCAGAGAAACTCCGAGCATAGCCCTCTCCGTAGCTCGCTGAGCGACCTTGAGCTTGCTCATACGGCCAGCAGTGAAGGACCACGTCTCAGTATCATAGGTCATCACTAACAACACGCAATGGATGTAGTCTCGTTTTCAAGTTTGAGATATACCTGACGAGAAGATGTGCCTTAATTTCCCGAAAGCTGCCCATCTGAGTTGAATCTGTCGATTGACCTCTCGGTCGAAGTTGGACTTACCCAGTCAGACTATTCGTCCCAGGTAAACATACTCGTCAACAACTTCGAGCTTAGTGCTCCCAACAACTACCAGGATAGGTGTGACAAGGACGTTATACATGATCTTTGTTTTGTACATATTCATCTAAATACTTATCCGTTGGGAGGCATTATTCAGGCCATTGATCATAGTGCTTAAATCCTCCAGCGATACTGCCATAAGGACTATATCGTCAGCAAATCGTAGGTGAATGATGTACTCGCCGTTGATGTTAATACCTTATTATTTCCAGTCCAGAAGCTTGAAAATATCTTCCAATGCAGCGGTGAAGTATTTCGGGGATATAACGTCACCCTGTCTTATACCTCTCTGCAGTTGTATAGGTTTCGTACTCTGGTTTTGTACTCGGATAGGCATCGTAGCCCTACTGTATAAATAATTCAGTACTTCGATATACCGGCAGTTAACTTGGCAGCTGTGGAGAGATTGCAGCACCGCCCGAATTTCGACGGAATCAAAGACTTTATCATACTCGGACTTCTGTACAATTTGCCAAAGGGTATGTATGTGGTCTATGGTACTAAAGCCTTTTCAAAACGCAACTTGTTCGGGAGGCTGGAAATTGTCGAGTCTGCATGCGAGTCGATTCCTAATGACTCTCCAAAACAGCACGTAGACGCGGCTCAGAAGCTCACCGCACTTCTGGTCCACGCCTCCGGTGTAGTGCCACCATGGAGGACGGAATTAAAATTTTTTGATAAATATGTACCTATTTATTTTAATCAATCATATTATCTACAGTAAACTATTAAAAGGAAACTCGCATGTGGAGGAGTTGATGTTGTACATGCAGATGTCAACGAATCAGGAATAGTGAGAGTAGCGCTAATGTCATCGTAAAATGAGAGTCTGTAATTTGGTAGAGTAAGTGATAATTGATGGCTCTGGAAAACAAGATTTAACATTGTAATTTTTTTGAAGTGGAGAAGTCTGAGCTTTATCTCACAACTGTGACTAGCCACATATTATACTATACTACATATTCAACATTTTACGGGTGGCACGGGACATTACATCTTACTCCTGAGGGTTGGCGATGCATTTGCAATCTGTAGCGGTTTACGATCTCAAGGCCAACGCCTACGCTACAGATTGCCAGTCTATTGGCAGTAGTTTACTTACTATCAGATTGACGGTACGCTAGTTTGCCTTCTCTATGAATTTTAAAAAGCTTAGGGAACAATAATACAGTGTGGTATTAAAGTTGGCTCGACCAATCGCCTTCTGTTGTTCGCCAAAACTTGAAAATCAGAGGTCTGGAAATTATTTGAGCAAATGACACTGTTTTTCATGGGAAGCCACGTAAGCCTGTTATAAGAAAAATACTTCCATACGAGTATATCCTTTTAAACTTTGAAAATAGGAAACCTGCAATAAATAAATAAAAAAACAATGTGGTAGAAGTTCACACTTATTAATTTTAATGCAATGTATTTATAATGCATTTTAATACTCATAATTATTGTATTATATTTATTTATAATAAAGCTCACAATATATGTATATTAAATAAATCAGAAAACATAATCTCAAAAATAATTATATGCACAAGGGACAGAGCCGTGGTAGCTCAGATGGTTAACACTCTCTGTAAATTTTACAGTACGCGAGCAACCCTGGTTCGATCTAATGACAAAAACTAATGAAATTGTTTATTGCAATTTTAAGTGCTGATTTACCACGTACTCGGTGGTGAAGGGAAACATCGTGAGAAAACCTGCATGTCTGAGAAATAAGAGAGAAAAATTCGAAGACATGTGAAGTTCGCCAACAAGCATTGGGGCAGCGCGGCGGACATTTCCTTGCCTTAAAACCCTCTCAGAAAGTGCCAGCAGTGGGACGTATATAGGCTGTAAAAAAACAAGGGCTGTATAGACCATATTTGCCATTTTCATCGATAACTCTTTATAAACCGATATATCAAAAATATCGCTCGATGACAGCAACAACTCGAATACCGACTCAAATCAGTCGCTCGATCGAGCCGCACATTGTATGAGAGCAATGGACTGTTATTATTGTCAGTTTTAAGATAAAAAGGAAATAAATAGTAGTAATATTATAAATAATTACTTACATATGAAAGGTAAAGCCATCTTTTTGTAAATTTGTCGTAGGAAATCTCTTTGTGCAGCAAAAAACTGAACAATTTGAAATTTGAACTTAATGCTTATTAACGCATATTCATTGTTCAAATTATTATAGATATGATATTTTAAATGTCCCTATATTGACTTTAATTAATATTTATTATTAATAATAATATTGAGCCGTCACAATCCACCCCCGATTTTATACCCACTCAGTCGAGTCGTTAATATAAAATTTTACTATTTTGAGAGCATATACACTACACTCAAATATTTTTTTATATATCTGTTCTTTCCTCTTTCAGTCTGTTACAATACAGTATATGTTATCAAATTCCCCTACTCTAGTGAATGGCCACCACCACCACCCTTTCAACCACATCTATCACAATGTGATAAAATCATAATTATTAACTTGTTCAAGTTATTGTATATTATTTTGTTAATTATGTTCTCAGTCAATTGTTGACTTCTCCTTTTATTAATTTATCTTTAAATCTTTGACACATTATCTCAGTAATGTCACCCTTCATGTGCACACGATTCAGTTGAATATTTGTTGAGATCAGCTAGCTACTTATCCACAGGATAAATGAGATGAGCCATTCACCCTGACCCAACTCCCCATATTTTTTAAGAAAAATTATTCAAAAATTATCTACAATTTTTCATTATTTATTAATTACATTCTTTTATCCAAGCGCCACTCACAAGACCCTTTTATGCTACAGTATTTACTTAATTACGCTAATATATACAAAATAAAATTATTATTTAAAATATTTTAATGTGAATAGCATTGAAATTTCGTCTAATTTCATTTGTCTCTAGATTTGCTAAGGTATATACATTATCAAATGGTACGGCTGCTAATACATAAGACCCTTCATAATATGCCAAATTGAATTTACTCGTAACTTTATTATAGGCGTCTGATCTACTAGATCTTGAAATTTTTACTAAGTCAAATTTTGTGTTTCTTATTCGACTTGCCTGTTTTAAATTTTTACGCACTTGTTGTCTAACTTGTTCGATATTATGTTTGTCTTTACTTTTAGAAATTACTTTTTCAAAGACATCTCATTAGACTCACCGTAAAGAATCTCATAAGGCGTGAAGCCTGTGCATTGTGATATGAATTATTTTTTTTTTAATAAGAGTGACAAACGAGTACACAGTACACATGATGGTAAGTGGTTGCTGTGGTCCATAGACATCTACATCAATCTTCGTTTGCGAATTAAAATGCAGATGCGTTGTCAGCCGTGAGGACTAAGATGGAATGCCTCTTTTCTAGTAAAAAGGGTCTCCGGTTTTCTACACTCACCATACGAAAAACATCAGCAGTAGTAAGCTGCTATTTTACGCTGGTATTCTGTGAGGACGTGGTCCTTCGCCGGTCGAGACGACCCATTCGTTCTACAACTATATTATTAATATAGTTGCAGTATGGCTCTACCACGTTTTAACATTTTTTTTTACTTTCGGCTATATTATCGCCTAATCTTTGTGGTTAGTATGACAAAGCGTCCTAAATAATCTGCTCGGCTCTTTATTTATTCGCTTTCTTGTATTTGGGATTTCTATTTATTAGACTGTTACACTGTTAGAAATCCTAGATAAATATATCTAGGATTTCTAACAGTATATACTGGTTTTAAATTTATATTTTTGTATATAAAACTTTTAAACGTTTTTCCATTATCTGTCTTTATTGCTTTGGCCTTTGTAATCTCAACAAAATGCTGTACTTTGGTTAGAACAAACTTTGCTGTTAACTGTATTAAATGATATAATTTGATGAATTTACTGAATGGATCTTGTATGACAAATATGAATGTATACCAAAAGGTACATGATGCAAGTGATCCATATAAGTCTGCCATGACTATATCGCCAAAGTTTTATATTATTATAGATTTGCATACACCCACATACCTTTCTTAGATAACTGCCATAACATTCACCATTAATATTACCTATTAATATTCATTTTTAAAAAAGATGGCTCAATTAGAGTTTTATTAGATGCCGGAACCATAAATAAGAAAATGGTTGCAGAAACAGAAAAGCCACCTATACAATCAGATGTTTTGAATTCATTCCACTGAGCGAATTATATCACCGCCATTGACTTAAATAATGCATATTTTCAAATTCAAATACATAAAGATGGTAGAAAATATACTGCATTGACTTTCAATGGAAAGTCGTGTGTATATAATATTGCCGCAAGCAAGCTTTAGCAGAGTCATGAATTTAATATTAGGACCAGAAGTCCAAGCAGTAGGCTCAAAGTCTACAGTAGGTGGCACTCGCATCGTACCGACAAACTTATTTGATAGTTTTATATCATTCAATTTGACCAACGTTGAAAATAATATTATGTCATAATATGTAAAAATTATTCATGTAAATCATACATACAAATTAAATCTCTAAAGAGAAAATGGGAACACTTTCACAATCTTACCGACAGACACTCCACCCTGCTAAGGTCGAAATTAATAAGAACGATATTTTTTTTTATAATATAGGGTGACAAACGAGCACACAGTCCACCTGATAGTAAGGGGCCGCTGTGGCCCATAGACATCTACATTTATCCTCGTTTGCGAATCAAAATGCAGATGCGTTGCCACCCGTGAGGACTAAGATGGAATGCCTCGTTTCCAGTAAAAAGGGTTTGTTCCATTAATGAATGCAGTTTTTAAATTCCGCTGCTGAATAGACTATAGATTGCCTCATAGGGGAGATTTTGCCATATTTGTTACGCTAGGCAGGCGGGTCGGCATCCGCAGTTTTTAATAATTATGAGTTATTATCAGGCAAATGCTGCTGCACATTTCCTGTTTCGGTTTTCCTCTGTCGCCTCTTACGATATCCGAACAACAGTTTGAGGTTATGGGGGGGTGGATATTCTTATTAAAGAAACAACACTCACTCACACACATGCAGACTCACACACACACTCTTTATTTTGTTTTATAATATAATATTAATGGTATTCAAACACATTTTCCAAAGCAATCTATTCGAAGACGTCACGGGATAAGAAAATTTCATCGTTCAGAACAATTGATGTTGTAGCTTACCAGCGAAGACAAATACATACAACTTTGTAAATCTACATAATTTAGAAACTTAAGGGAACATATTATACGACTATCAATCTTTTTTAACTTTGTAAAATATGTTTTGTTTAATTTGTTTTTATTGACATAAAACCTGCATAAAGATTGATTGGTATTTATTACTTGAAGTTTATTTGATTTATATTTATTAATGAAAACCAAAAATAAATTATTTTACAAAGTAACGCTTATAATAAATTCAAAGGATTTATAGTAAAACATTTTTTTTATTATTGTTGGGCTAGTAATGGTTTTCTTTCTCTGCTTTAATCTGTATTAATCTGCTGCTGGATTTAGGCTATTTCAAGAATGTGCCAACCAGCACCCAAAATTTTGGGTTCAGTATTTTGAAATAAGTTCGCTTCGCCGTTTGTTTGTTGGCTTAGTTCGCAGATAAGCATAGCTCTCTGTTTGCAAGAGGGATTGACATAATATGAAGAAGTTGTTCAAAGAGTCAGGTCTTTATTTGCTAAAATATGTGTTTTCAGTATACAGGATATTTATTATCAGTTATTGTGCCCACGCATTTAATCGTTTTTACATAAAAATAAAAAAATTGTTATGTTGTGTTAAATCTACTTATAAAATCAGTTTTGTTGTAATATATATATATATATATATATATATATATATATATATATATATGAATTAATATAACGTAACAAAGATAACAAAATAGCAATAAAAATATATGTAATCATAGTAATTGTTTAATTCAACTTTAATACCAATATCTCTCTTACAAAGCAATAAGGACCGTGGCCGAGCTCACTTGACTACTCTAGCGCCATCTATTATCTATCTACGGAAGCGGTTGCGATGTATACCGATATGAAAATTTGACGCGCTAAATACATCGTTCTTTATTTAATACATTTCCATAGATGTCGCTACATGGTACCGCTAAGTAAGATTGACGAAGTCATTGGGCTCTAGTAATAAACAAAGTCAGTCGCAATCTTAATCATCATCTTCATTATTATCACAGCTTTCAATCCCTAATGCTGAATGTAGGCCTCCCTCATAGATTGCCATAGCCTATATTATTTCGAGTTGTCAACAGGAAACTACTGCTGCCCGTCTCCTATTTCATTTCCCTCTGTCGTCTCTTACCACACTTACCAAAAATCTTGGTGTAGTGGATATTTTGACATCACTTTAATGTAAATAAGTAGATCTTAATCAATTTATAATTCCTATAATGTCCATAATACCATATCAACAATATAATTTTCGTCTTAAGATTTTTCCTTAAGATATTTTGATGTTTCAAATATTCCCTGACAGAATAATAGCTTCCCACTATGTAATTACTCTAAGTTCTTACTATTAGCCATTGTAATATACGGGTGGTTTTATTTTTTTAACGGGCAAATACTTTATTCAGAATGGCAATGCATTGTTTCTTGGTAATCTTTCTGAAAAAAAGTCTATCTAAGTCTATTTAAAAAAAGACTAACATACTCAAAATGAGCCACTCTATACTCCACTGCACGCACACGCTTCTTCAGAAATAAAAGCCTATTTTTTAGATCAAAGGAGTTGCCTCATACCACATAATAGAACGGACAATATATCAAGGCCATTCATACAGAATACTGGCTATTTTGGCATGTTAAATATCAATAATATATGAGTTTAAAAAAACTTAAGCAACACGCATTGATCATGAGCTGTGATGATTCTGATAATTATTTTATTTTACCCTGGTCATCCTGATCAGTATACTAGGATTAAGTTATTAAATTATTGTATTATCATCGGTCCTTGATACAAATTTTCAAGTCAACTGGACGTCTAAAAGTTGGTGAAAATTATATTAAAAGATTCCATTACATAGATACACGCCAAGCTAATAATAGCGTGTTAGAGACATATCAACACTGCTTAAAGATATAATATGACGATATACATACGCGTAATATAGCCATACGTCTTAAAGTACTAGTAATATAAAATATATTTAAAATTCAATTTGATCCTGGCATATTTCTTTTCAGTATTATAAATTAAATACAAAAAAAGAGGAACGATGAATGATGATGATGAAATGATGAGGTTTTTGAAATGATTTCTTTTATTGTAAAAAAATACTTCCTGCATGTCTTACCAAGTCGTCACTCCATCTAGTGGGGAACCGTCCTACACTTTACCTACCGTTACAAGGCTGCCACTCGAAAACCTTTCTTCCTCATCGGTTTTTGGTTCTTCGAGCTATATGGCCGGCCCACTGCCACTTGAGCTTACTAATCCGTTGGGCTATGTCGGTTACTCTGGGTCTACTACGGATATCCTCATTTCTAAGTTTATCACGCAGAGAAACCCCGAGCATAGCCCTCTCCATAGCTCACTGAGCGACCTTGAGCTTCCTCATACGGCCAGTAGTAAAGGACCACGTCTCAGATCCGTAAGTCATCACTGGCAACACGCACTGGTTTTACAATTTCGTTTTCAGGTTTTGAGGTATGTCTAACGAGAAGATGTGTCGTAGTTTCCCGAACGCTGCCCAGCCGAGTTGAATTCGTGGATTGACCTCTCAGTCGAAGTTGGACTTACCTAGTCGGACTATTTGTCCCAGGTACTCGTCAACAATACTCGTCAACAACTTCGAGCTTAGTGCTCCCAACAACTACCGGCATAGGTGTGACATGTAAATATAGCTGACATGTAAACCTCTACTTCACGCTGGTATTCTGTGAGGTCGTGGTACCAACCCGGTTCGAGCCAGCCCATCCGTGCGACAGCAAAAGCTGCCGCGTGACTCTACCACTGTTAACTTCTTGACACATCTACTCCAACTGTTATCAGTTGTGCAACAAATGTGACTCTCCTATTGTCCTTTCAGTTAAGATGCCAAGAAAACTATACGGTAATTTTGGTTCTCCGTCGAATTTCTTCATTTCAAATTGTGTCCACTACAGTGACTTTGAGCCCTATTATATTATTATAGCCCTTTCCAATGCTCACTTAGTGAGCATCGTGAGGTCAGTGGTGACTACGCATCTGCATTATTATTATATTCTTGATTGAGGATAAATGTAGAAATCTATGTCTCACAGCATCCACTTACCATCAGGTGAAACTGTGTGCTCATTTTTCACCCCTATTCTATAAAAAAGCGACTTTAAGCTTGTGGAGTAGTCGCATGGGTATTCCTATAACAACTTCAACAATCTCACAAATGAAAGTAATTGGATGTGAACGTTGATCATGACTTACGTATATTTCAGATAAATATACCGACAAAAACATCGGGAGGATTCATTTAGTCCGCTCAGTATCTCCTTAAGTTCCTGCAGTGATTCTTGCATGATCACAATACCATCAGAAACTTGTGTGTGTGAATTATATGTGAGACCTTGGGTCAACACCACGCATAATAATGTAATTTGTAAAATTTTATATTCTCAGCAGTGGACTTTAATAGGATGTAACGGTAACGGTATTAAAAATTGAAATATTTTAATGAATGATTTTTTTTAATATTTTAAAATAAGTTAAGTACAAAATAATAAGCTTAATGTATCATGAATTTTACTAATTATCATCGAAAAATTTATGCAATTAAAATGCACCGCCGTATTATACCAACTAAGGCGTTGATTGTTAGAAAATTTAATTTTGATTACCGATTCTTTACTTACAATGACCGACACGACCTTATGATGAATGTCAAAAAATACGGGGAAATTTAACACAATTGTTATCGTTCGGAAAGTTTTTGAACAAGGTTTCGTTGGAAGGCATTGACATACAAATTCAACAACATTTATTTATAATTTATATATTCATACGTCATTCATTAGAGCCTATCAAAAATCAACTGCAAAATATACAACTCCCCCTCATATCAGGGAAAATAAAAATATGAAGAATAATCCCTCATATGAGGCAATCCTAGATTGCCTCATATGAGGGATAATCTTCATATATTATTTTTTCCATAGATTTCATGCTTGACAGGCAACCGCAGTTATTTCTTATTTTAACTTCTTATCAGGAAGATGATGCTGAAAATCATTTTCAGTTACCCTCTGCCACTTTTTACGACATCTACGGAATGACAAAAGGTAGTGCATTCTTTAATACCGCCAGTACACGCCAAATTCTTAAATTTAAAATTTGACGTACAGTATTTTATCAAATGAAACTAATTATAGGCGAAGAAACAATATCTATATTATAGCAAAATATATTACGATGATTAATAACAGACTTTCTTAACCAAATAACAAAAGTGAACTGAATCTGTTAGTCACCCAAGATCGGCAACTATCGAGACCATTACTAGATTCCTAGCGTAAAATTAAGTAATAAAGATAAAGAGACGAAACAATCGACAAAGTAATCTCAACGAATATGTATAAATAATACAAGGTAGGAATGTAGGAATAAATACAGGGAAGTAATGTGATAATATTTCATTTATAGAGTAAAGTGCTTTTATTTAGACCGTAAATGATTATGTTTCAGGGAAAGATGCGGGGGGAACACATTTCAAGTTAATATTGAACTATCTAATATAAAGACTTTTGAGTGCTGTAGAGATCTGTTTAGATTTTTTAATGAATATCTCTGATCCGCTACATTCACAGCCGGATTTTCTACGGTGTCAAAATTGTGCGGACGGTAGGTTTTTTAAAGGTAAAAGGAGATTAAATATACATATTACACGATGCCATAGTAAAAGTATTTCGGCTTCACAGCCTACCGTAGAAATTCACAACTATATTAGCAATTTTTCTAATGACACAAATTTTTCCCTTTTTTCGGAGCAAATTTACAATTATCATCATAATGTACCAGTGGTTAAAAGAATTCCTATAGGTGCGAGGATGCAGCTTGCTAAAGCATTGTCATGCACTATTCAAAATTGTTTCACTAATAGTGAAAATATTTGGAAAAAATGTTTACTTTCGCGTATTCCCATTTTCATATTAATAAAACAATAAATAAATAAATTACGTCTGAACTAAAAGAGACATCTTTTCAAAATTTAGATTACTCAATTAATACTCATTTACCTCGAACACGTCCTAAATTTGATTTAAAAAAGTAGTTGAGACGAAAGTAATGGATAGCGACTTAAAAATGCATCCCGTATTTTATTCTCAGACGATATCCTGGCTCCTCGTAATGTCGAAATTCTTGAAAGCCTTCGTCAGAAGCATCCTACGGTCAAGCCTTCTCAGAGTTTACCGCTGCTTCCCAAGACTTCTATGCAACCATTACAAATTTCTGAAAAAGGCACTTTAGAAGCAATTATGTCATTTTCGAATGGCTCTGCTGGCGGCATTGACGGAATTACGCCTCAACATCTTAAAGATCTTGTAAGCGCTTCTGCCGGTGACGCTGGCGGAGTACTTTTTAAAGGCATTACAAAATTATGTAACTTTATGCTTTCTGGTAATGTTAATCCAAATTTCGTTGCATTCTTATATGGGGCAAGAACATGTGGCTTCCAAAAAAAGGATAACGGTATCTGTCCTATTGCCGTTAGTTCCACATTTCGACGCTTAACTTCAAAATTAGCTTGCAGGCACATAATCTCTAACCTTATGACCAAATTTCAGCCTACTCAATTAGGCTTTGGCACTAAAGGTGGCTGTGAGGTGGCGGTACATTCAGTGCGTACATTTTTAACAAACTCTGATGCAGATGTTCTTGTGAAGGTTGACCTAAGGAATGCTTTTATCTCTATCGATAGGGTAACTTTGCTGAAAGAAGTGGCTTACAATAACCCTCAAATTTATCATTATGTTTGTATTGTTTGTTATAGTCAAAATACTAACTTATTTTACGAAAACCATGTTATCGATTCTGCTGTCGGTGTTCAGCAGGATGACCCACTGGGTCCAGAATTATTCAGTTTAAGAATTCAACCCATTACTTCAAATTTGAAATCCAAGCTGAATGTCTGGTACCTAGACGATGATACACTGGGAGGTAGAGCAAATGACGTCCTCAGTGATCTTACTCATATTTTTCGAAATTTAAAAAATATTGGTCTTGAACCAAATAGCAATAAATGTGAAATATTTTTTTCCAATAATTTCTCAATTTCTCATAGAGACATTTTAATTCAAAATTTCAATCATATTTGTCCAGGAATAAAAACTGTCAGTACGGAATCACTATACCTGCTAGGTGCCCCGTTGTTTTTCGATCGTATTAAACCTGTTTTAAAAACAAAATTTGATCAGTTTTTAAACCACTAAAATGTCTATCTATCTAGATGTACTACCCAGTTTACAATTAATTTTGTATGCTCTTTTATTTTTAACATGAGAAAGAAAATATGAAAAAAAAAAACTATTTAATAATTATTTCCTAACGATTGTGTTTATAAAGTTAATATAACTCATAACTCTATATATTCCATACATACCTTATGTTAAAAATAATAAACATGCGTTATTTAAAAAATTACTACGCAATTTATTAAATAGTTATAGAAATTACGTTTTTATTCTACAAAAAAGTCGTTTACAACATTCCTAAAACTCACAAAACAATTTCAAATACACGTTTTAAAACGTACAAATCGAATGCTCCTGTCCTGATATTTACACATTGTGTGCCGTTGAATGTCCATGCGACGCATTCCTTTTAGCCTTTTAGCGATAAGCCCGTATTTATGCTTCCGCATAAAGTGCAGGGATAAAAATATTTTTCTACATTTAACAGTTAATAAAAGGTAATCTTTTTCATCAGTATTTGTATTTTTCTTAGAATTTTTTCATTCAATATACATATATTTTAAGTAGTTCTTATTAAAAGTCATTTTAATATAGTCCACGGCTGGACATTGGCCTCTTCATTTGTAGAAAAATTGCCCTCAATTTATCGTCAATCCGCGACGATCACAGAAGTCTATTTTATTATATGGTGACAAACGAGCACAAATGCCAGCTCATTGTAAGTGAATGCTGTGATCCACCTTTGAAGCTGCTTACCGACACGAGTTAGTTATATATATATATATATATTAATTTTTTTGCAATAGGTACTTGACACCAAAGTTGTATAAAATATTTGACTGCCTCGTTGGTTTGCATTAAGAAATTCTCAGTTGCTGCCCGGAGTCAGGAAGTTGGCGGTGTTTCACCCCCGTGCCTCGGAAAGCACGTAAAGCTGTTGGTTCTGCGCCTGATCCCTCTCCGGTCGTGTCGACTTACTGTCGCATCGGGCTATGAGAGTGAGGGAATAGAGAGTGCACCAGTGATTGCGCATACACTTGGGTACTATAATCCTGTCCTGCCCCGATGGCTAGTCTCCGTTGAGACTAGCCGCCGTGGCCGAAATTCGGTCTGGAGGACATTATTATGTATAATTATATATTTTATGTGTGATATTTTATAAGTCCACTTTAGCTCAAAGGCCTTTTCCTTTGGTGTGTGGTCTCATCATTACACACCAAAGGCGCTGAAACCCCTCATTTTCGTAATGCATGAATTATTCATTATTGACTGTTTCTGTTTTAAAATTACCTTCTCGCACATTTTTCTTTATATTTACCTTAAAATTTAGGGACTAAATCTAGTATCATGTTTCAAACTCGGGTTTATACTTTACCGAATATAGTTAAAATAGTACATACTTAGGTGTGCTGATTTTTATCCTTACTTTTGTGTAATTTAAGGTTGCTATGAAACAAAGCTATTTTTTTTCTTTTTGTCTTAAAATACTACACTAAAGATTTCGTGCCGACGGCTATCTTTATAAAAGCGCTTTTTAATCAACAACATTCAGATAGAATACTTTAATGTAAATAAAACTTCATTTCTTTGAATTCAGAATTTCATAATTTTCTATTCAGCTTGAAATGTTTTTGTGTTTTCATCGTTTTTGGTAATAACACAATCAATCCTGATATCTCGGTCAAAAAGTTCCACAATCAGGTTTTTAGTCTTCTCAACAACCTTTGCCCAGTCATCTCTTGTGACTTCCCCGCAGGCTTCTTTTAATAGGGTCATCATCTTTTTCGTGCTGAATGGCGGGGAAGTATTGTGGCGGGTGGCGTAACCTTTTATTTGAGCCCAGATTAGCTCAATCGCGTTATATTGGCAATGATACGGTGGAATTCTTAGAACGCGATGACCGTACTCCAGAACTTCATCGATTTCGTATCGCACATTTGCCGCTTTATTTTCTTTAACTAATTTAATTAGCTCTGGTTTTAGCATCTGCACATTTGCGTCAATGCCTTTTGCTTGTAACCAATCCACCATTTCTTCTTTTTTATTAGCTTGGGTAGGTGGTTTCTGTATTTGAACCGAGTGATAGGAGGCATGGATAATCCAGAAGGCTCTGGTAGGCTGGGTAAAAGCACGTTCTGGAACCACTCTTTAAATGTAGTGGCATTCATTTCCTCGTGGTAGTCGTTTGTGGTTTTTGATTGAAATGCCAGTAACGCGTTCTCCACAAAGCCGTATTTTGCGGAACCTGCGTGGCATATTATCAGACGGGCCCCCTTACCCATTGGTACTTTCGACGTCGACGCTTGTGTATCATCCGTCCAAGAACGGGAAACCGTGTGATTGGCGTTTAGCCATGTCTCGTCAATGAACACGAAATTATCTCAGTTATCAATATTTTTTGCTTCTCTCAAAAAACTTATCCGTTTTAAAATTATGTCGTATCGTTCTAATAAAATTTTTCTTTTGTCTGTTTTTTTATACGAAAAACCAATATTTTTTAAGATTTTGGTTAAAGCAGTTTTACCCCCGCTAAACAGTCCAGCTTCTCTTTACGATGCCAAAAGCTTCTTCCTGTTGAGATATTAATTTCTGGAATAGTAACCATATATATGCTTTCTGATTGCATCGGCGTCAAAGGTGTCAATATCTATCACGGGTTTAGTTCTACGTTTCTTCTTCGGAGTACGTAAAATATTATCTTCCGTACCAGTAGAGCCGACTCCTCCTCCTCCAACTCTCCACTCCAACGCCTGAGAGACGCGTTATTATACTTGTTCGACAGGTAACAGGGGTCCGCCATTTTGCCGCTCCCGCTCAAAGTAATCTTGCAGCTTGATGATTAACTCACGGGCTCCACTTTTCAATGTTTGTCCACGTTTAGGCATTATTATGCACCAAAAGTAAAAAAAAACGCAATACAAAACATAATCGAAGTCCGATTTAGCGCCGATGGCAGTTTGAAAAGCAGAAACAGTCCATTAAACGAAAGCCGGGTAATCAAATAAAAACAGATCGAAAACACTTAAAGAACGTGGTCTTTTTTTATAGGACAAGGGTGAAAAACGAGCACACAGTCCACCTGATGGTAAGTGGTTGCTGCGGCCCATAGACATCTACATCTATCCTCTGTTACAGATCAAAATGCAGATGCGTTTTCACCCGTGAGGACTAGGGTGGAATGCCTCATTTCCAGTAAAAAGGGCCTCCGGCCACCTGCACTTACCAAGCGAAACGCAGAGGTAAACCGCTGAAAGTAGACTTCACGCTGTTATTCTGTGAGGTCGTGGTACCACCCCATTATGCAACGCCATTACAAAGTTACGTCGTCAGTTCAATCGCGACGTGTCAGGAACGCCTTTTCTGAACGGCCGAACTATAATTAACTTATTTTACGACGTGTAACCTTGGTCACGGGGGACTGAGGTGATTGACGTTCAGATGTCAGAGTTAAACCGGAGTACCTTCAGCTTTTTAAATTAATAATTTTGGTCAGATCTACGCAGAATAAACTAACTGTGTCTTGAAGTCTTGCAGTGGTATGCTTGGGTTTAATTTTAATTTTATTTATTACAGGATCCCAAGCAGGTAGTAGTACCCAGCCTCCCTCTCTATTGAAATTAGGATGTTTTTTTTAATTTCAATAGCCTCACGTATCATCCTTGGCAGGAATCGATGTTCTGTCGCGAGAGTTTGTGGTTTATCAAATCTAATGTAATGGCGGGGGCTGTCTAGGATATGATCACAAACTGCAGACTTGCTATGTGTTCTTTTACGCGGGTTTTTATAGATCGTTTTATTTGCCCTATATATGAGAGACCACAGTCACAATCAAGCTTGTACACTCCTGCATCTGGTAGAGGAATATTGCACTTGACGGATGGTAAGAACTAACTCATCTTCTTTAGCGGCTTAAAGAATGTTCTAATAGAAGCTCGCTTCAAGATGTAGCCAATCTTGTCTGTGACACCTCTGACATACGGTAGTACAGCAGGCACACGCTCGGCTGTGGCCGGCTTCACTCGGTCACTGTGACGTAGGCGCGGAACCCGAAGCTTGTTGTTTAACTCTGATATCGGGACGTCAATCACCTCTGTCCCCCGTGACCACGATTGCTGGAAAGCAGCCGAAACGTCGGGAATATAAAATAAGTTAATTAAACACGATAAAATCCGTAAAAATAGTTTTATTAAATATATATATATATATATATATATATATATATATATATATATATATATATATATATATATACATATATATATTAGCTGACCAGGCAGACGTTGTTCTGCCCTTTCCGAATGACCATTTGCTTTCCCAAAAAACTCCTGAAATTAGCAATAAAAATATTGAGGGTCACTTATCGGGATAAAAACTATCCTATGTCTCAAGTTGGACTAAACTGCACACAGTCTGGAAAATTTCATTGAAATTGGTTCCATCTGTTGAATACTTACAGCAATACGTGGTGGTTATGCTACTAGATCGTAGCTTATATTAAACGTTTGTATTTTAACATAGTGCCATCTATTGAATATTTACTCAATCCAGTCAACAGATATCGTCATCTGACAGAATCGTTTGGAGCTAACAGATAATTGTGACTGTCAAATAATAGACAAATAATTTTCAATTAAATAATATTTTATTGCGACTATAAATTGAGATGTAAGCTATCCTATCTTTTATTTTGGATCAAACTGCACATTGACCAAAAATTTCATTGAAATCAGTTCAGTAGTTTAGGAGTCCATCGCGGACAAACAACGTGACACGTAATTTTTATATATATATATGCTTTAAAATGGTCTTACTTTCATGTTGTTAACACTTGGGCCCAAGAAATTATGGAGATGTTCTTTCTTACGACTCCTTTAGGTACGACATAAAATTATGTACACTAAGTGGGGAGTTTCCAAAACAAAATGCCCTAGTACCGCCTATTTTCTGAAATTTTAGTGCTGCTAACCTTTTGAGTTTTACAGTTTCATCTGATTTGAGGCTCGCGATAGCAAGAAATCTGCAGTTTTCAATCATATGGCTACACAACATGTTTAATAAAGGTTGACGACAACGATTACAGTGACACAAGTCTGCAACATAACGAAATCTTAAATAAGTCACAGGGCGTAAAATCGCAATTTTACAATCATTTCGAGCAAGCTAATATTTGCAGTTTTCGAAATTAACTCGACGTTATTATATATAATGTATAACTCGAAATTATTTCAATGTTGCACCACAAATCAATGTCATAAATGAGCGACAAATTAAAACCAATCAGTGTATGAAGGCAAGTTTATGATGTTCATTCACGGTAGTTCCATTTGGAATCATATCGTCTGAAGAAAACTAAATCATTCCTGTATTTGGAATGGCTGACAGAGCACACAGAAATGGCTTTATGGGAATTTTTGCTGTTGGTAGGAAATAATTTCTGCCTAGAAGTTCGTATGAGTAGGTGAGTCTTCTTTCAGAACTAGGTAAGACCCACCTACGAGTAATTAGGTAATTTTTAGAATTAGGTTATTTATAAATTTTGTTGAAGATAATTTCCCGTACTTAGAGTTTTAGTAGCCACTTAACTTATGGTTGTCTCTTAACTCTTTCACTGCTCAGATGTCTGAGTTTCACTGCTGTAATATTGTATTATTACAGTAAGAGAATAATTTTTTGTATATACAACGGACTTCAATGATAATATAATATATCATCTGATATTCTGCTATCATGTTTAATAATTCAATAGTTTCAAGAACTCGGTCCAAGTTTTAGGCTTGAATAACTTACGTAAACGACTTATAGAGTAAACAACGATAAATATAAACTTTAATCTAACGTCCGTGTAAGCTTTCTACAGAGTTTCGACAAATTCGTGTTGTAAATTCCATACATGGATACGAGCTAGGTAGAAATTTTGAACTAAGTTTAAATTGAAACCACCAATAGGACATCTGAACTATTATTTTTCTTTATTCTACCCGCATGGACAAATTTACGTTTTACTTACTGTTTTAAACTTACGAGCTATATGGACCTAACGTCTAATAGTATATACATATGTAAAAATTATTTAGGCAAAATGGATGTGGGTAGGGTTTTTATAAAATAAAGGTGAAAAGCAACATTCAGTATAGGAATCGGAGACCCTTTTTACTGATAACGAGGCATCTTAGTGATAAATAAAAGGCGTGCGTCGAGTACAGGCATTTATTCGAACTGGCAACGGAAACACAATGCGCGCTTACCGGCTAAAAAATACCCACTACATATCATAATATGCAACACCTCCACCCTTATTTTGTACTATACATAATGACTAAGAACATAAGTTATACTTAAACATAATTATTTTATATTGTTACAAATATTCTGCCTAAGAAAATAATATCAATGAACCTACTACTCAAATAAATATTACTTGTAACAATCATCTGTACCATATCGTCTGACTGGTTTACATACACGGCGAACACCACGCGATTCATTAGTGACATTGTTGTTCGAGCCATGATTATCTATTTTCCGCACATTGGGCACGTTAGACGTTGGCGAAGTTTTCGTTAATACAGTGTCAGTGTCGTCGGTTGGGTTTGGCGATGCGCCCTCCGGTACGGCCGCGCTTGGCCTGTTAACTGGCGCGTCGGACTGTTTGTCGTTGTTTACTGGAAACATTAGCGAAGGGCGGAATCGTTTTACAGGTGATTCGCGTATTGTGTGACTGTTACGATTGTTATTATTATTACGTGTTAAGTTTACTATTTTGGTTACATCGTTTGACACTCTTCGCTTTAGTTGGTCGATATGTCTGTGTTCCTCGGTTCCAGTAATAGATCTGACTTTGTAATCCGTACTACCTGTCCTCTCTATTATTGTCCCTTCCGTCCACTTATCAACGCCGCGATAGTCTCTAAACCAGACCTTCTCACCTGCCGCAAATTGTCAAATCGCTCCCTCAGCTGATGTTTTTAGACGTTTCATTTAAAAGTAACTGATTATATGCTTGTGAAAGATCTAGCTTGGTGAAGTAACGATTACCACTCAAACCACTAAATAAATCTTCTACTTTTGGAACCGGGTACCTATCGACCAACATAGCTTTGTTCAGTGTCACCTTATAATCCGCGCACAGCCGTATTCCGCTGTCCGCCTTCCTCGCTATAACCAACGGCGTGGCCCAGTCCGAGCGGTCCACCGGCTCGACGACGCCTGCGCGCAGCATCGCGTCCAACTCTGCATCCACCCGCGGGAGTAGCGCGTACGGCACGGGTCGCGCGCGGCAATAAATCGGCTGCGTTTCCTCGCGCACGTGCAGCTTGACCTCTTCACCAGTATACCTGCCCAATGTGCCGTCAAATAGACTCTCATGTCTGGAAGTAATATCATTAAGCGAGTTATTTTTACATGGTACCATATTATGTATTTCTGTACACTTAATTAGCTTAGGTATTTCTATACGCAATTCAGACAGCCACTGTCTCCCTAATAAACTAGTGCTACCCTTATTTATTACATATAAATCTAACTGTTTTACCTTATTATTATACTCAACATTTGTCTCCAAGTACCCTCTCGGATAAATATCTGAACCATCGTAAAATTTTAATTTTAATTTACACGTTTTTAAAGGTAACTCCTTAAATAATTTAATGTATGTTGAATAACTTATACAAGATAATGCCGAGCCTGTATCGACTTCCATTTTTAAGGGTTTATTATTTATAATTATGTTCATAGACACCGGTCTATACTTCGCTAAAGATATCTGATACATCGGTTCCTCGCCATCATCAGACTCGTTCTGATCATCCTCAGAGACGTCACCCGTCGCCGGCCCGCTCAACCAGTGCGCCGCACCGGCCGCAGTGTGGGTGCCCGCGCTAGCGCTCGCTCGAGCAGGCATCCGCATACCGCGTGCTGCCGCCGGCCCCGCCCCGCGGCGCTGCTTCCCGCCGTCCACGCTGTGACCGAGCGCGCGACCTCTGCGTGACCTTCCTCGCGCACCGTTTGAATTTGAATCATCCGATGTCATACGACGATCGAATTCCTTCTTCATGCATACTCTTCGCAAATGGCCTTTTTTTCCACAGTAACTGCATTCAAAATTTTTATACCTGCAATTTTGTGAGCTATGTTCGTCGCCACCGCACGCTGAACAATTTCTGTTTCCTAACTTATGTATCTTCTCGCTAAGTTCCCGGTCCGGATCTTGTTCCCGCGAGCCCTCCACAGCTCCCGCATCCCGCTCGGCTGCCTCTAGGGTATTAGCTAACTGTAGCGCTTTTTTATAATCAAGATCATTGTCTGCAAATAACCTCTGTCGAATAAAATCACTCCGCAGACCGCACACAAACTGATCTCGTAGGTTTTCCTCTAAGTTAGTTTTAAACTCGCAATATCTAGCCATCTTTTTCAAGTCTGCCACGTAGTTCGCTATCAATTCGCCTGCTACTTGCCGTCTTTGACGAAATCTGTACCGTTCTGCCAGGATTGATGGTGTCGATGGTGGATGTGCACGCAGTAGATCCACCGCGACCGAGTACGATAGACTTGACGGTTTCTTAGGACTCGCCAACGTAGACAACAATTCGTATGTTTCTTCACCGATGAGCGCGATTAAAGTTGGTAACTTTAAATCGTCCGTTATTTTGTTAACCACAAAATACATTTCTAACCGATCCACATATGCTGACCAGTTGCCGGTTTTCACATCAAAGTCCTTGATTTTGCCTACAGACATTGTTGCGACTATTGTCTACGACACGATAAAATAAAATTATTCCACACCGAACCACATTTTATCCTCGTCGCCACTGATAAATAAAAGGCGTGCGTCGAGTACAGGCATTTATTCGAACTGGCGACGGAAATACAATGCGCGCTTACCGGCTAAAAACTACCCACTACATATCATAATATGCAACACTTAGTTCTTAGGTTGGACAACAAATCATCATTTTGATTCTTAATCAAGAATAAATATAGATGTGTATATTATATAATAAAATGAACACAGTCTACCGTATATTATAAGGTAGACTGTGTGCTCATTTTTCATCTTTATTCTATAAAAAAGAAACATTCACCATACGAAACAGCAGCATTATGGTGCTGTTTTAGCTACATATTATACTTTGAGAGTGTAGTCCTACCACAGTAGAGTCGAACCATTTGTACCGCATCCATAATGTACATAGCTTCAACACAGGTCTACCACGTAAAAAGGTAAAAAATACGGTCTACCTTCACTTGCAACTTCACACTTGGTGACTACAAAATGATCAATGATGAAGCAATGTTGAATTAACGCCAAATAAATTTAGTTTGGAGAAAATATCATCATTTCTTTTCTAAATATGTCATACGCGCATACATTAATCATGGATGTAACTTCTGTCACTTCGATTGAATCTGTTACTATTACACTGTTATTACAGTCTTACTTCACTGCTGAACTTAGGCTTATGCCATAAATTGACACAAATTACGGTATTGAACCACCTTCATCAATCGACAACCTGAGTGCTGCATCAGTTTATCACTCTCTCTAGTGCGTGGTCACTTAAAACTGTGCAAACCGGTACGAGGCTGCCACTCCAAAACTTTGCTTACCTATCTATCGGTTGTCGGTTACACGAGCTAAATTGCTGGCCCATTGTCACTTCAGCTTACTGATCCCCTGATGTATATCAGTAAGTCTTGGTTTTCTGCGGTTATTGTCGTTACCTACAGGCTAATTTAATCAACTCATTTTTTTTTAAGTCGATTTGTAATAACTTTGCTCTTAGAAATGGAACCTAAATGTATGTTTTTGTCCCCACGTCAGTTGTGAACTCGCTCGATTACTTTACAAGAACAAGTTTCTGCACGTGATATTTATAAAAATATGATTTATATATACAAAAAGAAAGACAATACGATTAGCACATCACCAAATCAGTTTGTAACAGTCCAATGCAGGACATAGGACTAGGACCACGGCGAGCTAGTAAGCCCAATATTGGTCTTCACGCATTCAGTTGCTGCCAACCGTCTTGATCTTGTACAGATCTAAATTTCATCTAGCCTAGGAGTGTTTCACATTTCATTGACATAAGCTGCACTCTATGACAACGGAAAACATTTATATCGCAGACATTTCAGAACACTGTGCACGTTATTTTCAATTTTACACGATCCGTTTGTCCCTGAATATCTAAAATGCAAATTTCAGTATCAAGGTGATACCCATAATCGTTGTCTCCGTTCTACGGAAAAATCTAACCTCCATGTTCCCCTCTGTCACACTAGCTTTTTACACAAATCTTTTACCCCTCATGCGGTTAGATTATGGAATGAGTTACCGGGCAGTGCCACGAGCAAGGCATCGTTCAAACGCTTGCTCTGGAATTACTATCTAACGTTGCAGGAGTAGTTTGTGGTTTTTCATTTCATTTTTACATTTTGTTATTGGAGTTTGAATCAGAAACTGCTATATTTAAGTATGTATATATATATATATATATATATATATATATATATATATGTATATATTATGTAGACATATATATATATATATATATATATATATATATATATATATACTGTATGTATTATGTAGACATAGATGTTATTTACTTAGCTGTTGGCTCCCACAATATTTTCTCTGCTTAGCCTGGAGGTAGACTGGTAGAAAATGCCCTGTTGCATTAAGTCCGCCTTTTTGTACATGGTGTGCAAATAAAGCATAAATAAATAAAACCAGCACTTCAGGCCAGGGCTGCTTTTAACCTTATATAAAGCCTAAATCCGGTCGTGCATGGAATACTGCTGTCACATATGGGCTGATGCTGCAAAATGCCATCTAGCAGCGTTGGGCTCGGTGGAGAGACGTGCTAATGAGGTTGGTGCATTGGTAAACATTTTTGGTTGAAACAATCTTGTCAGCCTCGAGCACAGGCGCAGAGAAGACAGCCTCTCAGTATTCTATAGAATGCACTTCAGAGAGTGTGCACAGGAATTACATGCTTTAATTAATCTTCCTCCTTTCCACCATCGGACAACCATGACGTCGGCAGGTCATCAACTATTTGTTGTCGATATTCCACGCATTAGAACCAAACGGGTTGCTTCGTCTTTTGTAATGCGTACAACAAAGGATTGAAATAATTTACCGGCGTCTATCTTTCCGTCCGAATATAATCTGGGCATCTTCAAGGCAAGAGTGAATAAGCTTTTGTTAGGCTAAGAGAGTGCGATTTACCATCTAGCACTTCATTACCATTTACCAACAGGTGGGATTGTGGTCAAGCACTAGTTTATAATAAGTAAAAAAGTAATACTTAATAGACGCACTATAAAATAAATACATATCATATAATTTCATTTCGTATCACATACGATTAAAACGCAAACATTTTCAAATCTATTGTTAAGGCTAATCACCATTCTTCATCTGGTAAGAGTACAGTCGTATTGTGTGTGTTTAAAGTGAGTAAAAAAAGTGTATTTATTAATTTTTCATGACAACGGTGACTCGGTCGATAAAGTACGACAATTATTATACTTTAACTTCCTATATTGCTGATGTATTGTATCCGGTAGCACATGTTAATCAGTTCCTATCTTTACTCAAAGTTTACTCCTTTCCATACATTATATTAAGGCATATAATATAATCGGCCCAAAAAATCCACTTCTGGACAAGACCATATGCTGTTGTAAGGAGGATTTGCCTTAATCGTCACGCTTGGAAATCGGATTGACAATCATAGTGAGAGACGTTTGGTAGCCTTGACATTGCTGCCCGTCGTCGGACTAGAGTATGTATTTTACATCTCTACATAACTCTATCTCTATATAGTATAAAAGTCGTTTCTCGCCGTCTGTACGCTTAGATCTTTTAATTACGGAACAAACTTTGATTTGGTTTCCTTTAATATACGGAACAATTCAACTTAAAGGTTTATATGTATTATAAATGCATATTATGTATTATTTAATTTTTATTTCCGTGTGTATGTGACTGAACTCCTACTAAACAGATGAACCAATTTTAATGAAATTTTGTGTGTGTGTGTGTGTGTGTGTATGTGTGTGTTATTAAGTTGATAAGAGAATGGTTTAGATACACAATTGTACCCGCTAGGTGGCATTGTTGTCGAGATCCAGAAATCAACCGTGTGAAGCCGGAGCGATTCGTTATCTGAGATGAACGAGATGGTTAGCCATCTATCAGAAGTCATAAGATTTTTGAGATTTCCTATAGACACCTCTAATGACACCCACGATGAAATGAGTTGATGGATTATTTTACGCCGGTGCTACACATCTGATATAAATAATGAGGTAATATTAGTTGAGGTCTTAAACCAGAAATCGTAAGTACGATATAGATACGTAGCGTTTGCGGAACCTGTTATGCTCTATGCGATGAGTGTGTGGGCTCCATGTGTCAGCAAAATAGGAGTCCGAAAGCTTCTAAACACCATACAAAGAGGATTTGCCCAGAAATTTATTAAAGCATACGGTACCGTCTCTCTACACTCCGTGTTAGCGCTGGCAGTACTGATTCCTTTCGGGTGACAAGGGCGAAACTTACTGAACTGCCCCACCCAGCATCTTATATGGACCTGGAATTCGTATGCCTGGTAAATGAGAACGAAATAAGACTCAATATCACCTGGAGTCTCCGAATATTACCGACGGGAGTAAAATAGAGGGAAAGGTCGGAGCTGCACTTTCCTTTTGGAATAGTGCAGCCGAGATCTGAACTCGATGCCTTAAACTTTCGGACTACTGTACCGTTTACCAGGCTGAATTGCTGGCTACATGCAGGACAACTGAGCGAGTTCTTAACAGGGCTGAAGTAAGCTTTTGGGCTTATAGTGACTCGAGATCGGCCTTTGAGACTATTGTGAACGAAGACTCCCAGCATCCCCTAGCAGTAAAGACCCGCAAAAATGTACATACATGGAGCAAAAAAAACACCTTTTATTCAAAAAAACCAAGATGGTTTTTTGGATTAAAGGTTATGCGGATCTTGCGAGGAATAAGCGTGTAAACCGGTCTCCTACATCTCCTACTCCTACACAAGAGTACAATTCGAAAAGACACAATCGAAAAGTGGAACCACAGGTACGAAATAATAAGTATCGTGGTGAAAAATAACCGAACTTAAATGGTAAAGCTTTACGTAATTATAATGGTATTTTGAATTAAGTTCTTAAGTTTATAATCACAATAACAATATATCAATTATAAAGATAGTAATAATTATAGGTAAAACGTTAATTTATAATACAATTCAATCCATATTTTTTTAAATGTTATAAATTATACAAGTTATTAATTTTACAATTTATTAATTATACTATGTAATTATGGTTTTTAAAAGAAAGTACAATATGTCCTATCTTTAGTGTTAACAAAGTCTAATTTTGGGCATACATTGCAAATGCAAGATTGCCATTCGGGGCTTCCTTGTGCCTATACCCAGTATATTCAGAGAGAATGAACCGATAAACGCGAAAGTTTAAACTGTAAGCAAAATTATCATTTAATTGCAAAGTTGACAAAACAAACAATGTACTTCAATATAACTGAAACACAACGACTTTGATATAAATGTCAGAGGGCTGCAGATAAAACTAAACAAAAAATTGGGTAATATTTAGTCAGCATTTTAAATTGACTTTGTAATTTCTTTGTTCCGGTCTAGCCGATCAATTTGTACTACAACTACAATATACCTGTAACATGCCTCTATCACGTAAAAGAAGTTAATAAATTACTCGACAATAATATAAAACTACCATATATAAATATACACAAATATATATAATTAAATTTTTACCAGTACTGCGACAATGTAAAAAAGTAAATAAATTAACAGTTAGACTTTAAAGCAATGATACTTATAAAAATTAAAGTAATATCTGGAAATTTAGACACTTTAAAAATTTTAACTTTTTTTTTTAAAATTGCTTAGTTTTTAAACGACACGTGAGTAGTATTCACTTAAGGTCTACCCCAATATCACTAACTTTGTACTGATACTGGACAAAAAATTCAAATATTAATAGAAATCAAAAGCGGACATCAATGTATTAAAAAGAATAAACTAAATTTATATAATAATTTCTGAACTCGAGGCTTCAATTCTTCTAAAAAATATACACACAATATGTACACAAAGTACAAATACATAGAGGAATATTACAATCTCAAGGTAACAACTTTTATTTAGTTGACGGCTCCGTGGCGCAGTGGCTTAGCAATGAGTTGCTGCGCTGGGGGCTGCGGGTTCGAATCCCGCACGGAACAAGTATTTGTATGGCCTACAAATAATTGTTCCGGGTCTGGATGTTTATCCTTGTGCAATTTGTGTTTGTAAACTGCCTCCACGATACAGGAGAAAATCCTAGTGTGGGGGTAACGTTTTTAAAAGAAAAAGAAGTTACTTTAAAAACTTCGTTCCCTATTTTGAGACCTTTTAGGCGTTGAATTTACTCACCAAATTAATATTTATTGAACAAAAAGAATCAATAAAAGGTTAAAAGTTTTATGAAATTTATGTCCCAAAAGTGTTATCAGTTTCTCAGGCAAGCGACCAAAGTCATCAATCAAAATTTCAAAAACCTTGTATTTTATACCTTATTACAAATTCAAAGAATAAAGAAAGATATTTAAAGCAAGAGATTTCAAAGCAAAGAACATGCGCTGGCTATTTATAATTTCTAAAGAAAAGTCGTAATATTCCGACCACTTTCAATTAAATTAAACGTATGAAAACGTTGCATGCTCAACATGAATAGCATAATAAGATTAATACTAGAAATAAAGAATAAATATTACATTTTTAAGTAATTACTTTTGGCATGACCCTCGTATATTTCGGGTGGTTTTTGACAACCCAAGAACGATGATGTAAATTATTCTCAATGAATGTAAATTATTCTCAAGTTCACCACTGAAAGTACACTTTATAGTTATTTTACATTTTCATACTATTGCATATGCGTTCTTCTCTTCTGTACTACATTGTTGTCTAGAAATAAAGAAAACCACATGGAAGAAATTGAAGGTTAAAAGAGTTTACGCAATCTGCCTCAAATCAAAATATTACTATGTAAAAAATCAGGCCAACTTTCAATGAGCGGTGAAAGAAAAATAAATTTTAGTAAGTATTATTAATACTCTATGTCGTTGGAAAAGAATTCTACTCTATTATTTATTTTTTTATATTGCATTCAACAACCACAGTAGGTACATAAAAGTTTTAACCAATAATTAATTTCTGGTTATATCTTCAAATTAAGTAACAGAATTTTTAAAACCTAAGTTTTTCTAATAGATTTTATCCAAATAAGTAATATATTAACTACCTTTTTGATAGTAATTACAGAAAAACAAAAATCGACACGTTATTTGACGTGAGATTTACATAATTAGCAATAAAATTCAAATATTGTTATTTGTACCTGAAGTCTTTTATGATAAATGTTATAATTATTTTATTCTTTATTTAAAAGGTTAAAGTTCTTACTAAAATATACTTTTGAAAATTAACCATAATAAAATAATTTCAACAAAAAATAAAGTCTAAAAATATTCAGCGATTAGAAAACATGGGTAGCTTTAATTTAGGTATGTGTTTGTTAAAATTTAAATTATCACGCGAGCAAAATAAAAATAACGCCACAAATTTTACAAGTTGCCGGCAATAAATGATGAGATGGATATATATATATATAGACATAATATTATATCCTGATTTTTTCTGATTTCTTCCAAAAAATAAAAAGAAAAATAAACATTTTAATTCGGTCAAGGTTTTTTTTTATATAGAATAAGAGTGACAAATAAGCACACAGATGGTAAGTGGATACTGTGGCCCATAGACATCTACATTTGTCCTCAATTAAGAATCAAAATTCATATGCATTACCACCCCTGAGGACTGAGATGGAATGCCTCTTTTCCAGTAAAAATGGTCTCCGGTTCTCTACACTCACCATACGAAACACAGCAATGTTGCGCTCCTATTTTACGTTGGTATTCTGTAAGAGCGTGGGCCTACCCCAGTCAAACCGACCCATTCGTGCTGCAACCACAATATAGCTGCAGCATGGGTCTACCACGTAAAAGGTTGTATATGCACAACTTAAAGTTGAACATGAAATGCAAGCCGCATATAAATGGTCATCACACTCACTGAAATCAAATCACAAACACACTAGTTGAAGTAAAATCAACATTTAATGATCGTTATTGTGTTGCACATTTTAATTACTTATACGTTCCTTTTTTATATACCCACGAAACATAATTTTCAAATCACTTTGATTTATTTATTTTCGTTTCATAAAGATATAAACCTTGTTTATCCAAGTATTGCCCTTGATGACTTCTTAGAAAATATGTCACTAGATATTATTATTTTCTTATAAGGTTCATCAACTGTAGTACATATGCGTAAGTTTATAAACAAGTCTTACAAATTATTGTTATGTTCTTATATGGGTAACTATTAAAGATGTATACAACGTTGATTATATGACACAAATTAAAAACAAAACTTATTCGGTAAAATTATTTAGGGAAACTAAACAATACTAATAACACTAATAAAATACAGCAAATAAAAAAACTATTAAAATAATACCATTATAACTATAAAAATTACCTAATTATTTATGGTAAATAGTGTTGGATCAATACTCTTTCAACATTTTTAAATTTATATTGATACTCGTATATACCTAGATTTAATTTATTTTGAAATTATTCTAGTAAGGGGACTGTTAAGTAAGAAATTGAGATGCAACGTGAAATATTAAGTATGCAGTTTACTGGAATCTTCAGATCCATACCGACATTTTTTTGTGCGAGCTAGCTGGTTCAGGTCTTCCAAAACCACTATCTCAGCGAATATAATGATCTATTATAATAGCTGCTTTCACTATTTTTCACCGCACTATAAATTTATTGCAAGTTTTTATTACTTCTTAGTGCTTTCACTTCCACTGGGTCTTACCGTTACTCCTTCATATATTTTTACTATTTCTCAAGTGTTATATCGCTCTCTATGAACAGCACTTCAACAAAAATATTCTTAAATCACTTATGAGTATGTTCAGTGTTTTTGCAACTGATAATTCCGTAAGGC